>CM076583.1:883506089-883953231 GCA_034641835.2 Pinus albicaulis | reverse complement strand
TAGGCTGGACCATCAACCGTCGAGGCTGCACTATTGACTGAGTAGGCCTCCACTACTACTGCTTATATTGATGTTGTACTACCACCGCCAACTGATGCATCCATCAGTATTAGTGATCATGATCATGATCAGGCTTGACCATCGACCATTGAGGTTGCACCCTTTACTGAGCAGGCCTCCACTTGTACTGCTATTGATGTTGTTATACTACCACCAGCTGATCCATGACATTTATATTACAGTTGTATATTTTTAACATTATTCAGTTATATATATATGTATATATATATATGGTCCATGTATTTTATGCTCATGTTGCAGTTGTACTTAATTTACATGTTGGTGATCATCATGATGTGGCGCATATTGTTAGGTCATGTTAGATATGTTCATTTAATGTTTAGCTTGTAGATAGATGTGTATATGTGATAGCATGAGTTATTTGGTATGAGATGTATATTTGATTGTGTTGTGATGATGTTAATATATAATGTTAATTTGATGTTTGAATGTGATTTTTAGTCGAATATGATGTTTGTACGATGGTTATCATGATCGTGATGATGTTTATTAATTAATTTAATATTAAATGACCATGATATTTTTTAAATACTATGTCGTGATTGTAATTGAAATTTAAATTTTATCTGTATGTAAAATTGTAAAATTGTATTTGTATTTGGGGCTTTGTGAAAATATCAGCAACATTTTCACAAGTATTACAATATTCAATAAAAATTTCCTTAGACTATATCTTTTCTCTAATAAAATGAAATTAGGCATCAACATGCTTTGTCCTTGCATGAAAAATCAGATTATTTTCCAACTTGATTGAGATCTGGCTGTCACACTTGATCACTATAGCTTGCTTTTTTTCTTCTCCAACATCTTGAAGAACTCACCTCAACCAAACAAATTCACAAATTGTTTCACACAAGGATTTGTACTATGCATTTGTAGATGACAAAGATACAATTGGTTTCTTCTTGTTGCTCCATGAAGTAATATCGAATCCAATATTGAATGCATAACCTGTAGTAGATCATTTATCATTCGGATTACCGACCCAATTTGAATATGAGTAACATGTCAGCTCAACATAAAATGAATAAGTATATTTAAGGCCAAAATCAATTGTACCTTTAAGATACCTGAGTATTTCTTTTGCTTCTCTCCAATGAAATTATAGAGGTCTTGTCATAAACTAGCTTAGCACACTAACTGAATATGCAATTTCTGGTCTAGTTGTAGTAAGATAATTCAAACTCCCAACTAGTTGTTTGTACAATGCACCATCAACCCCTTTTGAACCATCATCAAGATGAAGCTTCACATTCTGTTGCATAAGAACTAAATGAGCTTTGCACTGATCATGGGAAGGTGAAATTTGAATTGTTTAGGGAGATGCTAGGTTTGGAAATCAACCTTTTCTCCATTAAGGGGGGAACTTATAAAATAATGGAGAAACCATATTGTTAACATTTTGTTTGTAATTACGAAGTAGTTCCTATTTTATAGTAGGTCGTTACATCTCCCTAACTAAATGCCAATGTATAGGTTTGTATTGATTGATTTTTGAATTCAATGAATGTGTTCAGAGTTGTGGGCAGCCTCAGGGACTCCTCTCCTGAGGTTTTCCAATTTCATTCAACTTTTGTCCTCCTTTATTTCTAGTAATAAGAAGACAAACTGGAAATCATAGATTGCATGGTTGAAGAAATAATTTAGAAAATATATGACAAGTTTGGTACCAAAACTAGAAAACTGAAACCATTAAATCAAACAGGAATTCATGGATTGAGCTATATAACTGAGCTATTATTTAGATTCACTTTTCTGATAAGTTTTTCATTTTCATGTCCAAACGACCAGCTTCTTCTCAAAAATCTATTTGAATTCTTCAGCATTGTATCATGCCCCTCTTTTTCACTGACATGTTGGTTCTCTTTTCCCTGTAATTGCTGATCTTTTCTTTTCATGGAAAATTGTTTTCTAGTGGAATTTTTTTGTTAAATCTATTGTCATTGTTATTGGAATTAGCAATGTTGTCAATATATTTTAGAGGTCTTTGTTTAGGGTAGCCAATGGAGCGGCAAAATTCAATAACTTTCCTTTCATATGGAATTTCATCCAGATAAGAATTAGCAACGTTCAGGTTTGATGGATTAATGGAGTTATCTTTGATAGAAGCAATAGGAATTGTTGCTACCCAACCAAGAGGCAAAGGGAGATCCCTTCCCAATCCCGCTCTGATTTGACCATTTTCTTCATATCATAGGGAACATTTATTTTCATACGATAGTCCTCCTCCTGGAAGGAGATTTTGATATGAGAGAAGGTAAAGAATGGACAGTTGAGGCAACATACTACTTAGGCAATAGTGGAATATTGAAAGTGATAGGAGAGAATTTATAACATAATGATCTTCTATGGAAACAAATTGGTTTCCTTTTAGATGCAATGTGTGTAGAGCACTTGCTTTTGAAGGGGGAATAGAACTTGAAATTTAGAGCCGGTGGGACATGTTTAGGAAATATTCTTTTAAAGGGAGAAAAAAAATGGTGTATTTGGGTGATAAAGACATGCTTAGGAGTTTTGTTTCCAAGGGAGAAAATATTTTGGGGAATTTGGAGGTTGTAACATTTTTCAGACTCTTTTTCCAGAGGAAATGAAAACTTCTGAAATATAGAAATTTTCTGACTCGTATAAAGCATGGGGTATGTCTAGAAGCATTGGAAGGAACATAAATTTTAACCCTAAGAGGCTGTCGAATTTTCCTAACCGATGTTCTAATCGTCACTTTCGACGAAGGGGAAATTTTCTTTATCATTGGGGAATTTAGGTTGACTGGAGGTTCATGAGTATCTATGTTTTGAGGAGCTCATTCATTTTCCATGCATAGAGGAGAAGTCTATCTGAATTCTTGTTTTCCTTGCATGGAGGAGAAGACTAACTGAATTCTAGCACACTATTACATAAGGTAATGATTTTTTAGGCTTTCTGTCAAGGTAGTAGTAGAACAGGTTGCACATCTAGTCCTTTGACAACGTCTGGTAGAATTATTTTGGTAATCAGAAGGTGAGGGAAAAAAATTGGATTGGGAAACATGATTGTCTTATTGGAGCTATGATTTGTAATATATGGTTTTTGTGTTGATGTAATCTAGTCAATTTTTATGAGAAGCTTTGGAGTAGCACCTATATGTTCTTCTATACCCCTTGCAAGAGTAGTGCAACAAGGAACAATTTCTCATGCAACAATAATTATGTTATTGAATAAAAACATTATTGAAGGGTAATTTTTTTAATCAACCTTTTATTAGTGAGGGGTTAATTTATTATGAGAAAATCATTCTTGAAAGGAAAAAATTTAGACATAATGTTTCTTGATGGGAAACATAAAATCCGAAAACATAAAAAAAAAAAATATAATGAGTAAGGGAAATCCAAATTCCAACGGTGCTAGCAACACGTTTGGGAAATGGAGTGAAGATTCCTAAAATATTAGTTGAATTTGAACATTAATGTGATATAACTTTGATATAACTTTAGAAACCATAAAAGTGCAGGCATAATGAATAGAGAGAAAATATTACGAGGGGAGTGTCCTAGGCCCTTCTAGACGATGATCAATATTTATATAGTTATAGCTCCATTAATGTATGGGGGAAGTATATGCCACTTGTTGGATTTTAGCAAGTACAAAATCTAACAAGTGATATATATTGCCCCACTGCATTAATGAAGCTATAGCCCCAAAAATATTGGTTGCCCTTCTGGAAAAGGTAGTCAGTATATAGGGGTTTTAGTAAGAGTTATTTTCTACACATCACATGTTTATTTTAACTATAGAAGTAGTAGCTTATTTCATAGAGTTATAGAAGTAGCCATCATAGCATATTAGGCATTATCAATAGTTGGTTATTGGGTTGAACATAGAGTTGGAATTTCAAAACATATGATCCATTAAATTTTAACATAGAGCTGGAATTTCAAAACAGACCATCCATTAAATTTCATGGTTTTCAAATATCATGGGCTAGTTTCACAGTTTCAAAAAATGATCTTGATTTGATGAGTAAATCACCCTATGACATGTCGTTTCCCTGTCAAATTCCATCATTGGTTGAACACATCTAATATAAAGTCATATTGTTGATTTTAGAGTTCAAAATGCTCAGCTTCAATGCCATGAGTTTGATAGCAGGGTGGACGTATAAGGTGAGGGTCAAGGAGAATGGACACAAATTGGTCCAACCTCATAATTTTGGTAGAATATTAGGTGAAAGTTAATGAAAATGGACACAAATTGGTCCAACCTCATAATTTTGGTAGAATATAGGTGAAGGTCAATGAAAATGGACACAAATTGGTCCAACCTCATAATTTTGGTAGAATATTAAATCAAGGTAAATGAAAATGGACACAAATTGGTCCAACCTCATAATTCTGGTAGAATTATTTGTTGAGGGAGGGTTTAAATTTGATTGTCACCAGGGAAAATTTTAGGGATGGAAAATTATCTTGCTGAATCTCACTAGTCCCTAATATGAAAACTATAAAATGTTTATTGATGTATTTGTAAAATTATTCAAATTTATAATGATTTTATATATACTCTCTATATAATGTTGGTGATTTTAAAGGTAAAATAATTTTATATTGTAAAATTTGGGTGATTCGTTTTTATAAAAAATGGATACTGGCAATTTTTTTTTTTTTTGGAAAAATCATGGAAAATTAGCCCAAGGAGAATTTGGGAGGACTGACATTTCAAATGATAATAATATACAGAATATACATTTTGAAGAAATTTATAGCCTTATGAAAAGTAAGAAGAACAGAGTTGCACTCTTACTACCTACAAGGACTAAACCCACTTGTATTTAGATTTAAGTATGAATGTATCAAACCCATCCTAACCTTGATAACCATAAATTTGATATTTCCATATCCAATCACAAAACTATTTTTCCCTCTAATCAAACTAATAAAGAGAACAATTTGATAAAAATCTAGATCTATCACAAATGTACCAACGCTAACGAAACTAATAAAACTCTCACAATCAAAGAAAAAACTTACCGGCACAAACAAGAAAATATTAAATTATTAGTTTCAAAAGCAAGGGGGTCTCATACACCAATTTGATGTATGGCTTGGTTGTGACCTTAAAATTGGATAATGATAGTAATAATAACATTAGAGAGACTAAAAATTTGTCTCCACTAGTGACAATGACTCTATTGGTCTCGTTGTAACAATAATTTTGTGTCCTCTATTAGTCTTTCATGCAACTCTCTACATATTCATGCATCCTCTGAATGGTGAATGGTAAACCACCTGCAGTAGGAAATGACAACATACTTAAAGCACAATAGGATACTTGTTTAATTTTATATATCAAACAAAATAAAATCCAAATAGCATACTTGTTTAATTTTATTTATCAACAAAAGAAAGGAAAAATATATGTATCAATCTTGCATTCATAAATATCGGAAGCATGTGAAAAAAGTATTGATCGAAATTAAGCATTTCATCATGCATCACACGAAAGAAGCGCAGACGAATAGGCATAAATAGATTTTGGAAGGAATGGATGAATCTGCTTAACATTAATCCCTATATTCAAATAAAAACAAGATTTTGTAAGAAAAGAAAAAGTTTTGAAGGCATTTGAGCCATTCGTGATGACGATGGACTCTCAATAAGCAGACAAACTGGAAAAAGAAAGAATTTAGAAAACATCTAAAATGTTTGGTTCCAAAACTAGAAAATTGAAACCATAAAATCAAACAGGCATTCATGGATTGAACTATATAACTGATCTATTGGTACCAAAACAAGAAAATTGAAACCATAAAATCAAACAAGAATTCATGGATTGAACTATATAACTAAGCTATTATTTAGATTCACTTTTTCTTAGAAGTGTTGCATTTTCATTTCCAAAAGACCAGCATCTACTCAATGTCTGGCATAATTATTGCGGCAATCATAAGGTGAGGGAACAAAAACTAGATTGGGAAACATGATTTCTTTATTGGACTTATGATTTGTAATATATGGTTTTTGTGTCGGTGTAATCTGGTCAAATTTTACCAGAAGCTTTGGAGCAGCACCTAGATGTTTTTATGCCGATAGACATTCTATTATGAGGTTTCTTATAGGGACATTGTTGAGATTTGTTGTTCTCAACAACTATCCAAAATCTCAACAGTGTCCCTGTCCCTGTCACCCCACCTGGCATTAAACTCTCTCGCGTTAAACTCCACCTCACCCCACTTGGTATTAAACTCTCATAGCTCTAAACGCGTTAAAATCTCTCAGCGTCTAAGTTATCGGACACGATTGGAAATCATGTGGGTTTTGTGTTCTTTTCCTAAGCAGGTTCGCATCTTGCCTAATCACAAAATTTTCTATGATGTTCGCATCATTCTCTGGTCAGATTCAACACACCTAGCGTTAAACTCTCTCGTGTTAAACTTAGCGTTAAACTCTCTTGCTTCCAAATTATCACCTCACCTGGCGTTAAACTCTCTCAGCCTCTGAGTTATCATGCATGACTGAAAATCATGTGGGCTTTGCCCACGCAAGTTCAAATCTTGTCGTCCACGCTAATCACGAAAGTTTCTTTGGTGTATGTTGGTTCGAGTCATTATCTAGTCAAATTGTGGATGGATATTCTCATTTGAAAAAAAACTCTCTCAGCCTCAAATTTTGGTTACTCCTAGTATCTCCATCACATTCTCAACCTCAAATTTGGGTTACTCCCAGTATCTCCATCACATTCTTGAACTTAAATGGGTCTTGAATCAACCTAGTGCACTGATTCCCCTACGATAACCACTTTTCCACTATGAGATCGATCGGGTATCCAAGGATGGAAACAGATGAAATTATATTATAGATGACATTCTATAACCATGAAATGCACCGCATGTTATATACCTATTCTCCTTAAAACCAGGGTTATACGTAACAAACTTACTGTTCCCAAAATTGTTGAACCACGTCTTTCGCTTCAAAACCTAGCCTCTGAGTAAATGATTGCTGCCTCCCTCTTTCTTTATCCTCAGTAGGACTAACATGGTCTTTCCCACATGAACAGACACAATAGGGTTGTTTGACAAGAGATCCTGTTGGAGGTATCATTAATCGAGATACCTACATTCTCATTCTCATGATTCAGAGTTATTCCTTTCACATCACTAGAAAATTGGACCATTTCTTAGCTTGAATCTTGTTCAATTCGCATAAAGAAATTGTGATAATGCGAAAAATTGAAGCATTGAAATAGCATGTCATATCTAGATACTTTCGCTCGTAACCAATTTCACACAGAAAATCTCCAACTTGATATGATAAACCAAAAACACTGTCTAAAATTGATATGATAAATCCAAAAACACTGTGAAACTTCATGGCTTCCAACAAACCTTCAATAATCTAATTCGTAAAGGAATGATTGGTTCTTTGTAGAGATGAAATTGTTGGAATATCTAATTATAGAACATTTGAGACAGACGTTTGTAAAGCCGTATGAGGCACAAAATTCAGATTCCAACTACACCTGGTCATACATGCACCGCGTGCATGATTCATGACAACAATTTATGCCTTCACTTTCCGCTTTCTTTACCTCCCACAGCCAACTGCCCTAAAAATCAAAACACATATTCTCCCAAAAATTACTCTGTCTATATCATATACTTATATATTACTTTGTATATATCATATATTTATATTTACATTTCATTAGCATTGTATCTAATCCCTTCAACGTTCTAAACAAATTTTCTTGGATGCCAGAAAATACAGGTTCACTTAGCAGCAAGGGTGCATACTTTATCACCAACTTTGATAAAATTGTATTGTGTTTCCATTGGATAGTAAAGTTTACTACAACAAAATAATGATTCATAGCCTATTCAGAGATCTAGATTTAAATTTATTTAGAAATTTCAAAAAAGTTTGATAAGAAAGTATTTTAAAATTTTTACACATAAATGTCAATAAGATCGGATCTCAAAGCATTGAAAGCATTGGTGACTCGATGCGTAGACTATGAGGGTTTTTAAACACTTGACAATGTATAATAGTATTCTTGTAAGTTGAGTAAATCACTGATTCTATTCCGAGGATAAATTGGATTATTTTGGATATGCAAAAATATTTTATTGTTACAAGGCTTTGTTTAAATGTTGATAATCATATAAATTGAAATGTAATCCAAAACATTTTTCAGAGTAATGGTAATAAATATTATTATTACCATGTGTAAATATGACATAGGAAAACGGTTTAATACAAAATAGTTAAATCTAACACATATAAATGAGAGGTGAATAGAATTGGTGTGAAAAATGCTTGGGAGTAGTTAAAATAAACGCTAAGATGGATAAATCTATGAATAAAGTTTTGATACTCCTCATATATAAATGTAAATCTTGAAAATTATTAAAGTAAATTCATTATATATAAATATATAATTTAAAATTAATAAATTTATATTTATAAATTTTATTATACAATAAAATTATTTAATATTTTTAAATTTTAAAAGTTATTATTTAATATAATAAATGAAAAAAATAGGAAATATGGTAAAAACATTTACTAATTAGATAAGAAATAGAAAAAAAATAGCAGATGTCAATATTTGTCAAGTTTTTGATGGGGCATAGATGATAACTACACCACATGTGCATGGCTATAGCCAAATGTTAGGAGCTCATTTAAGACCAATTTAAGACTATTTTCAATTGGATTGTAAGTTTAGACATCAGAAGGGTGGAGTAACAAAATCAACAGTGGAACCTGGCGATGTTTCATCATATTGCATGGATGAACAATCGAGTTTGATTTTGAGGGATTTAATTGAATAATCAAGTTTGATTCTGAGAGATTTAATCAATGGTTGTGAGGCGGCTCCATCTCATAAGACTGCATGGATGATGAATCTTACTTCCAAATAATTGGGTATAGAGATTGTGATCCAGGGATGTTTCAATGCGTACGTGGCAATAACTCCATGGATTAATTATATTTGTCACCTTAGGATTCTTTTCTACCACTTTAGATTACATAATGTTGTTCAATTTTGTTTGAGAACTAAAGGAGAAGGTCAGATTTTTTTGCAACTATGCCCTTTTATTTTTTTAACAAACATTACCTTCATCAAGACATTTTGTTAATGTTCAAAGAAGATGATAGCATATCACAATTATGTCTCCTTGAAGATTGCTTAGTATACTTATGAGTTTGGTGATAAAAAACTGATATATTGCAGATTCTATAATGCACTTTTACCCACTTGCAAATATCTACTTTACCAATACTTTAGCTTCCTAATTAGTCATGTCTTCTATGTCCACTTCCTTCTTTCCACATCCTTCTTTCATCCAGTATTGCTTCTGGGTGACTTTACATTCATCTACACTTCTATCAGCATATCTTTCCACCCTTTTGATACAAATGCTAACTTTATATATTTTGAAAAAATATGTAACAATAAATAAATAATATAATAAATAAATATTATATTATTGAATAATATATTTTTAATAAATTTTATAAGTAAAGAAAACATCATTTTTATGAAAAAAAATATATATAATATTTTTTTGACGGGAAGCATGAAAACCAAAAAAACAAAAAAATAATCCAAAATTCCGACCCTTTGAGCAACACGTTTGGGAAATAGAGTGAAGATTCCTAAAATATTAGTTGAATTTGTCCATTAATGCGATATAACTTTTATATCACTTGGCAAACCATAAAAGTGCAGGCCCATCAAATTCCATCACTGGTTGAACACATCTAAAGTCATACCGTTGGTTTAAGCGCTCAAAATCGTTGGCTTTAATCCCATGAATTTGACAGCACAGTGGACCTACCAACCTAGATCCATCTAACTCTGGATCTATCATGCGCCAAGAGGGATCGAATCTCTCGAGGTGCAAACCTATTTTTTGAGTGCAAAACTTCAGGAAAGGTTTGCACCTCGAGAGATTTGATCCCTGTCGGCACATGATAGATCCAGAGTTAGATGGATCTAGGCTGGTTCCAGTCGGAGGCATCAACGTCACATTTTTCAGATTATTAAAATTTTTGTATATTTTTGAGATGTAAGATGGATCTAGGCTGGTTTCAATCATGTTATGTCAAGGAAAATCTATCAAAGGTATGATTAATTTTATCAGTAATATGTAAATATATCAAATATTAATATAATCATTTTAAATATGCTAAATATTTCTGATATTAACTTGGTCATTTTAATTTTAAATTTTCTTAGTTACCTTTCATTGAGATGATAATTATTGTTAATAACTATAATGATGAAAAATGATGAAATCGTGTTGTCCTTTTGTCCTCTCTCTCTCTCTCTCCATCTTCCTTATCACTCACTCTCTCTCTCTCTAGGAACCAACATTTACACTGAAATCAATGCATTTACTCAAAGAAATCAAATAGGATTAGAAATCGCCATCTACACTAAAATCAATGCATTTAGCGCAAACAATCAAATAGTATTAGGAATAATCTATATTGAAATCAATGCATCTAGTGCAAGCAATCAAATATAATTATAAATCGACGTCTAAATTGAAATAAACACATCCAGTGCAAGCAATCAAATAGTATTAGGAATCATCACCTACACTGAAATCAATGCATCTAGTGCAAGTAATCATATATCATTAGAAATAAATATCTACACTAAAATCGATGCATCTAGTGAAAATAATCAAATAGGATTATAAATCACCATCTCCACTTAAATCAATCCATCTAGTGCAAGAAATATTCTTCCCTCTTTCCACCCTCCATCCATATCGATATCCCCATCCATCTCCTTTTTTTTGTCTCTATCTCACCCCCCTAAACACACACGCTCTCGCACTCCATATATATCATTCTCTTTGTTGATCACCCTCTCTCCCCATCTCTCTCTTCTTCCCTCTCTTCCCCTTCTCTCCCTCTCCCCCGCTAATATCTCTCTTTCCTCCTTTTGTCCTCTCTCTCTGTCTCTCCATCCTCCTTATCACTCACTCTCTCTCTCCCTAGGAACCAACATCTACACTGAAATCAATCATTTACTCAAAGAAATCAAATAGGATTAGAAATCGCCATCTACACTGAAATCAATGAATTTAGTGCAAACAATCAAATAGGATTAGAAATCATCTACATTGAAATTAAGTCATCCAGTGCAAGTAATCAAATATAATTATAAATTGACATCTACGTTGAAATCAACACATTCAGTGCAAGCAATCAAATTGTATTAGAAATCACCACCTACACTGAAATCAATGCATCTAGTGCAAGTAATCAAATATCATTAGAAATAAATATCTACACTAAAATCGATGCATCTAGTGCAAATAATCAAATAGGATTAGAAATCACCATCTCCACTTATATCAATCCATCTAGTGCAAGATATATTCCTCCCTCTCTCCACCCTCCATCAATATCTATCTCCCCCTCCATCTATTCTTTTTTGTCTCTCAATCTCACCCCGCTAAACACACACGCTCTCGTACACCATATATATCAATCTCTTTTTCAATCACCCCCTCTCCCCATCTCTCTCTTCTTCCCTCTCTTCACCTTCCATCTATATCTCTATCTTCCCCTTCTCTCCCTCTCCCCCATTAATATCTCTCTTTCTTCCTTTTGTCCTCTCTCCCTCTCTCTCCATCTTCCTTATCACTCTCTCTCTCTCTCTCTCTCTAGAAACCAACATCTACACTGAAATCAATGCATTTACTCAAATAAATCAAATAGGATTAGAAATCGCCATCTACACTGAAATCAATGCATTTAGTGCAAAGAATCAAATAGGATTAGAAATCATCTACATTGAAACCAATTCATCTACTATAAGTAATCAAATATAATTATAAATCAACATCTAAATTGAAATAAAAAAATTCAGTGCAAGCAATCAAATTGTATTAGAAATCACCACATACACTGAAATCAATGCAAGTAATCAAATATCATTAGAAATAAATATCTACACTAAAATCGATGCATATAGTGCAATAATTAAATAGGATTATAAATCACCATCTCCACTTATATCAATCCATCTAGTGTGAGAAATATTCTTCCCTCTCTCCACCCTCCATCCATATCTATGTCCCCCTCCATCTCTTATTTTCTGTCTCTCTATCTCACCCTCCTAAACACACACATATATCAATCTCTTTGTCAATCCCCTCCTCTCCCCATCTCTCTCTTCTTCCCTATTTTCACCTTCCATCTATATCTCTATCTTCCCCCTCTCTCCCTCTCTCTCCATCTTCCTTATCTCTCTCTCTCTCTCTCTCTCTCTCTCTCTCTCTCTCTCTCTCTCTCCACCTTTCTCTCTCTATTTATTTCTTCTTACCTCTCTCCTCCTCCCCCTCCAATTCCATCTCTCTTTCCCTCCCTCTCTCCACTCTCTCACATCCTCTCTCTTCCTTCCTCTCTTTTCATTTCTCTCCCATCTCTCTCTCCCTCTCTCTCTCTCTCTTCACCCACCAACTATGTTACTATATCCCTCCCTCTCTCCCTATATTTCCTTCTCCCCCATTATCTCCATCTCTCCTTATTTGTCTCTTTATCTCAACCCCAAACATACATGCTCTCTCTCTGTCACTCCTGCTCTCTCTCCACTTCTCACTCTCTATATTTCTTATTTCCTACATCTCTCCCCCTCCAACTCCATCTCTCTTATCGATCCCTCTCTCCTCCTCTCTCTCAAGTCCTCTCTCTCGTCCTTCCTCTCTCTCTCCCCTAAATCCATTTCTCTTCCCTGATCTCTCTCTCTCTCTCTCTCTCCAATACTCTCTCTTCCCCCATCACTCTCCTCCTCTCTCTTATCCTTCCTCTCTCTCCCTTTCTCTCCCACCTCTCTCTCTCTCTCTTTTCCCTCCAATCCTCTCTCTTCCCCCATCTCTCTCTCTCTCTCTCTCTCTCTCTCTCTAATCCTCTCTCTTCCCCCATCCCTTTCTTTCTCTCTCTCTTTCCACCCCTCTCTCTCCAACTACATTACTATATCCCTCCCTCTCTCCTTCTCACTTCTTCTCTCCCCCTTCTTTCCATACATCTTACGTTGTCTCTTTATCTCACCCCTAAACATACACACTCTCTCTCCATCTCTCCCTTATAACTCTCTCGCTCTCTTTCTTCTTAGTTATGTAAACTAATGAACATAAATATTTGTAAATATAAAGCAGATTATGGAGTAAATATGAAAAGAGGTTTTATTTACTTAACATACCTCTAGTTTATTTATATTTTTATTTATTTACCATACCCCTTTTCTTTACTATGGTATTTGGCCCATAGGCTTGTTATATAATTACATTTTTATTTATAATCCTATTTGATATATTGTTATTTATTTACCTTACCTCTTTATGCCTCTTTTATATTTATTAATTTACCATACCTCTTTATATATATTTTATATTTATTTATTTATTTATCATACTTTTTTATACCTCTTTTATATTTATTTATTTACCCATGGTATTTGGCCCATGGTATCAATATTAATTTGTCCCATGGTATTCGTCCCATAGGCTTCATCCAAATAAAACCTCTTTTTAAATTTGTTTTAAATATAAAAAGGTTTATGGAATAAATATAAAAATAATTTTTATTTATTTACCATACATCTAGTTTATATATTTTTTTAATTTTGGATTTTGGTTGTTTGTGTTAAATTAACTCTTTTCCTTTGATTTAGGAAATGGTATTGACTTTAGTAAAGAGTAAATATGTTTAAAATTTTACTTAATTTGGAAATTCAATGTGGTAATTTTTTTTGTTAAAGGTAAATTTATGATCCATTCAAATTCACGTATATAATTTAATATCCATTCAAATTATATAAATAATACATAATTGTATTAGAAATTGATATATGTTCTAGTACAATGCATTTTTATTTTTTATTTTTTATTTTTAATTTAAAACTTAAGCCGACATTTTGTATGAGGACGTGACATACCTGACATCGGGGTCATATTGGGCTGTAGATGCGCCGAGAATGCGCCTCTTGGCGCAATTAGGTGGCACAAATTGGTCCAGCCTTATAATTTTGGCAGAATTATTTCGCTGAGAGAGGGTATAGTTTTGATTGTCACACAGCTTTGTCCAGTAATTTTTTTTATCCCAAATTTCCTTTTAAAATTGATTGATGTTTAATTTTTATTTTTACTTTGAATAACATATCATGTAATGTGTATTTTGTGCTTTTCAATGAATATAAAATCGCTTTTTAACTCATATAAGTTTTGTATTTTATTTTAATAAATATTTTAATTTAATTCAATTATAGATCAAGTTAATAATATTATAAATATGTATGTTTTATGTTATTTTAAAAAGTTTAAGCTAAGTATATTTATTAGCTAATAATTTAGTGCAATTATAATTATATATAGTTATTATTATTTATGTAATTTCAAAAAAATTTACAAAGTATGTTAAATTATTCTGGAAAGTTTTTAAATAGTTTGGTTAAATCTATTAATTATAATGTATTTTGAAGAGGAATAATTCATCTCAATTTCAAATGTGATTAGTTGAACTGAATGAGAACCTTATAAATAATCAAACAACTTTAACCTTAAATTGTGAAATAGGAATTTGCAAAGATTCTAACACGTCAAATAATAATAATATACGTGATCTACATTTTGAAGAAATTTATAACCTTATGAAAAATAAGAAGAACATAGTTGCACTCTCACTACCTACAAAGCCTAAACCCACTTGTATTTAAATTTAAGTATGAATGGATCAAATCCATAGTAGCTTTAATAACAATAAATTTGAGATTTTCATATCCAATCACAAAACTATTTCTTCTTAAAAAAAAAAACAATTTGATAAAAATCTAATCTATCACAAATGTACCAACGTTAACAAAACTAATAAAACTCTCAAAATAAAAAATAAAAACTACTTTAACCACACAAACAAGAAAAATCTATTATTTGTTTTATATAAAATATTAATGGTCTATAAGTGTTAATATTTCATGTAAGCCCCAACTTTTAAACTTTATAATTAAATGTGTATAATACAAAATTACATAGTATACTTGAAAATAAAGACCCAACTTTTATGATAAATCCAAATACCCACCATAAGTAAACGTATGCTTATATTAAAATCTCATTATTACTGAAACATTTTATACTTAAATATATATTAATCTAAATAAATAAAATTATTAACCTCTTTTACATTTAAAAATATATATATATATATATAAATTATTAACCTAAATTATTTATATATTTATCCTCTAGATTTAGTTAAATCTAAGGGTCAACAAATGGTGTCTAGAGTTGCTGTAATGTTTTCACGATCTCATTATCAAATACTTTGATTAATCAATGTTTTAAAGATCTCATCATCAAATCCTTTCATTAATCAATATTTGTGGAAAAGGAGCAGGAAATGCTGATGGGGCACCACTAGTACGTTCAAGTGGTTAGGAGACAAATCATTCCCATATGATCACGACAGCCCTGTCCTAGGCAGAGATACTCAGAACTTCGGCATTTTTTAACTGAAGGAAGTCCTAATTATTCGGTTAATTAATTATAATGCAAAAATAAAAAAATGAATCTTATTTGACAAATATGCCCCGGCAATGACGCTTCCGAATTTAAGTGCACTGGTGCAAATGATTCCGCTGCGTCGTTAATTAGGGTTAACTTTCCGTTGTTTGACCGCGGTAACAGGTTAAAGTTTTGCTGCCAGGGCAGCGGGGACGGCGCTGAACGGGTTTAAAGTTAAAAGTCGTCATCTATTCTGGCGTGATCTAGTGGTGGTAGAAGCATGCGATCAGATTCTGTACCGACTGATACTGTACCGTCCAATTAGTCGGAACAGCGTGGGAAACCAATATTTATCAGTCTATTGGCCAATAAATGCACACCTGGGAAATAGATGTCTATCGTTGAATGGTGTACTTGCTTTAATATTCTATTGGCCCATAAATTCACACCTGAGAAATAGATGCGATAGTATTTGCTTTAATATTCTATTGGCCCATAAATTCACACCTGAAAATAGATGCGATAGTACTTGCTTTAAATATAGATGCGATAGTGTACTTGCTTTAAATATTGGTTTCCGCGAGTAGAGGGGAAAGCCGCCTTTTCGCACTGCAATTCAAGCACGACATACGAAGCTGTCTCTGAAATTTTTGGCCAGAATTTTGCGGCTCTTTTCAGGTGTGAATTTATGGGCCAATAGAATATTAAAGCAAATAGAATATTAAAGCAAATACGGCCTACTCAAGATCTACTCAAGATCTTCTTGAATCCAGTACATTCGGCCAAATTTTTGTTTATTATTTAGCTGTAAAACCTAGCGTGTCCCAAGGTCTGAACGTATTTCCAAAGGTTTTTTCTTTTGTTGCAGGTTTATTTGTCAAAATGGATGATGCCGCGTCGTTTCTGGATACTGCGCTGGAGAAGGTCGCCGAAAAAACCTCCTCTTCAGGTTTGATCTCGTTTTCAGGCATTTGAACAAGAGAAACGGTATTTGAAGTATTATCTGCGTCTTGATTTGAAGAATCTATCACTAAATATTCTTGCAGTGATAAAATGTTGAAGCATATCTACAGAGTGCTGTACAAAATTGAAGGATATTTGCTTTCTGTTGTCAAGTGTGCTGGTGATATTATTTTTAGGTTGTCTTGGAGGATTATTTTGAAACCTTCCTGCTTATTTTCAGATCATTTAGTTTTTATTTCATTGTCAAGTTGTTTGAAGCGCTTAATTTCATCTTGAAATGATTGGAAAACCCTTTACCGAATGTACTGTAGCTGCGGACGGAAGGCTATGGAGGAACAAGCAAACCTTAGCAAGTGTTCTTTCCGGTGCTATTGTTCTGATGATCTGGTTCCTGTCGGAGAGGCTTGGTTATCATCTACTCGCACATATTTGCCATGCTCTCATACTTGGCATCACGATCTTGTTCGTTCGGTCCAAAGTTTCAGCCTTTATTAACAAGTAAGTTCTTCTGCTCCTTGGTGTGTTCTTGTTGAAGTTTCAAATGCGATTTGACTCTCTACACTTATCTCAACAATAACAGTTAATCACAAAAGATCATTTCAATTGGTAGATGTAAGCAAAGGTTATAGCATGAATTCGATTGTCTGACTGAAAATTCTCTTGATAATTTGCATGGGCAGACTGCAGCCGGTACTGCGCGGCATTCCTCGAATTTCATTTTCTAAACTATTTGGGGATGTTGCTTCTGCTGTCATATTAGCAATCAACCGATTGTTTGCGTTTGCTGTTATACACGATGATGCATCTTGGAGATATTTGAAGAAGTTTGTTGTGGTATGTACCTTTTAGATCTCAATTACAATATCTGTTAGTTCAAGATTTTGCTTGCTTTTAATGTTTCGTGATTATAGTGCAAAATTTTTGTTAAGATAAATTTGTTTCTATCCACATATATATATATTTAATTACATTTTTAAATGTATAAATGGATTAAACTCTTTGAAATCAATCTAATACATAAAATAAAATAGCTTATTTCAACAAATATTTGCACTATTCAAAATTAACTCTTAATAAAAAGGTCAAAATGTAAAATAATATACTTGAAATATTATAATAAGAAAAATTTAATTTTTCAATTAACTTCTTATTATATAATGGTTAAGGTCTATAGTAAGAGATCACATTCAACAGTAAATTGAGCTAGAATGTGTATGTTTTTATTGACTTTATCAGCCAAATCTTTAAACTGAAATAGGTCTCTTGTCCCAAAAAAAAAGAATTTCATATACCAATTTGGTATCTGCCTTAGCTGTAACCTTATTGTTAATTTTTTTTATATTATAACTCATTTAAATAACATTTTATTTTTAAAATATAAGACGAAATTACACATATCCTCATCCACAAAAATGTGTAGAGAAAGACGATTGATGTTGAAATATTTCCTTTTCAGTAAGCATTACTCATGCCAATAGTAACTCTTTATTTTTTAACAGGTTGTTGCAGGTCTCTGGCTTCTTTCTGTGGCAGGCAACTCGGCTGATTTCTTGAATCTATTCTATGTTGGTAAAGACAATTCCGCTTATTTTCTATCCCCATTTTCTGTTCCTATATTTTAGTGTAGGTTTCCACAACTACTTTGTGATGACAAAGTTAAAGTAATTTTGTCGCATATGTCATAGTAAGCATGATTTTATGTATATCTCTGCTGATCCATGCCACGGTTATGGTTTTGAACTTTTAAATTGAAATTCATCCGTGGTCCTGGCTGCTTTACGTTCACTGATTCTTAGTAGAGTAGTACTTAGGCACATTCCAATTTCAGTGTATTGTAGCTCATTATCCATATGGATCATGTTATAAAGGTTTAGGACCCTACCCTATCCATTACTAACATAGTTAAAATTCTGCTGTCAGTTTTGCATGTGTTCAGGAAAATTACGAAGGCCGTAATCTCTACCCCGGGATTCAATGACACTATGAATAATTTATGCGGTTATATTTTAGATCGAGCGGCACCGTCTATGCCGGAAGTGGAAGCAGCCATGTTTATGCCTGGAGCCAGGCGCCTGGTGTTAAATGTGCTCAAAATGCAGGGAAAGCAGGGGCTGATTTTGCTGCTTGTTGGGATCGGGGAAAGCTATACTGATGCCAAGGCCTTCGTAGATCTCTATGTTACAGATTTTGTTTAACCAAGGAAGAAAATGTTGTCGGTAGTAAGCTATTATGAGGTTTTCGAAGCCTTTTCATCTGTCCTGGAATGTAAATAAATAATATTATTGTTTCGAAGCCTTATCATCTGTCCTGGAATGTCGATAAAAGACCGGATTGTAAATAAATAATATTATTGTTAAAGATATGTTTTTTTATCAATTTTAATGATGTAATTAATTTGGAAAGACATTTATTTATATATGTTTTATTATTAAAATATATATTTTCAGATTAATCATATTATTAAATAATTTTTACAATTAATTTTACAATTAATTAATATGATTTATTAGCAAAATAAAGATAAAAATAAATCATATTAACTAATTTGAAACATCATATTTAATAAAAAAATTATTTTTACATTATAGATCACAAAAATCTAAAATATAATAGTATCCTTAAATTTTTTGGGTTCTGTGTCAGCGAGTATTCGAAATGATAAACACGTTCAAGGATATTTAGCAATCAGAAGAGAGATATTGCTTCCAAAGTCATCATCACGGTAAAAGTTTTTCCAATTTAACCGTAGCTCTCGGACATTTAACAATCATTTCCAATTTCATAGTACATTTGGATCTTTAACAACCATGGAAATATAATTTAAAAGTCAGTATCACGACAAAAGGTTTTCGAAGATTTTAGTGGCAAGCCTTATTATTAATAAATTAGCGTACCCCGGAATAGGAAAGTAAACGCCTAATGTAAGGTAATGTAAAGATATATTATTATTGTTTGTATTTTTCGAACTATACATTTAAAAATAAAAATCAGAATATAGTACAAATGGTGAAAGAGATTTTTCTATTTGAAAACAAAAATTAAATTAGAGTATACGTGGTGAAAGAGATCTTCCCTAAATTAGAGTATACGTGGTGAAAGAGATCTTCCCAAAAAGCAATTAAGGATATCCATAATTCAATCCTGACTATATTTTTATTTATTTATTAAAAAAAATAATTTAAAATATTTATCTTATATAATTTATAAGGTTATAAAATGAAATATTATATATTATGGTAGGAAGAATATAAGAATTGATTTTTATTAATTTAATATAAATGCGAATTATTATTTTTTATATAAAAATTTAATTTTAATTGTAGAAAATGTTATTTATTTATTTATTTATGATAAATTTAAAATTAATAGATACTTGTAATGTACACATACATTATCAATTTAACCAATATTAAAAAAAAATTACTTATCTCCTTACTTAACCAAATTCGTAAGTACCCTACCCAGGAATCAACTATGTCATTATATCTTTGACCTTACATAGAAATAAAAGTCATATTAATACGGAATAGTATGCTATGGTTATTATAGATTTAATTTACAAACATGATTGGACTATATATATAGTTGTTACCCATATGACATGTTCCAACTTATATGTGTAATCAAATGATTAATTCGCCTTCACGACTACTTTATGAAATATCTTGGAAAATTAAATAATAGCATTGCTCTGTTGTCCTTTCAGATTGGTAACTATTATGGCTATTCATCACGGGTACCAGCAATGAATGGTGCATTGCATATCACATCCCGGAGATTAAACCCACACTATCGGGTGTAACATATCCATTAAAAAAAATATAAAAAAATTAATCTTACCCTCCATGAGTAATTACTTTTTAACAAGATTTACTTGATATAAGAGGGTCGCATCATAATTTGACTCTTTGATACTTAATTCCTTACTAAACAACTATCCCTAACTCAAACTAATCCTCATCTTTATTTGAGTCTTAAATCCACTTCGGAAACTTAAACTTTATAACTTAATGTTTTCACACAATTATTTCACTTGCTATGTCGTAACTTGCTCAAGTCAGGACATCTTTGACAGTTTTCATTATAAGCTTTTTACTGGAATCGACCCACCGATAAAATGATATCTACCGGTACATGAATCTTACCACCATCCCGTTGGTAGCTTGGCTGGCATGGCATGCGAATTAAAGGCGTATGTACACGACAATTACTCCACATAACAGATGTTGGATTCTACATTAAGTTGCGCAGGTTTCTATGCTACCCGACTAGCCTAAGCACTGTTGATCTCTCGTTAGATCTATGTTCTACGATTTCGGTGGGAAAGTGTTGTGGATATTCATGCCTAACCCTAACCCAGCTTGTCACTTGACTGTTTATGGTTGACTGGTTATGCTCCTTCGGCTCTGATCTTCTTTTGGTTTGCTGTCGGTCTTCGGCCTTTGCACTGAATACATTTCCTTCGCTTTAACTTGCATATTCGACTAACCAAAAGAGATTCATCCTCTTCCAGCCTACTGCATGGTGAAGGAGGGTTTTTAGCGGAGAAAGTTATGGAAACTCAACTTCGTTCTGCCATGGCCAATCTTCCACACTCCCTTGCTGCTCGTATCTCCATCACACGATCAAGTAAAGGTATTCCATGCCAACTTTGAGGGTTTTAACTTCTTCTTCACCTATGTTACTGCAAGCATTAGCTTTGTTCTCTCTCAGGTTTAAATTTTCTTAACTTACGGATTCTGTTGTACTACATGCAGCTCCGCTTATGGAATTCCCAAGGAATGAACATGCCTCCACTCCAAGTTATTCTCCCTCTCACATATTCATATCATTTTATTTGATTTTCTGTTATCGGGTCTTGGGTTATTTTCTTGAATCTTTCGTCTGTGAACTGATAATCACTTCTTGGTGTTGATATGTGCATGTTTAAATCTTGACCCAAGGTCTCCCTCATCAGAGATTTACGTTTCGATTTTGCTAGGTACTCTATGTCCTCTGTCTAATGTGCTGCTTACTCCTCTAGGTATTCCGAAGGACATTTGCCTCACATCTGAGGTCTTCCTTCATGTGCTTATTCACAGATTTCCTTGATAGAATTTAATCTAGGTTGTAATGTTAAAACATGAACGATTTCTTTTAAACACATAGGCAATATTGTAAGGACAAATTTTTTCCTTGGGCCTCCCCAACAAAGAATTTCGGGGTTTTTTCTATATTAACTTGTAACCCAAGTACTCTGTCCTGAAGGAATTTTACGGAGTTATTTTATATAAGCTTATGGCTAAGCTCATTTTACTTTTACAAAATTGCTATCCTCGATTCTCTTTAAATGAAATAGCTAATGAATTTACGAATTTGTCTGTGCTTGAGTTTCTAGTATTTAACAGTTTTGTATACGTAGTTAAATTGTGAATCTTACTCAGTTCTGCCTTACATATAGGAAGATTGCCATATAGAAATTACCCTCTTTCATTGTTAGGATTTCCCTTTTAAAAAAAATTCACACACTGTACATGCATTTTTTTCTTCTACATTTATTAGTTCAATCAGCAAGTACAAGCTTAGTTCTTTTCTCTTTCTATATTGATGTTTATCAGGAATAATTCACTTTAATATGCTCCAGAATTGGATTTTACTTCAATGGTTAAGTTTTTTTGTGCAAGATACTCTTAAGTTAAGCATGTATTTACCATTAAATTTATCGTAGAGTTATATATTGAGTTTTCTGGTTAAAGTATTTCTCCTGTATTTAAGGAGAAATTCAAGTCATGATAAATTGAAGAACAATGTAAAAGATTCGTTTCCTTACTATGTTTTCTTTTCTTGTACAGGAATTAGATATTAGTTGGAGGCTGGTGATAATTTTAATAACTAGGGTGACCGGACCACCATTCTTTAGTGTCCATGTATATTTTACAGTAACTGTACAGAACGATGTGTCTTGGGTAGGGTTTTTTGCCCAGGATCCAAGATCAACAGTTCTGTCTGCTGTCTTAAGAGCTTCTCTGTAAGTTATAAATATATATATTTTTTCTAAAAGAAAAATACTCAAACTGTAACACACAGTTAAAATTTACATTTCCTTTTTGTTTCAGCCTTCTACCATATTCATACTAACCAATCAGTTTTCTAGCAAACATTATAAGTATGAAAATAAATTAAGCAAACACCTTATTTCATCCATCTTTTATACAATACATAGGGTATTTGGTGGTTCTATTACCAAAAATAATAATTTATCTGAACATATGTCGAACTGAATGTTCACAGTACTAAACTTTCTAAAAAATCACACAAGTCTACTTATCTGAAAATGCACTGTTTTTAGCTGTGGACCACCCAACCATCAAGAGAGGCGATTATGTCCTCTTCTTGCCCCTGAGCTCTAGTCCTGCATGGTACGGGTTAACAGTGGATTCACCTTCTACTGTGACCTCAGGATGCCTAGTCGAGTCAGTGCCAGAAATTGTTATAAGATTACTGAGTGTTTTCCACTGGTCTCTACCAACTCTGGAAAATCCACCCTCTTCCTTCCAAACATCACAGAACCCCTACTCCTCACTGGGATAAGTCTTTTATCCTCAGAGGAGTAGGTAACTGTTTCCAACTGTCCCCAACCACTTTCCAGTTCTTAGAAAAACCTCTTTCCATCAACTTTTACTTTTCTTAAGTTAATTCTCTTAACTAATTTATTATTCATAACTTATTACCAATAAAATAACTTTCCAGACAACGAACAATAATTTCAGTCTTTTCCTAACACAATAATAAAAATTGTCTTTTAACTAGTTAACACTAGTTATCTTTAATGAGGCTATCACAACTACCCCCCCTGGAAGTAACATTGTCCTCGGTGTTTTACTCTAACTCTATAAAGAGCTCTGGGTAAACTTCCCGCACAAATTTTTCATCCTCCCAAGTAGCCTCATCCAGACCAAAGTTCTTCCATTGCACTTTAACCTAGGTGACGACTTGCTTTCAGAGTATGATTTCTCTGAGGTTAAGTATGTGTTGCGGCTCGACCAAGAACTCACCGTCCAGTTCTACTTGTAAATTTTTCTAGTGTATTACGTGCTTTGCATCATGCACATAAGGCTTCAACAGAGACAAATGAAACACATTGTCTACTCGAATGTGGCTGGGTAAAGCTAGTCGATAAGCTACAGGTCCTACCCTTTCCAAAATTAAAAAAAGTCCACAAAACCTAGGAGCCAATTTGGCGCAAGAGGTCCACCGCAAGGTACTCCTCTTCGGTTTGATCCTCACGTACACATGGTCTCCCACTTTGAATTCCTGATAAGACCTCTTTTTATCTACATAGATCTTCTGCCGATCTTGTGCAACCTTCCGATTTTGTCTTATTTTCTTTACTTCTAATTCCATTTCAGCAAGCATCTCAGGTCCCAACATTAGTTTTGTCTCGGGACTGCTCCAATTTATGGGTGTGCGACACTGCCTCCCATACAAGGCCTCGAAAGGACTCATCTTCAGGGACTCCTAATAACCATTGTTGTAAGAAAATTCAACAAGGTGCAAATAGTCTTCCCATTTGGTTGGTTGTTGCATCACATACATGCACCACATGTCTTCTAATACTTGGTTTACTCGCTCCATTTAACTGTCGGTCTTGGGATGATAAGATGTGCTAAAGTTTATCTGAGTTCCCACTCTCGTAAACAAGGTCTTCCAGAATGTAGAAGTAAACTTAACATCCCAGTCTGAGATAAATGTCTTTGGAATTCCGTGCAACCCAAAAACCTCCTTCATGAATATGTTGGCTATCTGTACAGTCTTGTAAGTAGACTGCATGGGTACAAAATGTGCAGATTTACTCAATCTATCCACTACTACCATGATGGAGTCATTTTTCCTTTTTGTTCAGGGCAAGCCTATAATGAAGTCTAGGGATATGAACTCCCACTTCCATTTAAGTATTGGTATGGGTTGCAACAATCCTGCGGGATTTTGATGCTCCACCTTCACCTGTTGACACTCCAAACATTTACTTAAATATTTAGCAATGTTTTTACGTATGCTAGGCCAGAAAAATACCTTCCTAATTGCAGTCAGCATTTTCTGGTATCCTGGGTGACCGGCATAATTGTTGCGATGGTACTCATTCATTATCAGCTCTTTCAGATCCATACGGTTAGGCACATACACTTTACCTCGGAAAGTTAGCATTTGATCTTCATTTATTCCATACTCAGATGTATTTCCTTGCTGACTTCTTCTGTTTTTTGCCATAAAAATTGGTATTCTGGATATTTTTGTGCTTCTTCCCTTACTTGTTCAAAAAATTTACTTTCCAGCTGATTATAATACAGCTCATATATACCATCTAGTTTTCTGCTTAAAGGATCAGCTACCTGGTTTTCTTTTCCCTTCACGTGTTGGATGTCCATATCAAACTCACTTAGGAAGGCATTCCACCTTGCTTGTCTAGAGTTTAAAGCAGCTTGCTTGAAGTAGCTGGTCAAGCTACTGTGATCTGTTTTAAGCACAAACTTTTTACCTAGCAAGTAGTGTCTCCATATTTGAAGGGCATGTACTACTGCTGTTAGTTCTAGATCATATGTCGAATATCTTTGTTCATGATCCTTTAGATTTCTTGATTCATATACCACCACTTTACCTTCCTAAGATAGAACTGCTCCAACTCCCTCTTTACTGGCATCTGTACAGACTTCAAATTCTTTGTTGGGGTAAGCTACCCTCAACACTGGTGGATTGGTCAAGAGTTGTTTTAGCCTTTCAAAACTGTTCTGACACTCAACAGTCCATTTGAAAACTTTTCCTTTCCTCTGTAAAGAGGTAATGGGAAAAGAAATCTGGAAAATCCTTCAATAAATCTTCGATGGTACCCAGCTAATCCCATAAAGGATCGAATGTCTGCCACATTTTGGGGTACTTGCCATTCCATGATTGTTTTGATCCTCTCTGGATCAACAACAATTCCTTCTACTGAAATAATATGGCCCAAATACTGGATTTATGTTTTAAAGAAATTGCATTTGTTGAACTTAGCATACAGTTGGTGTTTTCTTAAAATTTCTAGCACAATGCGCAAATGCTCTTTATGCTCTTCCTGGTTTTTAGAATAAATTAGAATATCGTCTGTAAATATGAGTACAAAACTATCCAGGAAATAATGGAAGATTTCGTGCATTAACCTCATAAAGGTTGTTGTTGCATTTGTTAACCCGAAGGGTAAGACCCCAAATTCATAATGCCCGTACCTAGTACGGAATGTTGTTTTGCAAATGTCTTCATCATTGATTTGAATCTGGTGATATCCAGATCTTAAATTGATTTTAGAAAACACTGTAGCTCCCTTCACTTGGTCAAACATGTCATCTATTATGGGTAAAGGTTATTTATTCTTGATTGTTAGCTTGTTAAGCTGTCTATAATCCATGCACATTCACATGGTTCCATCCTTCTTCTTCACGAACAGCACGGGTGCTCCCTAAGGGGACACACTTGGACGAATGTAGCCCTTGTCCAATAGCTCCTGTAACTGCATCTTCATCTCTGTTAGCTCTAGCACACTCATCCTATAAGGAGCCCTTGACACGAGGGAAGCTCCTGGCATTAACTCTATGGTGAAGTCAATGTCTCTCCTTGCTGGTAATCCAGGAATATTTTCTGCAAAAAAATCCATAAAATATTCTACCACAGGTATATTTTCCATCATAGGCAATTTTTCCTTGGAATCTGCATATCCCACTTGAAAAGCATTTATCTAGCATCCCTTCCTTATACATTTATTCATTTGGGATGCAGTAATTGGACGGAGCTGTAATGGCTTCTTGACTCCCTAAATCTCCCTGCGGGTTCCATCCTGCATTCGGTAATAAATAATATTTTCCTTGCAGTGCACTAAGGTCCAATGTTTTTCTAGCTAGTCCATGCCTAGCAAAACATCGTAGGACCCTAATGGCAATATGTTCAGGTCCACTTGTAACTGTTGCTCTGAAATTTCCAAGGTACAGTTTGGAATCTTGGCAATTACCTTTCTCTTTGCTCCTATGGCTAGCTATACCAGCCACGAACTTTTGAATTTATGTTCCTTTAATTTACATAGTTCCACTATTTTGGGACTAACATAACTTAGACTTGCACCTGGGTCTACCAAAATTGAAACAGATTGAGATAGTAATTTACCTTCCAACTCAATCATCGTTGGATGATAATATTCTTGTTGATCCTCCAATGGTGCGTTGATACAAGGAATATTTCGTGCCACATCTCCAACTATAGAAGCCTCTGTAAGTTTGCAACTGTATCATTCCTTGCTCAATGTGGGCAATTTTTGTAGTAGTGTACCTCACCACACCCACAACACTATAGAGGCGGCTTGGTCACATGTCCTTTCCTAGGCTTGCTAGATTCCTCTGTAGGTTTTTCTTCTGCTGGCCATCGGGTTCTCTGGTGATTCCTGCTAAATTGTTTACTAAAAGAATTCCGGGAAGAATTTTTAAAACTACTTCTTTTGGCTCCTTTGAAGTTGGAACTGCTTTTCTGTCCTTTCCTTGGTTGCCAAATTTTCCCAACCTCTCCCTTAGCCTTGGACTTATGATAGCACATTTATGCCTTATGAATGGCTTCATCCGTGGTTTTGGGGTTAACAAACTCAATACGCTCCTTCATATGGGTCGGTAGGCTGCTCAGAAATCTTTGTACCTTAGCCTTTTCCTCTCGAAGATATGGAACATATCGTAACAGGGAGGTGAATTTAGTGATATATTCATCCATAGTCATCTGTCCTAGCCTTAAATCATGGAATTCTTTAGCTTTTTCATCATAGAAACGTTCTGTCAAATACTTGTCTTTAAAGTATTGCTGGAACGATTCCTAGGTGACATCTTGTTCGTCTATATTGCGAACATTCTTCACTTCTTCCCACCATAAAGTGGTCTTTTCTCTCAGCTGGTATATGGCCAATCTGGCCTTCAGGTTACTATTATATTCATACACCTGAAAGTATTTATTCATATTTATTAACCATGCTTCTGCCACTTCCTCAGCCTCACCATCATATGTTAGTGGTTTTATTTTCTGAAATTCCCCTTGAAGCTCTATTTTCTGCTTCTTAACCTCTTACTGATCTGACAAATTGCCAGATTCTGCTTCATTGTAATTTTTGTTCTTACTTCACTGGGATGGACTTCTTTCCACTCTGTCAATGGTTTTGTGTCTTATTTGCTGCTCATCTTCCTCTTGTATGCCTCTGTCTGTACTTGGATGTTCCACTTCTTGGTTTTTCTTGTTTGATAATATTTTTAATATATTTTCCTGCTCTTTCAGTAATCCTTCGTTATCCTCTCGAACACACACCATTTCCTCTTGCAATTATTGTACTGTGTTCAACAGGAAACTAGTTTGGTGATGTTGTTCCTCCAACAACCTACTAGTTTGTCGATGTTGATCGACACTTAGTTGAACCCACATTTCTGGGTTCATTACTGGTGGAGCTTGGGGTTCCCCGGTGTCTTGGGGAGTTTTCTGTGTTGTTCCCCTTCTCATGATGTTTCCTGCTATGATACTAAACTATGTACATCAGTATATACACAACTTATCGTTAATTGACCTTTAGGGTCCCAGCATATGAACACCGCTCTAATACCACTTGTAACATATCCATACAAAAAAAAATAAAAAAAATTAATCTTACTCTCCATGAGTAATTACCTTTTAACAAGATTTACTTGATATAAGAGGGTCACATCATAATTTGACTCTTTCATACTTAATTCCTTACTAAACAACTATCCCTAACTCAAACTAATCCTCATCTTTATTTGAGTCTTAAATCCACTTCGGAAACTTAACCTTTATAACTTAATCTTTTCACAAAATTATTTCACTTGCTATGTCATAACTTGGTCAAGTCAGGACAACTTTGATAGTTTTCATTATAAGCTTTTTACCGGAATCGACCCACCGATAAAATGATATCTACCAGTGCATGAATCTTACCACCGTCCCATCAGTAGCTTGGCTGGCATGGCATGTGAATTAAAGGCAAATATACACGGAAATTACTCCACATAACAGCTGTTGGATTCTGCATTAAGTTGCGCGGGTTTCTATGGTACTTGGCTAGCCTAAGCACAGTTGATCTTTCGTTAACCAAGGTCTACGATTCCGGCGGGAAAGTGCTATGGATATTCATGCCTAACCCTAACCCAGTTCATCACTTAACTGTTTATGGTTGATTGGTTATGCTCCTTCGGCTCTGATCTTCTTTTGGCTTGTTGTCAGTCTTCGGCCTTTGCACTAGATACATTTCCTTCGCTTTAACTTGCATATTCGACTCACCAGAAGAGATTCATCCTCTGCCATCCTACTACATGGTGAAGGAGGGTTTTGAGTGGAGAAAGTTATGGAAACTCAACTTCGTTCTACCATGGCCAATCTTCCACACTCCCTTGCTGCTTGTATCTCCATCACACGATCAGGTAAAGGTATTCCATACCAACTTTGAGGGTTTTAACTTCTTCTTCACCTTTGTTACTGCAAGCATTAGCTTTGTTCTCTCTCGGGTTTAAATTTTCTCAACTTACGGATTCTGCTATACTACATGCAGCTCTTCTTATGGAATTCCCGAGGAATGAATATGCCTCCACTCCAGGTTATTCTCCCTCTCACATATTTGTATCATTTTTTTTTATTTTTTCTGTTATCAGGTCTTGGGTTATTTGCTTGAATCTTTCATCTCCAAACTGATAATCACTTCTTGGTGTTGAAATGTGCAGGTTTAAATCTTGACCCGAGGTCTCCCTCATCAAAGATTTACGTTTTGATTTTGCTGGGTACTCTACGTCCTCTGTCTAATGTGCTGCTTACTCCTCCAGGTATTTCGAAGGAAATTTTCCTCACACCTGAGGTCTTCCTTCGTGTTCTTATTCGCAGATTTCCTTGACATAATTTAATCTAGGTTGTAATGTTAAAACATGAATGATTTCTTTTAAATGCATAGGCAATATTGTAAAGACAATATTTTTCCTTGTGGCTTCCCCAGCAAAGAATTTCGAGGTTTTGTCTATATTAACTTGTAACCCAAATACTCTGTCCTGAAGGAATTTTATGGAGTTATTTTATATAATGTTATGGCTAAGATCATTTTACTTTTACAAAATCTCTATACTCAATTATATTTAAATGAAATAGCTAATGAATTTATGAATTTGCATGTGCTTGAGTTTCTGGTATTTAACAGTTTTGTATACGTAGTTAAACAGTGAATCTTACCTAGTTCTGCCTTACAAATAGGAAGATTTCCATATAGCAATTACCCTCTTTCACTGTTAGATTTCCCTTTTAAAAAAAAATCACACACTGTACATGCATCTTTTTCTTCTACATTTATTAGTTCAATCAGCAAGTACAAGCTTAGTTCTTTGCTCTTGCTATATTGATGTTTACTAAGAATAATTCACTTTAATATGCTCCAGAATTGGAATTTACTTCAATGGTTAAGTTTTTCTATGCAAGATACTCTTAATTTAAGCATGTATTTACCATTCAATTGATCGTAGAGTTCTATATTGAGTTTTCTGGTTAAAGTATTGCTCCTGTATTTAAGGAGAAAGTAAAGTCATGATAAACTGAAGAATACTGTAAAAGATTCTTTTCCTTACTATGTTTTATTTTCTCATAAAGGAATTGGATATTAGTTGGAGTTTGGTGATAATTTTAATAACTAGGGTGACCGGACCACCATTCTTTAGTGTCCGTGTATAGTTTACAGTAATTGTACAGAATGATGCGTCTTGGGTAGGGTTTTTTGCCCAGGATCCAAGATCAACAGGTTTGTCTCTTGTCTTAAGAACTTCTCTGTAAGTTATAAATATATATATTTTTTCTAAAAGAAAAATACTCAAACTGTAACACACAGTTAAAATTTACATTTCCTTTTTGTTTCAACCTTCTACCTGTTGTAGCCGCTACAACACCACCCAAAATTTTAGGTATATTTAAAATTTTGGGTCCCCCTTTGCTCGCTCAATCGTTAAGGTCTTTCACCTAACCTGCAGTCAGTGACATCCCAGCGACCTATCCTCAACCCCTCATGAGTTGTCTCGCCATCATGATCATATGCTGTTGTTGCAATTGCGCCATGTGCGAAGGATCACCATGCATACATTCGAATGGAAACTTGTGTGTATTTACATTAAGAGCGCTTGCATCATGGATTGTCCAGGCACTCTGTTTTAGCACTTTGCTGGGCTCATAGTCTAATATTTATTATTTGGGAGGCACCATTCTCTGAAAGGTAACTGTAAACTAATTAGTGTTATAATGTTACGTGCAGGCGATCCCACAGATGATATACCAAAGAATGTCACCATCACTTGGGAGGAAGAGATTGGAACCCAACTAACAAGAGCACAATGGTTAGGGAATTGTCAATCACGAGGAAGAAGACTCTCTTACAAGAATACAAACAAAGTGGCAAATTTTCTTGGACATGCAGCCTAGGGAAAATGATGACACTCTTGAAGATGTAGATAAGGCTATCATTAGATTCCAGAGTGAGCGACAGTCATGGATGCTTAAGAAGGACAAATACACTTTATCAGATGGAGATTATGACATTCTTACTCATCATGGTTGCTCTATCAACGCTTGACGACCTTGAGGATGAGATTGTTTGAAGATGAAAATGATGATGACACAATTACCAGGAAGCTACATTTTGGTGGGGGTGCTGATCAAGAAATAATCCCATGCTGCTATTTTAGAAGGAGACAAAATAAGCATAAATTCAAAAGGGAAGTTTTGGAGATCCTGCACAATACCATCTAAATGTCAGATGGGTGCACACAAAGGAACATATTTCACCACTCTGACAAGTCTAGCCCGAAGTATAGCTCGGGCGAAAAAAGTGGACTCAGAAGTTTACATAGAGAATGACAATCTCATTCAAGGCGTTGGCACACCTTTGGGAAATAATATCTCTTAACCCCGAGCTACATGGCGGGCGCACTTTCGATGGACCAAGGTGACATTTTGAAACATTAAGCTATGGCGCAAACACATATGGTTTCCAAACCATATAAGATTGGAGGAGCGAAATCATATAAAAACCACACGAAGGACATTACAATTGGGCTCAAATACTTTTATGCCGAAGTTTTCAACCTATGTTAAAAGGTTTGGAGCAGATATATATATTTGTTGGTCCAAAGTCATGTTTGCACATGGCAACGTATGTTATAACAACTATGGTTCGATATATAATAATCTACAACCATGTTTCCAACCATATAAGATTGGAGGAACGATATCATATAAACAAAACAAAAAACAAAAAACGTTACACATGGGCGCCGAGCAGGACATATATGGTGATCGCGTTTTATAGTTAAGCATTTGGAGCGTATGTTTAATGGTCAAAGTTATGTTTAAAACATGGAGCAGGATATTATGACATGTTGTAATGACTACGGTGCATTACAAATGGGCGCAAACATTCGATGGCAGGTTTCAGCTTGCGGTCAATGTTTGAGAGCAAATATATATTTACAATGGTCCAACTTTGTGATTAAGACACGGATCAGAACCATATAATAATACATTACGTGGACTTAAACATTTCTTGGCAGAAGGGCAACCTGTGGAGTGGACATATATATGTAACGGTCAAAGTTTACGTTCAAAACAGAGAGCAGAACGTTATGCAAATCTATAAAGACAGATGTCTAATAACCACGGTGCCATGTGTCCGGTCCACGCTGCTGGTTGTAGTCTTGCTGGACATTTTTTGGTCATTAGAAATGGCATGCAAACACCGTGCGTACATGATTTATCCGCACATTAAGGTTGAGGGTATCATAGTGCATGGATATGCGAGGAAGAGCAAATGATTTTGGACGTTGTATAATCAAACCAAGGTGCAACACAATATGGTTCAAAACCATATGAGAGGTTGAAGCACAACCACATGGAACACGTTCAAATTTTATGATGAAAACCTGGAGCACAACTATTGAATGGCTCGTTGGTGAAGAAAGTTTCCCATGCAAAGCGTTACGTTTTAGTGGAGACAAGCAGTGAGTATCGACATCCAGCGTGGATTTAGCTGTGACAGAATGAAAAGGTGGCAATATAATTCCATCTCGAATGCATGCGCGTAAGTTTCACTGTGACAGCTTTTTCATTGTCATAGAATATTGATTTATGGAGGAAAAACAAAACGCTCATTTGAACGAGAACAGTAGCAACTATGGAACATGATTTTCACAGGATGGCGGCCCTTTTGAAATGTATGGTTATCACTAATCCGTCGATGGATCAGCGTTAGAAGAGCAAGGGGTTGAAAAACCAGCAGTCGCGGAGGCTTATCAATTACATCATTAAACATCCTGCGTTCATTATTGCAACAATAAACAGCGTTGCTGCAACCAGGACAAGAAGAGTTTCGTGGAGATGCCCATTCGGCCCTGCCCGTGGTCTGTCAAAATTCGCTCCTTCCTCCAACTGCAACCAGATCGTATGATAGAGGGACGTGTCCATACATGAAGACCACGCCAGCCATTAAATGAACCACTGCGTTGTTTCACCTCCTTAAAGAAAAATGCAACGAAGATGCAAAATCTTTGAGCAAGACTAGCGTAGGATTGTAAGTGAGGTCGTAGTTTTCCTTGGTCGGTGGGTCGCAACACATCCAAAGCGAATAGCATGCGACCTGTCTAGAATTGTGACTATGCGACCCCCCATGAGGTCACATTTCATGAAAATCAATAGGTCACACTATTCTCAAGTCACTAGGTCGTAGCACTGAGGAATAGGTCACAATGCGACCTCTGCAAAGTCGCATTTCAAAGGATAGCTTTGAGTCACACTTCCCCACAGGTCGCTGGGTCGCATAAGCTCAACAACGAGCCGACAGCACGACCCCCACTATGTTGTGACCCTGCGACTTCACTAAGGAGCAGCGCCCTCACCTTCATTTGTTATGTCAACGTGCAGACTCGGGAGCTCTTTTTAAAGAGTTGGGAACTATCGTTCGAAGGATCACTCCTTATATTTAACAAATGACTTTTCATTTAATCATCGCTCAAATCAACCCTATTTCGAAGGGGCATTCCCTTATTAAGATCTTGGCGCAAACTTTCGAACATGACGAAAGGTATCATTAGAGCCCATCATAGTTTTCGTTGTGGAGAACATAAGCAACATGTTGCCCAAATCAACACTTCCATTCAATTGGGTCTACATTCCAAACTCGGCCCATAGTTACGCTAATCTGCATTACGGTAATTGAAGAAGGTACAATGAAAGCTTACTCGAGCCAGTCTCTCCGATGACATAATGGTGGACGCTGTTGGTTGGCGTGAGGAAACAGAGCATTTCCCAGCAAGAGAGAAAGTTGATACACTGATGGCATATATGTTGGTTATTCCTAGTCCCCTACTAAATCAAAAGCTGGGAACCAGAAATGCATCACATGCAGTGGGAGATGGCACAAGCAAAAGTCCTTTGCCTCATCAATGGGTTTTCACTACAAACATTCGGATCCCAAGAGAACTTGATAAGGACCACGCTGCGACATAAAATTTGACCACACAGGGGTCCAAAGTTTTCATTTTACTTGTGTAATTAATTAAATGTGCCTCTTAACATTGTTATTCAAGCAATGAAGACATGTAACCTAAGCTTTGTGACTGCAGGTGGAAGCTGTCGATCTGCACAGTGAGCCAAAGTTTTTCCAGCAAGCAATGGAGGCGGGATAAGGAATATTGCTATGAAATCCAAAGATCGCCAAAAGAAGCACTGCAGGTCGCAGATCTGCTCAAGGTCGCAGATTTCCTCAAGTCGCCAGGTCGCATAGTCGCCCTCCCTATTAAAAGCTCAACGATGCGACCTAGCGACCCAACGACTGGGTCGCGAGGTCGCAAATCCAGCAACTGGGTCACGAGGTCGTGAATCCAAGGAGGTCACAAGGTCGCAAATCCAAAGAGGTCGCAGGTCGCGAATCTGCCCAAGGTCACAGTTTGCGAATCTGCTCGAGGTCACAGGTCGCGAATCTGCCCGAGGTCGCAAGTCGCAAGTCTACCCAAGGTCGCAGGTCACAGATTGTCCGAGGTCACGAGTCACAAGGAAACCCAACAGTCAGGAAGATGAAAAGTCAAGGAAGCCCAAGGGGCAGGTTTTGTATTATAAATACTCCTTCGGGAGCTTGTAGAGAGATATTTTGTTCGGGACTCGAGCTGAATACACTGTATTATCTGGATTATACATTTGAGCATTAATACAAGCATTTTGAAAAATCCCTTTTGTGGATCTGGTGTTGTTTTATGTATGAGCGCTATTGAGTATTATGTTTTCAGTTTCTGAACGTATTTAGATTAAGGGAACTGTATCTTTAATTCATATCACAATTGCATAACAGTTTGTTGAGTATGTTAATGGTGGTTGAGTTCATTTCACTTCCTTAACGAACGCTGATGGCTTTGTTTATTAGCATTTTTGTTACCATTTAAAACTTTTAGGAAGTGAAAGGCGTTCTTGCCATGAGGAATTGTTTCCTTTGTGGTCAGAACATTTTACAAGCGTGACCCTAATGAAGTGTTGTTAACAACACTTCCTTCGGTCTTCATGCTTTATTATTTCCTCTTGCTACTCATAGTGTCGTATGTACATTCAATGCATCAATCATATGTCTTGTATTATTTGATTAGGTGTGTATCTGCTATTTTATAGAGTTTAAGCGAGACCCAAAGAAAGGAGAAATCAGTGGTAGCCGGACCCACACCCCGGACGGGATCCCTAGTCCAAATGGTTCAAGGTCTAATTGGGACCTTTTACCAGGGAGATCCCCTACTGTTGACTGGACAGATTTTCCCGTCAACACTACCATATTCATACTAACCAATAAGTTTTCTAGAAAACCTGATAAGTATGAAAATAAATTAAGCAAACACCTTATTTCATCCATATTTTATACAATGTATAGGGTATTTGCTGGTTCTATTACGGAAAACAATAATTTATCTGAACATATGTCGAATTGAATATTCACAATACTAAACTTACTGAAAAATCACACAAGTTTACTTATCTGAAAATGCACTGTTTTTAGTTGTGGACCACCCAACCATCAAGAGAGACGATTATTTCCTCTTCTTGCCCCCGAGCTCTAGTCTTGGATGGTACGGGTTAATAGTGGATTCACCTTCTGTTGTTACCTCAGGATTACTGAGTGTTTTCCACTAGTCTCTATCAGCTCTGGAAAATCCACCCTCTTCCTTCCAAACATCACAGAACCCCTACTCCTCACTGGGATAAGTCTTTTATCCTCATAGGAGTAGGTAATTGTTTCCAACTGTCCCTAACCACTTTCCAGTTCTTGGAAAAACCTTTTTCCATCAGCTTTTACTTTTCTTAAGTTAATTCTCTTAACTAATTTATTATTCATAACTTATTACCAATAAAATAACTTTCCAGACAACTAACAATAATTTCAGTCTTTTCCTAACACAATAATAAAAATTGTATTTTAACTAGTTAACACTAGTTATCTTTAATGAGGCTGTCACATCGAGCAAGTAACACTTCCATCTTTTTTGATGTGCATGATGCATCGATAGTGGGGATTTACTCCAGGTTCGTTAGGGTATGGGGCTTACCCTGTTTGAACCCTAACTACCTCATTTGTTGTTCTTCCTCCGCTTCGTCGACTGGCTCTGCAACTTGCAAATTCCTTGCTATTTTACGGTGAGTTCAACCCTGTTACTTGTAGTTATGATTGTACTTATCCTTGGCGTCTGTCAATCTGGGTTTAATCTTTGTCTATGTGGTGCTTTGATATTTGAATTTATGAGAAACCCCTGCGTCTCTCCAGTTCCGTCGGTGACCCTATTGAGGTCGTGGAATCCAGGTCTCGAGACAATATTTTTGTGAGGGTTTCCTCCCACAGGAGGGTATCCATCTCGGTGCATTCTTCAGGAAGCTTCTTTGACTCAGGTTTGACAAATTGCGCTCTGGGTTTTTAAGTTTTCAATCACAACTTTCGCTCTAACTTGGATTTTAACATAGGCTTGTTTTTATTGACAGGAAATTCCAAGAGTTCCAGGCTTCGTTTTAATTGCCCAAGGTAATTTTTCCTTCGTTTTTCCTTCTTCACAATTTATCCTAGTTCTTTCACCCATGCATAGTTTTTCTTTTTTTAAAGCTTACTATTCTTGGGTTATTTGCATTATTTGCAGGTAATTTTTTTTTTCAAAGAATGTTCCACTGTTTTTTGATGATTATCTGCATCCTATCGATTTGAAGTAAAATTCTCTGTTTACTTCTCTAGGTGCATGCTTAACAAAGGTTTCTAGCTTTGTTAGTCTTCATATTCTGTAGAATGCTATTCTTAGTTTTCTTACTGTGTGTTAATTTGTCTGTGCGACAAAAGCTCTTTAATTCCGAGTTTATTAGGTTCAGCGACCTCCAAGTCTTGGACTTAAGAGTCTTGTACTTTTTCCTTAATTTTTAAGCACTTCCCCTTTTGAGGTATTTACCTTGTATTTAAATTGTGTCTTTGATTTATTCCTTGTTGATAACTACTGTAGCCTAGATTATCTTTATGGTTGTTTACATGTTAAGATGGAATCTACAGTAGAGCATGTGCTCATTATTTACTTTTGGGTTCTTTCATGCATGCATCAATATATATATATATATATATATATCTTCGCGCTACTATTCTCTGCCTTATCTATAATTTAACCCCGTTATTACGTTGTTGAGTTTAACTTTATCGCAGTCATATATAGATTGCTTATTAGTGTTAACTAATGTATTCCTTGGCTATACTTGTTGTCCTTGATCAAGGCTATATGTTTTTGCTTTCCTTCTCAACTAGAGTTACATGCAAATGCTATCTTTCTATTCAGAACAAATGTTACCTGTTTTCCTTCTCAACTAGAGTTACCTGCAAATGCTATCTTTCTATTCAGACAAAATGTTATCTTTCTTATTCAGGGTTACATGCAAATGCTATCTTTCTTGTTCTGAATTATATGCAATTTCTGGGTTTGCATAGGTTCGAATTTCTACAGTTCTTACTTATATACTAGTATATAATTTTACAGTCTTTACATAGACTGATGTTACTAGAAAGGTGACCGAACCACCTCAAGGGATCCTACTTATACTAGTATATAATTTTACAGTCTTTACATAAATTACTAGAAAGGTGACCGGACCACCTCAAGGGATCCTTTCTCATTGTCCGTGTACTAGTTGAAAATATTTCACAGGACAAACAGTTTGTAAAAACTTGAGGTTTTCCTTCTCCCTTGGGTTTAACTATCAAACTTGTTTCTTTTAACATTTACCCTAAGGATTTACAACTTATATTTCCCAAGAATTCTCTTCTTCTTACTAGTACTTATAATCACAGAATTGAATAAACTAAGAAAGAAAATTAAGAAAATCCCTTTCTATTCTCTTCTACAGTTTACAAACATTCTGCTTCCAAACTATTTTTCAGTTAGTACCTTTCACCACATTCTGTTCTGAAATAAACATATATTTTATAGTAAATTAAACAGTAACACATTATGTCCCCCGTGCTCCTCACCAAAGTAGGATTCACAACAGTAATTAACAAGGAGGCAGACGTCAGGACTCTAGTCCAGACTCCTCTCTTATGGATAACAGAGACCACTAGTTTTCTTCCAGCTCGGGCTACTCTACCCTTTAGCCTTCAAGCTTGTCTTCTTTTTCTCTGGAACAGAACCCCTTCCCCCCTCTAGGCTTTTCCTTTTAACCCAGAGGAAAGGTAACTGCCAGCAACTGCTTTTCTTAACTACTTTGGGATCTTGGAAACTTTTACCATCATATTCTTGATAATATATTTTATTAAAATTTTATTCAATAAGTGAGAAACTTTAGTTCATAACTTCTTGATTAACATACTTGTTAATCAATTAATAAAAATAAAAAACTTTAATGTCTAGTAAAAAAATAGAAATGTCTTTCGGTAAATGACAACAAATATAGATATAAATGTTACAATACTTTTTCACATTTTTATTTTAAAATTTTACAAGATATTTAAAAATTATTTTTCACAAAGAAAAAAGATTATAAGAAGGTCATTCTTCTATCTTTCTTAGATTTACAAGAAAAATTCAAAATTTCACTAGTATTATTTATCATTATTTCTTTAAATATTAAATATAAAATATTATAAAAAATTTGATTATCTTGACATTAATTTTAAGGAATTATTAAAAAATTTAAAAAAACACACACTTTTATTCATCATTATAAATTTCAAAATTTCACTGTTATTCATCATTTTTTCTTAAATCTCAAATAATAAAATAACATAAAACGTTTGATTATCTTAACATTAATTTTAAGAAATTATTTCAGAACTTGAAAATATACACACACTTTTACTCATCATTGTATTTTTAAATCTCAAAATAATAAATTAACATCAAAAGTTGACTTACTTTGATATTAATTTAAGAAATTAACTCATACTCTAGTAATTGTAAAAAATATTTAAGTTAATCACACCTCTTGGAATTTTAAATATGCAACCTTAACTTCAAATTAAAAGAGCTAATATAAATATAAAGAGCATAGGTTGTTAAGAGCTTACGTTTGGAGATAAAACGATGGAAGAAGTTCAAGAACTTCGATATTGATAGGTTTTAGAGAAGGTGTTATTCATGATGCCAGAGTGTTCCTTTCAATCTCCATTGTGCATTTCAGATTGAACTTAATATCCTATAGTTATGTATTACAGCTTGATCCTCTCCCTCTTGAACTTGCGTTTCATATTGAATTTAATATCTTACAGTCATGTATTACAGTTCACTGAAAGAGGGGACATAAGGGAATGGTACTTGGTTCATCTGGGACAAATGCCATGAAAAATAATGCCTAGAATAACATCATCCTTACATGAAGATTTTGAGCAAGTGGGCGCTTCGATCCTCATACATGAGTAGCTAATTTGATTTCTCCTATTCGAGTTCCCTTCTTTTTAAGCCTCAAGTTTGGACAACTGAGAGGTGACGAGGTTTGAAAAAAACATATGTGGCAGACAACTTGTGACCATTCCAGAGTAAAAAATGGAGTACACGTGGATAGTTTGAAATGGCCCTCAATAGATGGTGAAGGTCGATGGGGAACCATCCCCTAAAATAACACTTCATGTGAAAATATTAATATTAAGTTGAAATTTTTATTTTTTTTATTTTAAGAGTCATAATTGTATGAGTGAATTTAGTGGTTAAAAACATGTAATTTTTGGAAATATGTCACAACTCAAATCCAAAGGAGTAGAATATGTGCAATTCTATAAATTGCAATAGTCAAATTCTCAAATCTGGAGCTTAATTTCTATTGAGAAGTTAATTTTTTCTTGTAATTGTTATATTGTTGATCCATAAACTGTTGTGGATATTCCATTGGATAGTTCGTCACAATTAACATCATAAAACTATACTTAAAAATTGGAAAATCTGCATTATTAGGGTTTATTCCTCTTTAGATTTTTGGATTTGTAGATTATTGTTTATTGTGTATGCATGCAAATTAAATTTTTTGCAGGAAATAGAGAAAAATGAAATAAAAAATCACGATCTTTTTTTTCAGAAGATATATCCTCAGAAACCCTTTCGAGAGAAACTCCAACTAGAAGGTGAGGCCACTCTTCTCTCTTTCTTTGAATAGAAAATAACTGCGAGTACAAAGAAGTAAGACCCGAATCGTGGGCACAAATTCTATCTGTGTGATCTCTCCCTGTCTATCTAGGCTACTCTACTTGTTTATGGAACAAATCCACATGAAAAGAATGGAACCCCTTTTCCTCCTAGTTCCTTGGTTATAACACAACTTGAAAGCTTTCTAGTAGTTAGGTTTAACTCCCTCAACTCTTAACCAAAGTTACAATATGGACTCTTATAGAGTCTTTTTCATCATGATCACGTGGCTATCCCTTTTTCCATGAGCTATGGGGCCTAATGTGGCATCCTCTCGAATTATGGTGGTGAAAATAGGAAGGTAAACTTTTGATTGGCATAAATTTTGCATACGCACTTTGATTAAGGTGATTCTTGCATCGTTGGAAATATATCTTTGTGTAGAATATGAAAAATAGGTGTGGAGCTAAAGTGAAAAAATTTTACAGCAAAAAAATGCCATCTGATGCCTCAGATTGCTACAAGAAGGTTTTAGATCCCAATTTTCCAAACTGGGTCACATTAGTAAAAACGGTCCTTTGAGTTGATTCCTCAAATTTTTCCACTGTAAAAGATCAAGATGGATGAAAAACATTATAATGATCCAATCAACATCAAGCCTCCCCATTTTGGTAGGGTTTAACTCCCCAAAAGCTTCTACTAAATGAGGTGAGGAAATTTTTCCTCCACCTTCTCTTAGGTGTACCATTTAGCTTTACCTAGAAGTTTTCCTTTCAATCTAATCTATGAAATGCCATGTTATCCCAGTCTCATATTTTTGTACCTCTTCTACAAAATTGTATCTTCTGTCAACTCTACCTATTTATTTGGTGTCAATTCCTTTACAAGAGGTAGGATGTGTTCCTATTCTTGATATAACATGGAAGGATCATAGAGTTTCATATTCTATGCATTCACAACTGAGTAAATATGCATATAATGGGTTATACTAAGTCTATAGGAGGTATCTCCCACCTTTTTTAGTATCTCAAAGGGACGATATCGCAAATTCTTTATTTTCTTATTGGGACCCTATAACCTCTCCTTATTCAAATATAACTATACTCTATCTCCCACCTTGAATGAGTACTTGTTCTCTATTGATGATGCATGGCCTTATATTTTTCTTGTCACTTCTACAATGTCTCATGTAACTACATATCAATTTTCCTTATTTTCTCAACAAATGTTTTAGCCCTCAAGGCATCCCCTATAAGATCCTCCTTGTTTCCCATATGAAATATCCAAAGGTGAAGGTGTCAAATATCTAAAAAAAGTTTCAAATGGGGACTTACCAGTAGATATGTGGACAACTTTATTACAAGTGTATTGTATGTAGACCAAATTTTTATCCTAGGTATTTAGATGATTCTTATTGTAACCCCACAGAAGTTACGCCAAAGTCCCATTGATTACTTCTCTATACCCATCTATCTAAGGATGGAATGTTGTATACCTCTTCAACTTTTTGTCCATATTCTCCCACAATGTATTCCAAAATTCACTGAGAGATCTCATGACTCTGTCTAAAATGATGCACCTTGGTATCCAAAAATGCACCCAGAATTATCCAAAGAACAATTTTGTTGCTTCTTTCCCACTTATGGTCTTTTTGTAGTGTATTAGAACACATATCTTGTTGAACCTATCAAATATCAGGAATAGGTAGTCATGTCCCTTCCTATTTGTTAGTAAACCTACCCCAAAGTCCATGGAAATAATTTCCTAGGGACAAGTGGGTACAAGTAAGGGATGATATAAACCATGTTTCCTATTACTAGGCTTGTTATTACAACAAAACATGCATCCTCTTGTGAACCTAGCTATATGGTCTTACATCTTAGGCCAATACACATACCTCTGCAAGTTGGCCACTAGCTTCCCTACACCAAATTTCTCTGCAACGTTGAAGGTGTGAGCCTTTCTAATCAGTTGTAATCGATCACCTTTAAGAACACATAACGTATCCAATTGGTAAAGTAAAATTTCTTGGAGATGGTAGTCAATGGTGTTGTCACCATCGTGCATAAGACTCTGACTCTGTAAATGTTGAAACACCTCCTTAAAGTACTCATGCTCTAAATATGCCTCTTTGTATGCATCATGGGTGAATGGGTCCATGTGCATTAGAGTTCCCAAAGTTGTGAAGTTTGATGTGGGTGGCCTTGAAAGCATGTCAACCAACTTTTTTGTGTTATCCTTCTTATACTTGATCACTAAATGAAATTTTTGTGGAAATCCCATCCACCTGTAATGTGTAGTCAATTGTAGCTTACTTTGGGCCTATAGGTACTATAGTGGTCGGTGATCTATGTGGATTATTATCTCATTCTCCATCAAATATTGCTTCCGCTTCTTCACGGTTTGCGAAAATTCACATATCTCCTTGTCGTAGGTGGGATAGTTAAGAACTATGCCATAAAATACTCCAAAATGGCATCATATAGGCCTTCCTCCCTACATCAATATTTCGCTCATAGCATACCTGTTTCCATTTGTACCCACTTCATAAGGTTGTTTCAAATTCAATAATTCCATAAACGGTGCTTGATTGATCTTCTTCTTTATCTCCTCAAAGGCCCTTTTTTGACCCTTTTCCCACTAGAAACTCTTACCACTTGTTTTTATGGCATGGAGTGGTGTTGCTACAAATAAAAATGAGGCTATGAATTTCCTCAGGTACTGTATCACCCAAACAAAAATCCTAACCTTAGAAACATTAATAGGGACCAAAAACTCATGATGTCCTCCATCTTGGAAGGATATATTTTCAGCTCTCCTTCACCTATCACATATCCCAAGTACACTAAAGATTGTTGTGCAAACTCACACTTCTTAAGATTTTCTAGCAGTTGATGCTTATTTAATGTCTCCATCACCTACATCAAATGTGAGATGTTCTCCTCCCAGGTAGCATTATATGCCAATATATCATCTAAATATAAAATAACAAATGAATCTATAAAAGGTTGCAATGTATCATTCATTAACCTCATAAATGTATTTGGTGCATTACATAGGCTGAATGGCATGAATAACCACTCATACAAACCTTTCCCGGTTTTGAAGGTAGCCTTCCAGATATCTTCTTTTGTAACTTGAACCCAATGATATCTAGATTTTAATTCCAACTTGGGGACGAATTATGCTTGTTGTAACTGATCTAGCAGATCATATATCATGGGTAGAATACACTCATTCTTGAATGTAATTTTATTTAGCTCCCTATAATCAATACACATCTTCCATGTCCCATCCTTCTTTCGTACAATGATGATGGTTCACCCTGATGGTGATGTACTTAGTCAAGTGAAACCTTGTTCTAGTGGCTAACACAACTATTTCTTCATCTCACTTGCTTCTATAACATATTTCATGCGCAACCCGATGTTTCAGAATGAGGAGTCTGGTAATAGTTGGATCTCTTGCTCCACTCTCCTCTTCAGTGGTAACCCTTTAGGATCTTGGAACACATCCTTGTATGCCTGTAACAACCTATTGTAAGGAAAACCCAACACCCCTTCATTTTTATCAAATTTCTATTTTGATTATTTCATTGAATTTGATTTTTCACAAATTTCCAATGATACTTGTTTCACTCCATTTGGTCAACCGGTTTGTAAATGACACTCTTTTGAATTTTGATCATTTGTGTCACCTGAGTTAAAACAATGTATAAAGTGTACCAATATTTCAATTTTCGTAGTTAAAATAGTCATTCATTGTGAATATTAACTTTTAGTTCATTTTTATAATTCTTTCATTTTTCACTAACGATCCTACAAAATAATCAAGCTAAATTGTATAATAGATGAGAACATATTTTGAGATCTTGGTAATTTGCTCTAATTTGTTATTTTAAAATAAATTACCAAACCCAAAACTCTAGAATAGAAAAGTGGCTAAAGTCCAATTTATAGGATTATTAATTCACATGGGACCCACTTCACATTATATCTTTCCTTTCAAAAATATCAATTTAAAAATAAAAATAAAAATTGTGATGCCGCATATCGAATATCACAATTTTCTTAAACATGCCCCTTTAAAAATTTGTGATCTTGCGATTTGGTTTCATGCGATGGGTTTATTTGTTTTTAACTCAAAGTTTTGGTTAGCCTCCTTATGCCTCCCGATGTCATCACTCCCTCACTCGTATTATCCCTCTACGACCTCACATTCCCGCATCGCAAAATTTATTAGTGTGTAAATTTTAAAAAATGCTATGAGTCTTCATCGTCGATATGCGATAACATGTATTAACCTTCCTCCTCCTCTTATTCAATTAATTGAGTGCTTTTAAGAATTTTGAAATAGTTTTTAATTAGTACGGTTTTATTCAAATAAATAAATTATATTTTTATTATAATATAAATTATATTTTAATTATAATTTAATATTATAATTTTAATATAATGTAATTATAATATTAATATAATTATATTATATTTTAATTAATTTATAAATCATTTTTACACAGCATTTTGTCACTATCCCTGCAATCCCCATCTCGCACATTGGAGGACCATTTCTGTTACTTATGTGTAGTGTCATGCCTTGCAAAAAGTGTCATTTCATCCCTTGCCATGAGGAGAACACTTCCTCTGTTGACTATTCCTGGAACAGACCATAAAAAACATATGATTTTGGGTCGGCGCTGGCAGGTAGTTATGGCCTTGCACCAATGAGAAGAATTAGCACTGGGCCCCACGCCCATTTGCGCTCTGTCTCAATGGGTTGCCTGCGCCGAGTTGTTTTTGGAAAGTTTTTTAAATATAGAAACGAATTTTCCATTGCCAACCACTTCATGAGTGAGTCAGCATGAGTTGTTTGACTTAATAACGTCGAGCACCTTCCTTTGGCTTCTTGTTCCCTTCTTTTGAGAAACCTCCCAAAGGGATAAGGCCTCCCTTCCACCATATGAGGGATCCCAACCTCCTCCTCTCCTTCTATAAATACATCTCTCTCACATAGATGTAGCTAGCTGAATAGGAATAGTTGAACATTTTGGAAAATAGCTGAAACAGTTTGATATAGCTGGTGTGAGATAGAGCAGAGAGAGACTGTTGTGTAACCAGCTCCAAAAATAGAAGAAAAGAGATATCAATGCCTTATAAATAATCCACTTCGAGGGGGCAGCCTCCAATACATTACATGAATGAACAATTATTGGATGATACAAATTACAAAACCTCCTTTCTATATATAGGAGTCCATGGGGCCATAATGTAATCCTAGTGGGGTCACAATTTAATCCTAGCTGACCTAACAATAATAATTTAAGGGCACAATAATAACAATATGGGGGTTACATGGGTAAAATAATAAAAATAAGGGGGTTACACTAACAACAATATGGGACTATACTAGTAATAAAGGGACCTAACATGCCCCTCTCCATATATTAAATGGAGAAGAGCCTTTTTCCATTTAATATATTAATGAGGTTGCTATTTCCTCTGGGTTTTCGCCTTACCAGAAGGTGTAACGCAGATAATCAGAAATCCCAGAATAATTTACAAATCATCACAAATCGCAAAAACAGTCACGCGTCATTCTCCTTGTCACGCGTGCTGACTAGCAGGAATTGGCCAGAAGGGGAAGTGCTGAGCACTCCCCTATTGTAATAGCAATTCATGGCCCCACATTGATGTCCCGTGACTATAGCAATTTTTTCAAGTATTGCTTTTAATACCTACTATTTTGTGCTTTTTCTCTCTAGTTTTGATGGTAAAACTAGAGATGGAAAATATGTCTGTTCTTTTGTGGAAATTCAGAATGTCCAAATTGTTAAACTATTGTATTAAATATGTTAAATTATCATACAAATTTATTATGGTGATTTGAAGAGTTATATAACATTTCTTTTTTATAGCAATCATAATAATTTAAATCATTGAATTTTTATAAAATGTAGGTTTTATTTGCTATAAATCTCAATAAACTCATAGAAGCAATATAAATGCATAGCTAAAGTAAACATATAATATTATATGATAAAAATATCTACTATAAACCAATGAATGGTATAATCAATAAAAACATGGTATAAAAGTTAGTTATTACTATTAAAGAGTGAAAATTGTAATTTTTAATTTCTAAAAATTATAATTGTAATTTTTAATTTAGAAAATTTGTTTATATATATATATATATATATATATAGTATATGCGAGCTTGGTAGGAGCAATTTGATGTTTGAAGTAGAAAAAATAATTACATAATCCTCTTGCCTGAAATTATGTAAAAAAGTGGATAAATTTTGGTGGGAAGTGGTTTTTCATAAATTTGCATTTTTTTACTTTATTATTGTCACCTACATCTATGCCAAGCATTTATTTATGTGATAAATTGTGGTAATAACCCATTTTAGTAGAGATTTTAATTAAACTAAACTATTTGTATCTAAATAATTTATTACATTCATGATTTTTCCATTTATGAAGGAGGATAAGAGAATTCTCATTAAGAATTTTCACTCAATCTACTACTATTTGAACTTGAACCAATCTACAAGCATGGAATGTTGATAGTAAATTTGACAAAATTCCTCAATAGAGTTAATAGGGTGAATGGATGAAGATGGGTTACACTTTTGGATCAACTGTGGCAATGAAATTTCAAAATTTTACACTTTTATGGAATTGAAGCCCTCAAAATTCATATAAGAGATGTGAATTTTGATTTGGAGTAAAAAGACAATTTGTGGAGCATTATGTCTTTGCCCTAATGATAGTTTTTGAATAAAAAAAATTAGTGTCATATAATTGTCAATTTTCCACTAAATGAAATGTTTGTCCCTGCAATTTTTTGCACATCTTAAGAGGTATGTCTGTGTTCATATAGCATAAATTAGTCTAAAATGTGTAATTGAATATATATAAGCATGATATATAGAGAGACAACTAAGTTATGCATATTAAAAATTTATTTTCTATGCAAAATTATATTTTTTATCATTTTTCAAAGTTGGGCAAGTAGTATTTGAATTGTATTTTGTAAACACATGTGTTCCCTTGAGATTTCCTTCTACTATTTAAATAAAATTAAAATCCAAGAGTGCCCTCAAGAGGAGGGATAAACAAATATATTTGTACTTTTTGAATCTTTTTAGTTTTGTATATTTTATGTTATTGATCTTTTTTATTCAACCTCTTTGAAACTCTAAAAAAAAATTCAAGTATTATGTTTAAAAGAAATTAGATGAAAAATATCATATGGATTCGAAAATGTCAAAGTCATATAACATTGGATACATGATTCCTTCACAAATCCAACATGATCAACTCTACCACTTAAAGACAAACTCTGTCTGAAGTCCGCCAGGGGACAAAATGGAGTTGCATAGAAATTTGTAGAAGGGGAGCTAAAACCCCGTGTTTTAGGCCCTCAACAACTCGATTTGAGTGCTTAAGTTGAAATTTGAAATAACTCATTAAGTGTTTAACAAACCCTAGATCAAGCTCTTGACATGGTTAAAAAAACTCACCATTGTGTTTTCGGCTGGAATTTAAAAAAATAGCTAGATCGAGCTCTTATGTAACTTGGTTACATAGGAGCTCAATCGAGGGTAAACTATTGCTAGATCAAGTTGTTTTTTCCTCCCTCCCAACCCCTGTGCTTGCCAAAAAGTGTAACTCATCTTCATGCATTCACCCAATCATCTTTAATGTCTACTGCAATTTCTCTTACATTTTTTGCAAAATGAGCTCATTAAGTATTCTGCAGTATGGTCTAAATGTTTTAGATTTCACGCTGGTACAATTTTAGATTTCACCAAGGGCCAATGACGTCATCCAAGTCCACTAACAATTAAGATTTTGACTCCAACACTAATATACAAAATGTTAAGTTTTAGGTTTTGCATTGATAAATTTTAGCGATGAAGCTTTTACATTTTTGAATTGTGCATGTGGAGAATTTATTAATTTAATAATGATTTTATAATTAAACACAACATTATCATTATTAACATAGTATACTTATATGGACTTATATACATTAATTCATTAATTATATATTAACTTACTTTAAATGTAAGATAATTAATCCTTGGCCAGTGAATGATATGACAAGCTAGGTGGCCTTGATAGAGTTGACACCACCCCATGATGACATGTAAACATGGGGTGCCATGTCATCTAGCACGTGTTAGCTACAAAGTAACCTTGATTTGGCGTAAGGGTGAAAATATTCAAATGATCATATGTTGATGATTTCAACTCGGTCATAAATCTCTCAATGATGATGGACATCTCATAAAAGAGTTTTGTGTTGAGTACAAAAAAATAGTATTATGTATACTTAATCATGAATTAAGGGAATAAGTAGGTGAGTTACACATCAACCAACCAAACATTGGAAATTAGGGTATCAATGGGATCCAACAAAGCATTGGGAGTTAGGATATAGATGGATGATTGAAAATTTAGTGCTTCTTTTGTCATTTTATAATATTCGTTGGTCGTCCAACTTTAAGAATTTACAAGTTTTTGAAAAATGTCTTTTGAATTAAACCTTCTAAAATATGTTTGACCTTTTTAAAAGAGCTAGGAAGAATTCATTTTTTATCACTTCATGGAAAGATTGAAGAAAGTTCTGCCATAGATATGATTCTATAGAGCAACATAAGAAAAACATCTATCGTGCTTTCAATGATGGGATGACTAAGGAATAGTTATGAACTTTTGTATGAGAGGTCCATTGGATGGAACTTATTGATGGCGGCCTCTTAAACCATTCTTTCCGAACTCAAATTAAAAATCCCAAATGTTGCAGACTTTCTTGCTTAATGTAACATAAAATACATTGGATCAAAAATTTCAGAGAGGTATGCTTCTTTCACTTAAATAGAAAACCAAATCAGAAGTAACATAAAGTGGTCATGATAGAGTCGTAATTTTTCTATTTCATGGTGAAGATATATCTTCAAGTAGAGTGTGAATTAAAGGAACGCTTGATTGAAAATAGTAAAAGTGAGTTTGAGCATGGAACAAATATCTTCAAATTAAAGGAAGGTTGGATTGAAAAGAGTAAAATCAAGCTTGATAATACTTCTAGGAGTTTTCCTTTATTATTAAATTTCATCTTACAAAGTAGTCATACACCTCATCTATTTGTATCAAATATGCCAACCAAACTTATCCATATCATTTTTCGAGAAAAAACAAATATGTTAAGCCCTATATAAGCCTTGTGTTAACCCCAAAACCCCTTATTAATCCCTTCATATTGAGTGATAGTATTTTTATTGTCATATTTTTATGTAGGCTAGAACCCCTCATTGTCTCATTCTATTATAATTGTATCCTTTGTCTCCTATATATATAATAAGGAGACCTAGTCTTAAGACCATCAAATATTGTCTTTTTCGTTGTAATTACTGTAAACAAATGTTTCCCCCTCGAAGTGGACTGTAAGAATTAGTTCCTTATCATTTTTAAGGCACAAGGACCATAACATTTGGTATCATAGCTCTTGATCCTAGGGTTTTTCTACTTCAACATGTCATCGTGGAATTTTCGCAATAATTTTTTTCTATGAGTTTTCAGATGGTGAAACTTGGATTTGATTGAGAATACATCCTTAAAAACCTCTAGCTCATGTTTCAAATGTTGGTTCTCTATATTTTTGGAGATTTGGTAAAAGGAAGTTAGGGTTTGTGAATTATCCTAAATTATTTCTCAAACATGTCACTTTGGAATTTTCACTATAATTTTCTTATCTAAGGCTTAAAAGTGTGAAAATTGGACCATGTTAAGGAAACATAGTGGTGAACATCTAGTCCAAGTTACAAATATTAGTTCTCTATATTTTAAACGATAAGCTCTAAGGAATATAGGGTTTCTATATGCTCCATAATTTAGTATCAAACAAGTTAGTTTGATATTTGTGCTATAACTTTTTTTCTATAAGAGTCCATAAAGTGAAACTTGAATTATATTAAGGAAACATATTGGGAAATGTTTGGATTCATTTTTAGAATTTTTTTCATTAAATAAATTTTAAACTTAATTCAACTTGGTATTTTTTCTATATCTTATTTTTTGGAGAGTTTCAGACTGAAATCTTCAAGAATTTTTAAAGACATGGTAGTACCTCAGGTATAGGTTCAAGAATTGTATTTCAATAATTGAACACATGACACACTATACAATTTTTCTCCTAGGAAGAGACCAAGAAACTGCAAAGTTTTAGAAAAGTTACTATAACTTTTATTTGGCACATCAGATTTAGTTCACACATGTGAAATTGCAGGAACTACATATCAGATTATTGAAGAACAACTTTTCATATCTAGAAGGCCTCAAAATAAAATATATATCAATAAAGCTTCCACCATTTTTATATTCTATAAATTAATGTGGATAACTTACTAATGACCTAAATATTCATTAGAAGTTCCCCTTTTTTGTTGTAATAAAGGGGAAGTCTATTATTATTTTCCAGCGTGCCTATAAAGAAAGATACTAAAATAATTACTGCACTAGTTTACTAATAGGGCATCACTTTACCGTCTATTAGATTGCATTCTAGTGGTGAGATAAAATGTTGAGGCACTTGTTGTGATGATGAGTCAAGGTCAAAATCCAGTGATCTCACCTGTCTGGTCATTGCTACTGCCACCACCACCTAAAACCCACTTGCGCCATCCTGGTTGTGGAGCTCGAATTCAAGGAATATTTGGTGCAAATGACTGGGTTGAGCGGCGGGCAGACATGCCATCCAGACGGTCCGGGAGCAACATTTTCTTGAAATTTGTTTCACCGCTCTTTGGTGCAAATGACTGGGCAGAGCGGCAAACAGGCCATCTAAACTGTTCGGGGGCAATGTTTTCTCGGAATCTGTTTCACCACGAGGATCAAACCGATCGCAAGGAGGATCACACATCATTTCTCTCTAGTTTTGTTTCAGTCTTAGTCTCAGTCTCGGGCTTGCAACAGAGACTTGCAATGGATGAATCCATGACTTTCTATTGTTATTATGGTCTTGGAGGTTGTATATTATACCAAGGTGGAAGAGAGATTCGTAGGGCTTAGGGCTTAGAGAGTTAGTTAGGTGGTTAGATTAAATGGAGGAGTAGATCGAATGGCTTAAAATATTTCAATCGTCTAATATTCAATCCAATGGTGCATATAGGTACAAAGTGGTAGCTATGGGAGTTGTTTTCAAAGAGAAACGCCTTACGACGTAATAAAACAAATTAAATTTATTATTTCATAATATTTATTTTAAATTTTTAAATAATTTTTTTGTTCGGAAACGATCACTAATTAAACTACACCCCACAGTTAAATTTTTAAATATTAAGTTAAACTACAACTTGAATAGAATTTGATTTGGTTATAAAATTAAAACGAGTGGTTATTGAAAAAATTATATGAATTTGCTATTAAAACAAAATTAATATACTTATAAATTAAAGCTAGTTGTTATTAAAAAACATATAATTTTGTTATAAATAATTTTAACAACCATAAAAAGAAATATTTTTTTTTTTTAAATATTATATTTATTAATTTTAAAGTTTTTTTTAATTAATTTAAATTTATTAAAAATCAAATTGAAAATTTGCTTTTTTATATAGTATTGAAAAATTATATTAAATAAGTAATGAATTAATCTAAATTTATAAATAAAATTGTTTATAGAAATGTGGTGAAAATGAAGTACTAATATGATCCAAAATTGTATTTTGATGAAATTTTATTAAATCAAGTTTAAGGAATTGGATGAGGAATCCACAAACAAAGGTTTATAAGGTTCTTGCATTAATATCCATATTAGAGAAGTCTGAAACCAATTGCTCAACAATTTGAGTCATTCTATAGGATAAGGAAAAAAACTTGGTAAGAGTAGTGTTCCAAGAACAAAACAAATTGCTAATAGCTTTTCTTGAAATTTTTTGAAAGAGCAAGAGTTTTTTTTTTTTTTTTAATTATTTTTATGGAGTCATAATGGAATCTTGTTGTATGTAAAGAAAGAGAGTTTTTTTTTTTTTAATCATTTTATTAAATCGTTAAATTTAGAGACGGATTAGGAGAGGGGTTAAATAATATGTAGAATTAATAACTCTAAAATGAATATTGTGATTGGCAAATAAGAAAAGGATCAATAAATTACATATATTGGGTATTCTTAAATTAAAACATGAATAAAAAAGTACAATATATCTCTAAATTATATTTTAGAAAAAGTTAAATTAGGTTTTAAAAAAAATTAAAAGTTAGAAAAATTAATTTATGTTTTAGAAAAGGTTAAAAGCTTCAACATAGAAGCATTTTATTTTTCACTGCATTTTTCATGCTTTTGTTTTTCTCAAAGCTTTTTATGTTTTTGTTTTTCTCCAAGCTTGCAAAATGCAGAGTGTGTCTTCATTTTCATTGTGTGTTCAGGGAAGGGAAGGAAATTGTTGCAAGGGAGCGAGGAATTGCATTCATCGGCTTCTATGACGAAGGTAACTCCCTACATTGCTAATGTGGGATCCGACGAAAGCGTATGCGTTGTCATGGCGGCCTCTTTCCTCTCAATACTATTTGTCACGACGACCTTCATGCCGACACTCTCTCCTTTGTGAATTGTCCAAGAAACCCCCAGCTAATTTACATATGTGTATACAAAATTTTAATCGATTTCACTGTAACATGTCACATTGATTTCAAGATTGTTAGTTGAAACCATTGATAACTGTCAATTGTGGATTGGAATATTGTTGGACTTTTTTACTAGAATATTTTTGGGGCTTTTTGGACATTGAGAGAATTAGTTTTGCATACTTATTATTAGATGGAGAGTTTTGGAGCTTATTTGAGTGGTTTGAGATGGAATTTGGATTTTTTTTATTAGTCATATATATTTTTTATTTTTTATTTTTTGGGTTTTTAAGTTTTTTGTCAAAAATGTTATGTTTAAAATTTTGTCATTTAAAAGTGATGTTTTTGTAATAAGTTAACTTTTCACCAATAAAAATTGATTAAAATTTTATCTTTTAATAACATAATTATATTAAATTATTTCACAATATTTATCATAGAAAAATAAAATAATTATATTCAAAATTTTCATATTAAAAAAAAAAGAATTTAACACATGATTTATTAAATCTTAAAATTTGATTTGAAAATGCTTTACAATAAGTAAATTTAGATTCCAATTTATTATAAATTTTTCAATTCAGTGTTACTCTATTACGTTAACATTTTTTATGTATCTTGTTCTATGTTTCCCAAGTTTGGTGGGAAAAGAGGACATATAACAATAACATAGGGATTGGAGAGATACTAGTTGTAATTAATTGTTGATATATGCTCCAATACAGCTTAGATTTTGTTCACTATGTTAATTAAATTTGGAGGGCCTGATTTATTTCATTTTTAGTTTTTTTTTTTACATGTATTCACATTTTAAATGCAAATGCAAAATTCTTGAAGATGTTAATTGTGAATATGTGTGGGGTTGTTGATAATGATATTGAGCACAATGATGTATGAATGGCTCTTGATGATAATTTCCTAACATAATGATAACACCGTAACACTTTCTCACTTTGATTTAAAGTATAATTAATAATAATTATGGTTAATTGCAAATAATATAACAAATCAATTTAATTTTTACTAAAAAATTCTAATCATTATTTCAAAGTTTTTAAAACATTAATCATTATTTCAAAGCTTTAAAAACAAAAATAATAATTAGGAGTAAAGGAAAGTTAATAAAAATAATAATAATAATAATTATGAGTAAAGAATTATGAAAAGTGAAAAATCAGGCAACCTACTTCAATATGGCTTTGGACATCAAGCTTGATTAATGATATAGTCAAGTATATATGTTACATTTAAGCTAAAGAAATTTATATAGCCAAGTTCAACCTATCAAATTTTAGCCAAAAATTGAATAATAAGACACCAAAAAACTTAATTTTAGGAAAGACACCAAAAATCTTAATAAACTGAAATAATAATAAGACAACAAAAAAACATAATACACATAAATGACATGGAATAATACATTTATAAACCATACCAAACTAGACATGATGTTTGTTAAAATGAAGTTTTTCCTAAATATGACACATCTATTTTTTTGTTAAACTTCTTAACTATTTCAAAAATTATTGGGCTGTATACTTAATAAAATTTATTGGCTTATATTTAACAAAATTCATTCTATTATTAAACTAGCTTATCTCATGTGCTTTAAAAGAATATTCCTAGCTATTTAAACAAAAATGTTTAAAAATAAAATAAAATCCTACACTGATATACCAAAATAATTGCATTTTTGTTTCATTTTTAAATTTTAAATTTTAAAATATAACAAATCAGGGATGAAACAAAGAAACTAAAATAATACCAACCTCAAAATGAAAAGAATATCTCGTGAGTCTTATCTCCAAATAAGGGTTTGCACTATTTTTTTTTTTTTTTTTTTTATTTAATGGTAAAGTTGAAAAACCACAAAATAAATGGAAATGATTCATATAAGGATAATCTCCAAGTAAAGGTTTGCACTATTTTATTTTTATTTTATGTTTAATGGTAAATTTGAAAAACCACAAAATAAATGGAAAATTATTCATATAAGGATAAATGAAATATAAATCTTATAAGTCATACTCTACAAAAAATAAATAAATTATTTCTAATAATTTCAACAATCCAAGGAATTATTTCAAATCATTTCACCAATCCATGGTAACTAAATAGCTAATCATCTTTGGAATGATTAACAAAAAAAAATAGTCCCTCCAATTTCACCGCATTCTTCCTAAAATTTGGCTATGTAAGAGTCCCTTCGCTTGGGGGCTTCTCCACTTGACTAATTTAGATTGAAATTATTGAAACCTTTTCCTTTGTCTGAGCTACTTCTACCAATTGTTTTGTATCCTCCTTAACATATGAAACATACCCAGATTCTCTCCCTTGAATCATTTTCACGCCTTTTTCCTTTCACTGGTGCCTGAGTCCACTTGGGATATGTGAAAATGGCAAGGGATTTCAATCATACAATATTAGTAATCGCTATTACTTGGAACTAGGCATAGTTCCAATTTTGAAGATTTTTTTTTTTTGGATGCAACCTTACTAGAGGGGAAGTAGAAAGTCTAATTTCCATGAACCAACTCCCAAGAAAAAATAGAATAAAATGGCCATAAATGGTTGTATTTCTATATAATTTAGAAATAAGATGGTGGGCCCGCCTACTAAATTGACTATATAAATTTAAATTGGAAATTTCATTTGCTTTCTTGAATAGGAATGGGTATTAGTAACTTTTTTAGAAACATGTCACCCGTAAATAATAGGTTTTGTACAGTTTCAAGCACTTCCAAAGAGCTAGAACTTTTGGATGCAACCATTGAAAATGTTCATCCTATAGTTGAGAAATTAATGTTCATCCTATAGTTGAGAAATTAACTCCCGCTGACATTATCGATGGAATAGAGAAAGTGGAATAGATCAAAATTCTTATACATGAATTACAACAAAGTGTGCATTTGCTTGCCCAGGGGTTAGATCCTCTCTCTAAACAGGTTAATGACTTCTTCCATGCTATTTTGATTAGAAGGAATGCATTTCTTGATAGTCTAAAGTTATTCGCAGTCCAAGGCACACCCATCAGAGATGATCAATCATGAATATATCAGTAAAGCTGACTAGCATGAAACACTTAGTTTTTATTATTTATATTGCTGGAGAAAACTCCAATACCCTTTATTAATGGCAACAACCATGCTAGAAAGCCACTTCATGACTGGTAGAGATTATATGAAATTCTGGTCTATTAGTCAGATTATATGTATGGCTCTTGTAACCGTATCACTGCCTTAAAAAGTCATATTTTAGTATTTTCATTGGAAAGTAATTTATTGGCATGATGTCTGTGAGGTGAATGATATATCATGTTTATGCAAAGTTATATGGAAACTGAATCTCATCCTCCATGTGCTCAAACATCTGCTCTTTACAGTAAAATAACATGTTTCAATATAATTCTAATATATGTTATTACCATTGAATTTTCTATGTTTTTATTGCAACACTTACATGTTAAGCCTCTATGTATGTGTGTGTGGGTGAATGTTGTGAAGGAGAAATACAGTTTCTCCCTATGGGTTTATATTAGAATGAAAAACTATTGTGATTGAATGTTATTATGTACACTCAATTCAAGCACGATGGAACTCATTGGATTTGACCCTCTAATCGGATATATCATAAATAAAAGGGTTGAATTCTTGTAGTTCCCATTTTTTTATGACCATCCTTTCCATGCCAAAGATGTTTTGTTCATTATGTTTGACATTTACTAGAGTTTTCATTTGTCATCTGGTTTATGATAATATTTTCCGTTCCAAAAATATTCTCAAAGAATTGATGGGAAAAATGAATCTTAAGAGGGAAATGGTGTAAACTCCTTAAGGAATAGCATTTTTGAAAATTGAAAGCCTTCAGTTTAGGAGGGTAAAATCATTGGCTAAGGGCTTGGGTTTCTAGAGAGCTATGTATAGAGTGAAGGTAACAATTATATTTCTATGTAGTGTGATGGCTTCTGTCATTACTGGGTACCCTAGCCTATTGATTGAACTGCATGTTCTCGATCAGTTATCATGGTCCTACAACATTCACATGTTTGCAGTAGGTAATTAAAGGTTAAATGAAGTGATGTTTTGTCAATGACTGTGTTTGAGTTGTGAAAGTGTTAGAAATTTTGGATACAACCATTAAAAATGTGTATTCTATAGTGGAGAAGATCCGATGGGACAGAAAAATGAAAACCATGGAAGGCCAAAGTAGGTAAATATAAATAATGAAATCCATGGAAGGCCAATGTAGGTAAATAGGACTTTCAGTTGCAGTCAAAAAAATAGAAAAGATACACACTTAAACAAAGTGCATTACAAAGATAGCCAGAGATAATAAACCCAAGGCTACGTAAATCTACACTGCAATATACAAGAAAATGTACAAATAGTGCCTTCCAGGAAAGATGAAGACCAAAAGTGGAAACTGAGATCAGAGATAAACACTCTGACATCATTTTAACAGTGATCGTAAGCAGAAATAGATGGATCTACCACTCTAAAAGTTCTAACACGTGATTTTATAATAGCCATCAGAGACTGCCCAAGGCCGAGAGGGCCAGGCTAGGCACTGCTTAGAAGAGGTAGGGTAGCCGTAAAGTTGTTTCAAGGTCTCTCCTGCAAAAATTTAATTTCGAAGGTGACAATCTCTTATAGGAAGAAGGCAAAGCATCATTTTAATTAAGATAGCAGAAGGCAGATATGGCGACTCGCAAGTTTCTATACAAACATTGGCATCTTCTCTGGACATTGAGAAATGAAGTGCTCCTCATTCTTGACATCCTGGGGACAACAAAGAAAGTGGAACGTATTAAAATATCAACACAAGAATTACAACAGTGAACAATGGCTTTCCCTAGGGGTAGATCCTCTCAACGTGTTAGGAATCTGTAATTTATTAGCAAGATTGGCAGAGTCCAATTACAGAAACAACATCGTTTCAACCAACTTTTGGATTCTAGGATCTAGCCCTCCTGAATCCGGAGAGGGATATCTCCAATAAGTGCAAAGATGGATTTGTCTTTGAAGTTTGGGGTAATGATATTAGGCTATTTATGAAGGCCGGGGGTTTTGTTTTGTTTTGGATGGTTGAGCAAGAAATGTTACTTGAGGGGAAATTTCTGAGTGCAAAAAGTTTCAAAAGTGAGAAGTTGCAAGCAAATAGAGAAGCTTGGCTAAAAGATAGATATAATGCTAGTTTTTAGTCCACTGGGCTATGGAGTCATAATAGGGCTTTAATTGAACAACAACATCAAGAGTGATCCAAGGGGCAAGTCATCTATACCACAAGATTTTCGAGATTAAAATGATGGAATGGAAACAATAAAGTGTTGGAGGGGTGGAAACTGATAATAATTTCTCAGAGGATTTACAGTTAGTCCAAACAAGAAAAGCCTCTTAAGTAACTGTTTAAAACCAACCAGGTGCAGGTCTAACCATTGACTTCTTGGGAAAGTTTGTATTAAAGCAGCTTAATTGACAAACAATCTAGTAATCCACATAATTACCTTCAGAAAGTATGAAAACATATAAAAGAAACAAAGTGTAACTCAAGATCAGATAAAGTACTTTTAAACCTAGTCTGCTTTCAGTCAACACCAAGGGGAACTTTCAGAATCTGATTTTTGGAGAAAAACTAGGACCAAGGCACACCATATCTTCCATATTCATATTTAATAAGCAAATGATGAAAATAAATTTCAAGGACAATATTTAAAACAAACAGTAGGACGAGGGAACGCCAACATTCCTAACTGTTTAAGCTGTATTGAATCATTCTTAAATAAAAAATTTTGAGGAAAACATTAAGATAAATATTTTCAGTCAGAGAAGGTTACTGATATACAGTAGGTCCTAACTCTATAATTGCTGCTCTTTATTAGAGAATAGTGAACAATATGGCATACATAGAAGGAAAACAATAACAAAGAGAGATGCACTTCACCGGTGATATAGACCAGGATCCCAAGAAACAGCTTTTATATTGATGTCAAACCAGTCACAATCTTCAAGTCCAATGTTTCAGTTCAGCAATCATCTTCACTACTCAGCCTAACTAATATAACACAAGCAGAGCTCCAAGGGCCAGTAAACACTATTTACAATCAGAAGTTTAAGCTCAAATGTATTTCAAAGTTCTGCAACCAACTCAACCAACAATTGCTCATTTTCTACAGAGGTATTCATAGAAGAATGAGGAGAAAAGATCTCACAGGAAAATTAATACAGGTTCAATACTTCTCGGCCTTTTGAGGGGCTCGAGGGAGAAATGTACAGGTGTTACACTGTATTAACTGTTTTACAATTAATATCAAAGCTCGGTGGGAGCTTTATTTGACTTTGAGGCATCTGCGTAATGTTTGGAGTAACTTCTGCAGATATTTCTGCATTTATTCCTTTGCAGAAGTAACTCCCAGGCTGCGCTGAGGCAAAATATTTGATTCTTAAATAACTTCGGCCTTTATTTTAAAAATTTTGAGGCAACAGGTGGCTCTGAGGTAGCTGAGGAATCAATTCGCCTCAAATAAGGTGGTGGAAGCCTTTTCTGTCAGTGAATCACTTATGATTTTTTATTGATTGTGCTTTAATCCAGGGAATTAGGCTTTTGATAATCATCCTTAGCCGTAATTCCCCAGATCTATCTTTAATCTTCATCTGCTATGCTCTGTTTTCAAACATATACTCTTCGACTGTCTTTTTGAATTGAAACAGTGTCTTGTCGATGTGCAGAGCCGCGCTGGGATTTTTATGGTATCAATGCTCATGAATCATTGAGAAAACAATGGAATAGAGCCCGCGAATGGTTCTCTTTAAAAGCCCAAAAGCGCAGGAAACGTCTTTACCGGCCTTCGGCCTCTCTCTTCAATACAACGGAAAACCATTAAAAATACCTGCAAAACACAAAAAATAATTAAGAAATCCTACGCTTTTAGGTTTAAACTGCTTCAGCTGGCGGGGAAGGAGCGTTGGCGTTGGATGAAAGCATCCAACAGTGGAGATCTATTTCAGAATAGGCAAAAAGGGGAGCGGGAGAAGAATAAGGCGGAGTGAGTTTGGACCGTCCGATCTGGATATGTGGACGGTCCTGATTGAATCAGAGGATCTCAATCGGGGGATGGCAATCGGGAGTGGCGAGTGAATGGAGAGATTGAATCATGCGATGCGATTATGTGCAGACCTTCAATCTAAAACTCAGATCAACAGTGGAGAACAAATAGGGGAAGTCGCAATCGGGGGTCGAGAATGAGGCGATGCGATTGCACAATCGGAGAAAGGGCCGATGCGATTGTGATGATCGGGAGATAGGCCGATGCAATTTTAAAACCTCCGATGCGATGGAGCAATTGGAACATCGCAATCGGAAGTGTCAACCGAACATAATCGGAGGAGCCTTTCAAAGATTTCCGATGCGATTGGAGAGGCAGGGCTTTAAAAATATAAAAAGCCAATCGCAATTGGAACTTTCTGATGTGGTCTTTTTAATCAATCCATTTGTAATCTTCGATTGCGATTGCGTGATTGGTCTTTTAATCTACCCATTGAAATTTTCAACACGTGACTTAAGTTTTTAAGTTAAAACTTTGGATAAGTGGGTTTGGGGTTTTTACAAAGAAAAAGAACGAGCGGTAATGAAATATTCATAGAGTTTTTAAGCGTCGAAAGGTTTTGGCGTTTGGTTTTAACACATGGGCATGTGGGGGGAAGTGGTTAGGACTTAGCCCAAGGGGCTTAGGTCCATAGTAAATAAAACTTGTATTTTTTATGAATTTTTCAGAGTTTTTAATAGAATTTGATGGGTTCGGAATAGTTAAAAAATGGGTTTTTAACCATGGAAAAGTGATATTCATAAATGGAAGAAAAGGATTTATGAAAACAAGGGAGTTTTTATGGAGAAAAAGGGGAGCAAATGAAGGTAAGTTGTCAGTGGGAGAAGGGGAAAATGATGGTTTTTGTAGCAGTTTCTCTTGGAATCAGCAGATTTCCTAAGTATAAAAGTGGGAACAGAAATGAAGATTCTGGACAGAGGCATGAGGCCTTCAAGGAGCCTTCAAGAGCCAACAATTTTAGTGATAATAAAATTTGTTCCTTGGAGGCTCAAAAAGTCTTAGCCACCTTTTGGTATAACAAATATTATAGGTGGCTAACACAACGCACTGTTGAGTGACTTCTTCGAGTTTGTTTTGAGTGCAAGGAATGTTGGAAATACTGGGGGGGGGGGGGGGTGAATTAGTATTCCTTTCAATTAGAGCATTAGTTAATCTTCAATTATTATCAGTGTTTTTACAATGATAGCAGTAAACAAAAGGAACACAAATGCACACAATTTTTAAGGTGGAAACCCTCTCCAGGACAAAAATAACCTAAATGATTTTCTAATAATTCTTTAATATTCAACTCCAATTGGAAATAAAGCTCCAACTTCCTAGAATCTAGAAAAGCATTCTTCTCTAGCTCCCACTGGATGGATGCTCCAAAGCTCGAGATTCTTCAGTAGTCAACTGAATGGATGCCCCAACATCCAATGAGCTACAAATCACCCTAGCACCACCCTACCACCCTGAATCTTTCACAGGATTGAACTTATTGGTGACTTCATGCACCAGCCTTGCACCACCCTACCACTCTATAGAAGAATAAAACAAGAATGGACTCTCGTTCCAGGGAAAACATGTCCACTTTACAATTATATAGAATGATGTAGAAGAAGAAGACACACTAGAAAATTTTTATTATAATTTTCATATTTTCGAAGATATACTTACTTAGATTACATGAAATTAGATCATTATTTGATCCCTTTGTAAAAGTAATATATGTTAAATAATAATTATTTTATTCTTTCCTTGGATTTAAGGCACTGTAATTTGAAACGTTTTTATTTTTTTGTTATGAAAACATAAGCATCACCATTGTCTTGATCTGAAGTTTGACGTGAATTAGGAGTTACTGGTAGTGGAGAAAGTATTGCGTGTGGTATTTCTTGATCCACAATGGCCATCCAAGGTATAATTTATAGCTTTTCACAAGATGGCCTCATTTTTTATTTAGGTCATTCAAATTAAATTGGTTTTTCATTTATTTTGGAATTTGAAATGTTGGTTGTTTCTACAAGGAGCTGGAGAATTTGAAAAAGAGAATAGGAGAAGCAGAAGGTGATAATGAAGCACGCGAGAATCCTGTAGATGACAAGACTACAAAACCTCCTGGCCCTATAGAAGGCGTCCTAGATGAATGAGTAAGGATTTTGTTCTTTTGAGTATTATTTGCTTTCAAAGCTCTTCCACAGATTGAACGACTATAATTTTTCAATGAAACTTTGTGTGCTGCTCATTCTCTGTACCTTATATTGTTTATTGAAGTTAATGTAATTGTTATTTATTCAGAGTTTGTTAATAAATTCTTTCTATTTTGTAGAAGGTACGAAGAGAGAGATATCTCACAAGACAAACAGTTGAAGGAGCAGAATCTATATGAATATATTAGATGTTTTTGAGGGGTACAACATATTTGTTTTGTTAGGAATCAGTTGATGCTTATTTTATTTGGAGGTTTAATAGCATATAGGGGAAAATGAATTTGGACATTGTAAAATTGATGCTATAGTACAACATCCTTTTTCTATCTATCAACATATGCAATGTTGTACAAGGAAAATATTTCATGTAGATATAGTTTTCCATTCCACAGTACCAAACATTGCTCCAATATTGTTCTTTAGATTTTATAATTATAGAGGTATGCAATCAAACTCCATCCAAGCACATTAGGAATCTGAATTTTCATCCATTAATTGTATCTCAGAGGAAGGAGACGGTCGTCAAATTGAGTTGATATCAACCTTGACAGTTTTGATCGGATGGCAGAGCCTCTATGTAGACTCACTATTTATTTCCACAACTATTTGACATGAAATTAATATATTCTTGATTTATTATAATTCAATTTAGTTGTTAAGACAATTTTATTTAAATCCTATTTGGAAAAGATACAGTATCTTTCCAATCTTTATTTTTTTGAAAAAAGATCTAGTCATTTGATTTATAAGCTAATTTGGAATCAATGCTAGACGATGCATTTTTGTGTGTTTAATGGATAGCTACTTGCTTTTGTTTGAACTATGGGAATCTTTTAATTGAATGGTTTTTGATATTTGGACCTCCGTGAGTTTGTTTCTATTAGCTGATATTTGATCTTTGGACCTCCGTGAGTTCGTTTCTATTATCAGATTGTTTTCAATGTAGAAAAGGAGTTCGTGAGTTTGTTTCTGATAGTTTTCACTCAGATAGTCCGTGAGTTCGTTTCTATTATCTGATAGTTTTCACTCAGATAGTCTGTGAGTTTGTTTCTATTATCTGATAGTTTTCACTCAGATAGTCGGTGAGTTCGTTTCTATTATCTGATAGTTTTCATTGTATCAATTTTAGAGCCAAATGAAGAAACAGTGAGACGTGGCACGCCGTATAAGTTCCCTCTACTGAACCAGTCCATAATTATCCCATTGTGAGAGATTGGGCATAACTCTCCCTTGAAGAATCCAAATTGGGTCATACATGTTGCATTGGAAAGAAGACTCAGAGGACTACTGCGAAACCGAAAATCACATATTGGGGATCTAAAATAACAAAGTTACACCAAATTCAATATCAAGCTCCTAGAAGGCAATAAAATGCTAGCTCATGTGTTGTCAAGGGCTGCAAAGGACTAGACTTTCTAGGGCAGCAAAGTAAAGCAAGGTGCAGTAGAGGGTATCATGACAAGAGCAGCAATCAAGGTGCAGAACAACAGCAAGAAGTTCATCACATGAAGACTTCAAGTGGGCAGCACTGCATACAGTCACTGTAAAGGTATCATTGTACTAAGTCATTGTAAATACATCATTGTAAAAATTGTACTAGTGTCTATTTGCCAAAAGATGATCATCATTAGGTGCTTGTGTCATAGTTGGGGTTATGGTCTAGTGTGTCTTCTTCTTCTACATCATTCTATATAATTGTAAAGTGGACATGTTTTCCCTGGAACGAGAGTCCATTCTTGTTTTATTCTTCTATAGGGTGGTAGGGTGGTGCAAGGCTGGTGCATGAAGTCACCAATAAGTTCAAGCCTGTGAAAGCTTCAGGGTGGTAGGATGGTGCTAGGGTGATTTGTAGCTCATTGGATGTTGGGGCATCCATTCAGTTGACTACTGAAGAATCTCGGGCGTTGGAGCATCCATCCAGTGCGAGCTAGAGAAGAATGCTTTTCTAGATTCTAGGAAGTTGGAGCTTTTTTTCCAATTGGAGTTGAATATTAAAGAATTATTAGAAAATCATTTAGGTTATTTTTGTCCTGGAGAGGGTTTCCACCTTAAAAATTGTGTGCATTTGTGTTCCTTTTGTTTACTGCTATCATTGTACAAACACTGATACTAATTGAATATTAACTAATGCTCTAATTGAAAGGAATACTAATTCACCCGCCCCCCCAGTATTTCCAACATTCCTTGCACTCAAAACAAACTCGAAGAAGTCACTCAACAGTGCATTGAGAGGATCTACCCCTCGGGAAAGCCATTGTTCACTGTTGTAATTCTTGTGTTGATATTTTAATATGTTCCACTTTCTTTGTTGTCCCCGGGATGTCAAGAATGAGGAGCACTTCATTTCTCAATTTCCAGAGAAGATGCCAATGTTTGTATAGAAACTTGCGATTCGCCATATCTGCCTTCTGCTATCTTAATTAAAATGATGCTTTGCCTTCTTCCTATGAGAGATTGTCACCTTCGAAATTAATTTTTTGCAGGAGACACCTTGGACCAACTTTACGGCTACCCTACGTCTTCTAAGCAGTGCCTATCCTGGCCCTCTCGGCCTTGGGCACTCTCTGATGGCTATTATAAAATCACGTGTTGGAACTTTAGAGTGGTAGATCCATCTATTTCTACTTACGATCACTGTTAAAAGGATGTCAGAGTGTTTATCTCTGATCTCAGTTTCCACTTTTGGTCTTCATCTTTCCTGGAAGGCACTATTTGTACATTTTCTTGTATATTGCAGTGTAGATTTACCTAGCCTTGGGTTTATTATCTCTAGCTATCTTTGTAATGCACTTTGTTTAAGTGTGTATCTTTTCTATTTTTTTTACTGCAACTGAAAGTCCTATTTACCTACTTTGGCCTTCCATGGATTTCATTATTTATATTAACCTACTTTGGCCTTCCATGGTTTTCATTTTTCTGTCCCATCGGATCTTCTCCACTATAGAATACACATTTTCAATGCTTGTATCCAACATTTCTAACGCTTTCACAACTCAAACACGGTCATTGAAAAAAAATCACTTCATTTAACCTTTAATTACCTGCTACAAGCATGTGAATGTTGTAGGACCATGATAACTGATCAGGAACATGCAGTCCAATCAATAGGCTAGGGTACCCAGTAATGACAGAAGCCATCACACTACATAGAAATATAATTGTTACCTTCACTCTATACATAGCTCTCTAGAAACCCAAGCCCTTAGCCAATGATTTTACCCTCCTAAACTGAAGGCTTTCAATTTTCAAAAATTCTATTCCTTAAGGATTTTACACCATTTCCCTCTTAAGATTCATTTTTCCCATCAATTCTTTGAGAATATTTTTGGAACGGAAAATATTATCATAAACCATATGACACTTGAAAACTCTAGTAAATGTCAAACATAATGAACAAAACATCTTTGGCACGGAAAGGATGGTCATAAAAAAAATGGGAACTACAAGAATTCAACCCTTTTATTTATGATATATCCGATTAGAGGGTCAAATCCAATGAGTTCCATCATGCTTGAATTGAGTGTACACAATAACATTCAATCACAATAGTTTTTCATTCCAATATAAACCCATAGGGAGAAACTGTATTTCTCCTTCACAACATTCACCCACACACACATACATAGAGGCTTAACATGTAAGTGTTGCAATAAAAACATAGAAAATTCAATGGTAATAACATATATTAGAATTATATTGAAACATGTTATTTTACTGTAAAGAGCAGATGTTTGAGCACATGGAGGATGAGATTCAGTTTCCGTATAACTTTGCATAAACATGATATATCATTCACCTCACAAACATCATGCCAATAAATTACTTTCCAATGAAAATACTAAAATATGACTTTTTTAGGCAGTGATACGGTTACAAGAGCCATACATATAATCTGACTAATAGACCAGAATTTCATATAATCTCTACCAGTCATGAAGCGGCTTTCTAGCATGGTTGTTGCCATTAATAAAGGGTATTGGAGTTTTCTCCAGCAATATAAATAATAAAAACTAAGTGTTTCATGCTAGTCAGCTTTACTGATATATTCATGATTGATCATCTCTGATGGGTGTGCCTTGGACTGCGAATAACTTTAGACTATCAAGAAATGCATTCCTTCCAATCAAAATAGCATGGAAGAAGTCATTAACCTGTTTAGAGAGAGGATCTAACCCCTGGGCAAGCAATTTCACACTTTGTTGTAATTCATGTATAAGAATTTTGATCTATTCCACTTTCTCTATTCCATCGATAATGTCAGCAGGAGTTAAATTCTCAACTATAGGATGAACATTAATTTCTCAACTATAGGATGAACATTTTCAATGGCTGCATCCAAAAGTTCTAGCTCTTTGGAAGTGCTTGAAACTATACAAAACCTATTATTTATGGGTGACATGTTTCTAAAAAAGTTACTAATACCCATTCCTATTCAAGAAAGCAAATGAAATTTCCAATTTAAATTTATATAGTCAATTTAGTAGGCGGGCCCACCATCTTATTTCTAAATTCTATAGAAATATAACCATTTATGGCCATTTTATTCTATTTTTTCTTGGGAGTTGGTTCATGGAAATTAGACTTTCTACTTCCCCTCTAGTAAGGTTGCATCCAAAAAAAAAATATCTTCAGAATTGGAACTATGCCTAGTTCCAAGTAATAGTGATTACTAATACTGTATGATTGAAATCCCTTGCCATTTTCGCATATCACAAGTGGACTCAGGCACCAGTGAAAGGAAAATAGGCGTGAAAATGATTCAAGGGAGAGAATCTGGGTATGTTTCATATGTTAAGGAGGATAAGAAACAATTGGTAGAAGTAGCTCAGACAAAGGAAGAGGGTTCAATAATTTCAATCTAAATTAGTCAATTGGAGAAGCCCCCAAGGGAAGGGACTCTTACATAGCCAAATTTTAGGAAGAATGCGGTGAAATTGGAGGGACTGTTTTTTTTTTTGTTAATCATTCCAAAGATAATTACAGAAGCTATTTAGTTACCATGGATTGGGAAATGATTTGAAATAATTCCCTAGATTGTTGAAATTATTAGAAATAATTTATTTATTTTTTGTAGAGTATGACTTATAAGATTTATATTTCATTTATCCTTATATAAATAATTTTCCATTTATTTTGTGGTTTTTCAAATTTACCATTAAACATAAAATCAAAATAAAATAGTGCAAACCTTTATTTGGAGATTATCCTTATATGAATCATTTCCATTTATTTTGTGGTTTTTCAACTTTACCATTAAATAAAAAAATAAAAATAAAAATAGTGCAAACCCTTATTTGGAGATAAGACTCACGAGATATTCTTTTCATTTTGAGGTTGCTATTATTTTAGTTTCTTTGTTTCATCCCTGATTTGTTATATTTTAAAATTTAAAATTTAAAAATGAAACAAAAATGCAATTATTTTGGTATATCAGTGTAGGATTTTATTTTATTTTAAACATTTTTTTTGTTTAAATAGCCGAGAATATTTTAAAGCACACGAGATAAGCTAGTTTAATAATAGAATGAATTTTTGTTAAATATAAGCGATAAATTTTATTAAGTATCTGACCCAATAATTTTGAAATAGTTAAAGTTTATGAAAAAATAGATGTGTCATATTTAGGAAAAACTTCATTTTAACAAACATCATGTCTAGTTTGGTATGGTTTATAAATGTATTATTCCATGTCATTTATGTGTATTATGTTTTTTTGTTGTCTTATTATTATTTCAGTTTATTAAGATTTTTGGTGCCTTTCCTAAAATTAAGTTTTTTGGTGTCTTATTATTCAATTTTTGGCTAAAATTTGATAGGTTGAACTTGGTTATATAAATTTCTTTAGCTTAAATGTAACATATATACTTGACTATATCATTAATCAAGCTTGATGTCCAAAGCCATATTGAAGTAGGTTGCCTGATTTTTCACTTTTCTTAATTCTTTACTCATAATTATTATTATTATTATTATTATTATTAACTTTCCTTTACTCCTAATTATTATTTTTGTTTTTAAAGCTTTGAAATAATGATTAATGTTTTAAAAATTTTGAAATAATGATTAGAATTTTTTAGTAAAAATTAAATTGATTTGTTATATTATTTGCAATTAACCATAATTATTATTAATTATACTTTAAATCAAAGTGAGAAAGTGTTACGGTGTTATCATTATGTTAGGAAATTATCATCAAGAGCCATTCATACATCATTATTCTCAATATCATTATCAACAACCCCACACATATTCACAATTAACACCTTCAAGAATTTTGCATTTGCATTTAAAATGTGAATACATGTCAAAAAAAAAACTAAAAACGAAACAAATCAGGCCCTCCAAATTTAATTAACATAGTGAACAAAATCTAAGCCGTATTGGAGCATATATCAACAATTAATTACAACTAGTATCTCTCCAATCCCTATGTTATTGTTATATGTCCTCTTTTCCCACCAAACTTGGGAAACATAGAACAAGATACATAAAAAATGTTAACGTAATAGAGTAACACTGAATTGAAAAATTTATAATAAATTGGAATCTAAATTTACTTATTGTAAAGCATTTTCAAATCAAATTTTAAGATTTAATAAATCATGTGTTAAATTCTTTTTTTTTAATATGAAAATTTTGAATATAATTATGTTATTAAAAGATAAATTTTTAATCAATTTTTATTGGTGAAAAGTTAACTTATTACAAAAACATCACTTTTAAATGACAAAATTTTAAACATAACATTTTTGACAAAAAACTTAAAAACCCAAAAAATAAAAAATAAAAAATATATATGACTAATAAAAAAATATCCAAATTCCATCTCAAACCACTCAAATAAGCTCCAAAACTCTCCATCTAATAATAAGTATGCAAAACTAATTCTCTCAAAGTCCAAAAAGCCCCAACAATATTCTAGTAAAAAAGTCCAACAATATTCCAATCCACAATTGACAGTTATCAATGGTTTCAACTAACAATCTTGAAATCAATGTGACATGTTACAGTGAAATCGATTAAAATTTTGTATACACATATGTAAATTAGCTGGGGGTTTCTTGGACAATTCACAAAGGAGAGAGTGTCGGCATGAAGGTCGTCGTGACAAATAGTATTGAGAGGAAAGAGGCCGCCATGACAATGCATACGCTTTCGCCGGATCCCGCATTAGCAATGTAGGGAGTTACCTTCGTCATAGAAGCGGATGAGTGCAATTCCTCGCTCCCTTGCAACAATTTCCTTCCCTTCCCTGAACACACAATGAAAATGAAGACACACTCTGCATTTTTCAAGCTTGGAGAAAAACAAAAACATAAAAAGCTTTGAGAAAAACAAAAGCATGAAAAATGCAGTGAAAAATAAAATGCTTCTACGTTGAAGCTTTCAACCTTTTCTAAAACATAAATTAATTTTTCTAACTTTTAATTTTTTTTAAAACCTAATTTAACTTTTTCTAAAATATAATTTATAGATATATTGTACTTTTTTATTCATGTTTTAATTTAAGAATACCTAATATATGTAATTTATTGATCCTTTTCTTATTTGCCAATCACAATATTCATTTTAGAGTTATTAATTCTACATATTATTTAACCCCTCTCCTAATACGTCTCTAAATTTAATGATTTAATCAAATGATTAAAAAAAAAAAAACTCTCTTTCTTTACATACAACAAGATTCCATTATGACTCCATAAAAATAATTTTAAAAAAAAAAAAAAAAACTCTTGCTCTTTCAAAAAATTTCAAGAAAAGCTATTAGCAATTTGTTTTGTTCTTGGAACACTACTCTTACCAAGTTTTCTTCCTTATCCTATAGAATGACTCAAATTGTTGAGCAATTGGTTTCACACTTCTCTAATATGGATATTAATGCAAGAACCTTATAAACCTTTGTTTGTGGATTCCTCATCCAATTCCTTAAACTTGATTTAATAAAATTTCATCAAAACACAATTTTGGATCATATTAGTACTTCATTTTCACCACATTTCTATAAATAATTTTATTTATAAATTTAGATTAATTCATTACTTATTTAATATAATTTTCCAATACTATATAAAAAAGCAAATTTTCAATTTGATTTTTAATAAATTTAAGTTAATTAAAAAAAACTTTAAAATTAATAAATATAATATTAAAAAAAAAAAAACAATATTTCTTATTATGGTTTTTAAAATTATTTATAACAAAATTATATGTTTTTTAATAACACCTAGCTTTAATTTATAAGTATATTAATTTTGTTTTAATAGCAAATTCATATAATTTTTTCAATAACCACTCGTTTTAATTTTATAACCAAATCAAATTCTATTCAAGTTGTAGTTTAACTTAATATTTAAAAATTTAACTGTGGGGTGTAGTTTAATTGGTGATCATTTCCGAACAAAAAAATTATTTAAAAATTTAAAATAAATATTATGAAATAATAAATTTAATTTGTTTTATTACGTCGTAAGGCATTTCTCTTTGAAAACAACTCCCCTAGCTACCACTTTGTACCTATATGCACCATTGGATTGAATGTTAGACGATTGAAATATTTTAAGCCATTCGATCTACTCCTCCATTTAATCTAACCACCTAGCTAACTCTCTAAGCCCTAAGCCCTCCGAATCTCTCTTCCACCTTGGTATAATATACAACCTCCAAGACCATAATAACAATAGAAAGTCATGGATTCATCCATTGCAAGTCTCTGTTGCAAGCCCAAGACTGAGACTGAGACTGAAACAAAACCAGAGAGAAATGATGTGTGATCCTCCTTGCGATCGTTTTGATCCTCGTGGTGAAACAGATTCCGAGAAAACATTGCCCCCGGACAATTTAGATGGCCTGTCTGCCGCTCTGCCCAGTCATTTGCACCAAAGAGCGATGAACCAAATTTCAAGAAAATGTTGCCCCCGAACCGTCTAGATGGCATGTCCGCCCGCCGTTCAACCCAGTCATTTGCACCAAATATTCCTTGAATTCGAGCTCCACAACCAGGATGGCGCTGGTGGGTTTTAGGTGGTGGTGGCAGTAGCAATGACCAGACAGGTGAGATCACTGGATTTTGACCTTGACTCATCATCACAACAAGTGCCTCAACATTTTAACTCACCACTAGAATGCAATCTAACAGACGGTAAAGTGATGCCCTATTAGTAAACTAGTGCAGTAATTATTTTAGTATCTTTCTTTATAGGCACGCTGGAAAATAATAATAGACTTCCCCTTTATTACAACAAAAAAGGGGAACTTCTAATGAATATTTAGGTCATTAGTAAGTTATGCACATTAATTTATAGAATATAAAAATGGTGGAAGCTTTATTGATATATATTTTATTTTGAGGCCTTCTAGATATGAAAAGTTGTTCTTCAATAATCTGATATGTAGTTCCTACAATTTCACATGTGTGAACTAAATCTAATGTGCCAACTGAAAGTTATAGCAACTTTTCTAAAACTTGGCAGTTTCTTGGTCTCTTCCTTGGAGAAAAATTGTATAGTGTGTCATGTGTTCAATTATTGAAATACAATTCTTGAACCTATACCTGAGGTACTACCATATGTCTCTAAATTTTTTTGAAGATTTCAGTCTGAAACTCTCCAAAAAATAAGATATAGAAAAAATACCAAGTTGAATTAAGTTTAAAATTTATTTAATGAAAAAAATTCTAAAAATGAATCCAAACGTTTCCCAATAGTTTTCCTTAATATAATTCAAGTTTCACTTTATGGAGTCTTATAGAAAAAAATTTATAGCACAAATATCAAACTAACTTGTTTGATACTAAATTATGGAGCGTATAGAAACCCTATATTCCTTAGAGCTTATCTTTTAAAATATAGAGAATTGATATTTGTAACTTGGACTAGATGTTCACCACTATGTTTCCTTAACATGGTCCAAGTTTCACACTTTTAAGCCTTAGATAAGAAAATTATAGTGAAAATTCCAAACTGACATGTTTGAGAAATAATTTAGGATAATTCACAAACCCTAACTTCCTTTTACCAAATCTCCAAAAATATAGAGAACCAACATTTGAAACATGAGCTATAGGTTTTTTAGGATGTATTCTCAATCAAATCCAAGTTTCACCATCTGAAAACTCATAGAAAAAAATTATTACGAAAATTCCACGATGACATGTTGAAGTAGAAAAACCCTAGGATCAAGAGCTATGATACCAAATGTTATGGTCCTTGTGCCTTAAAAATGATAAGGAACTAATTCTTATAGTCCACTTCGAGGGGGAAACATTTTTTTACAGTAATTACAACGAAAAAGACAATATTTGATGATCTTAAGACTAGGTCTCCTTATTATATATATATAGGAGACAAAGGATACAATTATAATAGAATGAGAGAACGAGGGGTTCTAGCCTACATAAAAATATGACAATAAAAATACTATCACTCAATATGAAGGGATTAATAAGGGGTTTTGGGGTTAACACAAGGCTTATATAGGGCTTAACATATTTGTTTTTTCTCGGAAAATGATATGGATAAGTTTGGTTGGCATATTTGATACAAATAGATGAGGTGTATGACTACTTTGTAACATGAAATTTAATAATAAAGGAAAACTCCTAGAAGTATTCTCAAGCTTGCTTTTACTCTTTTCAATCCAACCTTCCTTTAATTTGAAGATATTTGTTCCATGCTCAAACTCACTTTTACTATTTTCAATCAAGCGTTCCTTTAATTCACACTCTACTTGAAGATATATCTTCACCATGAAATAGACAAATTACGACTCTATCATGACCACTTTATGTTACTTCTGATTTGGTTTTCTATTTAAGTGAAAGAAGCATACCTCTCTGAAATTTTTGATCCAATGTATTTTATGTTACATTAAGCAAGAAAGTCTACAACATTTGGGATTTCTAATTTGAGTTCGGAAAGAACGGTTTAAGAGGCCGCCATCAATAAGTTCCATCCAATGGACCTCTCATACAAAAGTTCATAACTAGTCCTTAGTCATCCCATCATTGAAAGCACGATAGATGTTTTTCTTATGTTGCTCTATAGAATCATATCTATGGCAGAACTAGCTTCAATCGTTCCATGAAGTGATAAAAAATGAATTCTTCCTAGCTCTTTTGAAAAGTTCAAACATATTTTAGAAGGTTTAATTCAAAAGACATTTTTCAAAAACTTGTAAATTCTTAAAGTTGGACGACCAACGAATATTATAAAATGACAAAAGAAGCACTAAATTTTCAATCATCCATCTATATCCTAACTCCCAATGCTTTTTTGGATCCCATCGATACCCTAATTTCCAATGTTTGGTTGGTTGATGTGTAACTCACCTACTTGTTCCCTTAATTCATGATTAAGTATACATAATACTATTTTTTTGTACTCAACACAAAACTCTTTTATGAGATGTCCATCATCATAGAGAGATTTATGACCGATTTGAAATCATCAACACATGATCATTTGAATATTTTCACCCTTACGCCAAATCAAGGTTACTTTGTAGCTAACACGTGCTAGATGACATGGCACCCCATGTTTACATGTCATCATGGGGTGGTGTCAACTCTATCAAGGCCACCTAGCTTGTCATATCATTCACTGGCCAAGGATTAATTATCTTACATTTAAAGTAAGTTAATATTTAATTAATGAATTAATGTATATAAGTCCATATAAGTATACTATGTTAATAATGATAATGTTGTGTTTAATTATAAAATCATTATTAAATTAATAAATTCTCCACATGCACAATTCAAAAATGTAAAAGCTTCATCGCTAAAATTTATCAATGCAAAACCTAAAACTTAACATTTTGAAGATTAGTGTTGGAGTCAAAATCTTAATTGTTAGTGGACTTGGATGACCTCATTGGCCCTTGGTGAAATCTAAAACATTTAGACCATACTGCAGAATAATTAATGAGCTCATTTTGCAAAAAATGTAAGAGAAATTGCAGTAGACATTAAAGATGATTGGGTGAATGCATGAAGATGAGTTACACTTTTTGGCAAGCACAGGGGTTGGGAGGGAGGAAAAAACAACTTGATCTAGCAATAGTTTACCCTCGATTGAGCTCCTATGTAACCAAGTTACATAAGAGCTCGATCTAGCTATTTTTTTTAATTCCAGCCGAAAACACAACAGTGAGTTTTTTAAACCATGTCAAGAGCTTGATCTAGGGTTTGTTAAACACTTAATGAGTTATTTCAAATTTTAACTTAAGCGCTCAAATCGAGTTGTTGAGGGCCTAAAACACGGGGTTTTAGCTCCCCTTCTACAAATTTCTATGCAACTCCATTTTGTCCCCTGGCAGACTTCAGACAGAGTTTGTCTTTAAGTGGTAGAGTTGATCATGTTGGATTTGTGAAGGAATCCTGTATCCAATGTTATATGACTTTGACATTTTCGAATCCATATGATATTTTTCATCTAATTTCTTTTAAACATAATACTTGAATTTTTTTTAGAGTTTCAAAGAGGTTGAATAAAAAAGATCAATAACATAAAATATACAAAACTAAAAAGATTCAAAAAGTACAAATATATTTGTTTATCCCTCCTCTTGAGGGCACTCTTGGATTTTAATTTTATTTAAATAGTAGAAGGAAATCTCAAGGGAACACATGTGTTTACAAAATACAATTCAAATACTACTTGGCCAACTTTGAAAAATGATAAAAAAATATAATTTTGCATAGAAAATAAATTTTTAATATGCATAACTTAGTTGTCTCTCTATAAATCATGCTTATATATATTCAATTACACATTTTAGACTAAGTTATGCTATATGAACACAGACATACCTCTTAAAATGTGCAAAAAATTGCAAGGACAAACATTTCATTTAGTGGAAAATTGACAATTATATGACACTAATTTTCTTTTTCAAAAACTATCATTAGGGCAACGACATAATTCTCCACAAATTTTCTTTTCACTCCAAATCAAAATTCACATCTCTTATATGAATTTTGAGGGCTTCAATTCCATAAAAGTGTAAAATTTTGAAATTTCATTGCCACATTTGATCCAAAAGTGTAACCCATCTTCATCCATTCACCCTATTAACTCTATTGAGGAATTTTGTCAAATTTACTATCAACATTCCATGCTTGTAGATTGGTTCAAGTTCAAATAGTAGTAGATTGAGTGAAAATTCTTAATGAGAATTCTCTTATCCTCCTTCATAAATGGAAAAATCATGAATGTAATAAATTATTTAGATACAAATAGTTTAGTTTAATTAAAATCTCTACTAAAATGGGTTATTACCAAAATTTATCACATAAATAAATGCTTGGCATAGATGTAGGTGACAATAATAAAATAAAAAAATGCAAATTTATGAAAAACCACTTCTCACCAAAATTTATCCACTTTTTTACATAATTTCAGGCAAGAGGATTATGTAATTATTTTTTCTACTTCAAACATCAAATTACTCCTACCAAACTCGTGTATACTATATATATATATATATATATATATATATATATATATATATATAAACAAATTTTCTAAATTAAAAATTACAATTACAATTTTTAGAAATTAAAAATTACAATTTTCACCCTTTAACAGTAATGACCAACTTTTATACCATGTTTTTATTGATTATACCATTCATTGGTTTATAGTAGATATTTTAATCATATAGTATTATATGTTTACTTTAGCTAAACATTTACATTTCTTTTATGAGTTTATTGAGATTTATAGCAAGTGAAACCTACATCTTACAAAAATTCAAATTATTATGATCGCTAGAAAAAAGAAATGTTATATAACTCTTCAAATCACCATAATAAATTTGTATGATAATTTAACATATTTAATACAATAGTTTAACAATTTGGACATTCTGAATTTCCACAAAAGAACAGACATATTTTCCATCTCTAGTTTTACCATCAAAATTTTACCAGAAAAAGCACAAAATATTGGAGTAGTCTAACTAGCAGGAGGAATTGCCCGGATATGTCTGATCGGAGGAATTGCCCGGATATGTCTGATCGGCGAAAAGTTTCCGGCTCCGTCAACGGCACTGGTTTACTCCAACTTCGAGGTCCGTCTATCCGGGCAAAGAATTTCCGCCACCGCCAAACCGTCGGAACTCTACGGTATACGATATACCACATACACATTTAATGGCACACTCGTTTGAATTTTGGGTTTGAATTCAAAAACCCGCCGAAATGAAATTTAAATTTTTATAACAGTAATCGCTCAACCGATGTTTGATGGGAAGATATGCCTTTGGGTGCAGCGAACCTCCTGCTTCTGTTTGTATTTTTATTTGTATATAACATCCACTGTAATCATGAAAGATCACATCACATAGCCTGTTCATTATTATTGCTCTTCCTGCCTTCATTTCTGTGAGTTCGAATCGAATCTTAAGCAGCCATGGCTGATAACAAGTTTTCATCACCACCTGCAACCTACCTTCAAGGAATTCCTCCGCCTGGTTCCACTCTCTTCTACTCCTCTCTTTGTCATTTTGTCAATTATTTTCTTGAATGATGCTCACAAATAAATTGTATTTATATTGAAAAAAAAATTATGTTGTTATCAGAGTATCCCATGCAAGCTCCTCCTCCCCGGTACGCTGAATCACAAGCGCCTGTAAAAATGCAGCAGAGAGCAGATAAAGGATTTATTGAAGGTTTGTATGAATTCAATTGCAAATTTTTGCTCTTCTGTAAGTATATACTCCGTGTGATTTTATCTTGTTAATTTGTGTTTTGGGTGTGTTTTTGCGTTATTAATTTGTGTTTTTTTTATGGATTTGCAGCCCTCGCGCCTCTGCGCTGTTGTTGGTTGTGCCAGAGATGTAGTTGCTGAAGGCAAGGAATAGATTTATATTGAGGAAAAATTCATAAGGTTTTATGGTTGTAGAACATTGTGTTTATATAATTGTATGTTATGATTACTGTAAATATAGATGAAATCACCTATTGCTGAACAAGGATCTGTGTGTTTATAGTTCCGAATGTATTATTTAGTATCAATTTGCTGCATTGGCAAATATTTATAGAAGTAAACTTGGTTTAAAGGATCCGAAAATCAGATGAGTCTATCTTGTTAGGTTGCTCGAATTTCACGTTTCATATGAGTTTGCTTCTTCACATTGTGTGTATATTTTCAAAGTAATATATATACAAGTGTATATCTGTTACCTTTTTATCATGCCAATTACTTTTTCAAATTCTTTGAATATTTTTTTTGGCATTTTTTTCAGTGAAGTTTATTTTTTTCAGTTAAGTTTATTGCAAATTGATAAGAGATTTTTTGAATCTTCAGTTTTAAGCTGGTTGTATTGTATAATTCATTTTTAATTTAATGATTAGTAGTTTCAAGAATTTGTTTTTTTAGGAATTGAATTTATTTGTATATTCAAAAATTTATTTTAAATAATTTAATATTTCTAATTTTATTTAGTTTAGTGTAGTTGAAACAATATAACATATTTAGATAACACAATAAACAATTTAAAATTCATAATTTAAAAAAAAAAAAATAGTAAAATTTTTTGGTAATTTCTAAAATCCAAATTTTTCAAATTGTTAAGAAAGTAAAAGAAAAATATGCAACTTCAGTTTGAGTGATATTATCTTGGGGAGAAAAATATGGAATGGCATTGTGGTGTAGCCCAAAGTAATATTCACTTATTAATTATGATGAGGTATTTAAATGAGATTATCTTGGGGAGAAGAATATGGAATGGCATTGTGGTGAAGCCCGAAGAATATTATTAATTATGATGAGGTATTTAAATGAGATTATCTTGGGGAGAAGAATATGGAATGGCATTGTGGTGAAGCCCGAAGAATACTATTTGAAGTTGTGAGGATCAATCAATGAATATAAAAGAAGAAGAAGAATATGGAATGACAATGTGATGAAGCCTGTTATGAGTACCCATTAATGAATATAAAAGTAATATTTACTTATTGATTTATGATGATGTATTTAAAAGGTTATTTAGTTAATATTTAAAATTTATATATCAGTTAAATTTTAAAAAATAAATAAAATATTAAAAGATAATAAACAAAAGTTAAAAGTAATATAAAGTTCTATGTGTGCAAACATTTAAATGCTGACTAAATTAATAAAAAAAACTAAAGTTAAAGTTAATTTGTTATATTTTGTTATTAAGTTGTGAATATGTTTTGATACAATATTATGACTTATCAATACCACATGTCCAAATAATAACTTTTTTCACAATCAAAATATGTTATAACAATATGATAGGGTATTCACCATATTCACCGGCATTTTATTGTGGATATTATTAACATGTAAATAGGCTTTGTTACAATAACATGGCTTATCAATACCAGATGCCCAAAAATCATAACTTATTTCACAATCAAAATATTTTATTTTATAATATTTTTTTAAATAAATCTAAAATAAAAAGTGTATCATTACTTTTGAAGTATAGCTAAACCCTCTATCTTCATGTCTACTAAAAATATTTTCATAGAAATTTATTCAAAATTTTAATATAATAAAAAATTACAATAATTTTATATATAAAGATGTGCAATTTATATAATATAAATAATATTGATAAGAACCATCATAGATCCATCTTAACTAAGGATCCAAGCTACCATTACAAGAAAATCGACTAACAATAAAAAAGGAAAGATATTGCATGATTGCTTTAATATTTTCATTATTGTATTTTCTTTGACTTGATTGATTCAAATTATAAGTTTAATATTTTACAACCAATTGGGTTTTTTAATTTAGATGCTTTCTTAAACACAATTCATAGAATCAAATTTAAGAGAGAGAGAGAGAGAGAGAGATGGGGGAGAGAGATGGAGGAAAGAACAAAGACATAAAGAGATATAGGTGGAGAGAGAGAGAGAGAGAGAGAGACAGAGATGGAGGAAAGAACAAAGACATAAAGAGATAAAGGTGGAGAGAAAGAGGGAGAGGCAAGGGAGAGATGGGGAGAGAGGAGAGGAGAGATATAAGGAGAGAAGGGGAAAAGAGAGAGAGGGAGACACAGAGATGGAGGGGAGAGAGAAGGAGAGAGGGGGGGAGATAATGAAAAAGTTAGATGGAAGAGAGAGAGAGAGAGTGATGGGGGGAAGAGACAAAGGGAGGTGGGAGAGAATGACAGAGTGGAAGGAAAAGAGAGGACTCGATAGAGAGGAGAGAGAGAGAGGGAGAGAAATATGGAGTTGGAGTGGGAAAGAGAGAGGGAGGGAAGAAGAAAGACGTAGAGGAAGAAAAGTGGAGCGAGAGAGGGAGTGACAAGGGAGAGATGGAGAGAGAGTGAGGGAGAGAGGAGAGTGGGAGGGAAGAGAGATAGGAGAGAAGGGCAAGAGAAAGAGAGAGAAGGGGAAGAGAGAGAGAGAGGGAGAGGAAGGAGGGGGAGAGATAGATAAATATGTAGAGAGAGAGATTGTATGTTTGGGGGGCGAGATAAAGAAAGGGAATAAGAAAAAGACATAGATATAAATGTAGATTTTATATAGTATTATATAACCAACCTAGATCCATCTTAACCCTGAATCTATCAAACACCGATAGGGATAAAATATCTCAAGGTGCAAACCTTTCTTAATGTTTTGCACTAAAAAAAGAGGTTTGCACCTCGAAATATTTGATCCCTCTCGGCGCTTGATAGATCCGGGGTTAAGATGGATCTAGGCGGGTAGGTATGGACAATAAAAGAGTGTCACGACATGTAATGTTATCACTCGTATAGAGAGAGCGCCATTCCAATGCCACCTCTCTCTATCATCAAATAGTTCCTTTCTACCTTTTTCATTTTTTATTGACATAACGATGTGGATGTCAATATTTCCCTCCTCGGTTCGAGGTAGGATGGCACATGCAAAAATATTTGTGGCATAAACTTGCGCACTAAACCACTTGTTTCTATCATAAATGCTTAGAGTAAGAGCCTTGACTAGTTTCTTCTTCAACAGATCATAAGAGTCTTAGGAATTGTTTGAGAACGAAAGCTCAAAATTTTATTGGCAAAGTTCATACATAAATAAAGTAATAAAACCTTATGAAATACCTATAACGTGTTCTGTTCTCGACGAGCTTAAAATTGGCTTCTAGTTTGTTGGTGTAGTCTTGATGTTAGCAATGTTATATTTCAAACCATCATTTCACCTAGCATGGCCAATTAGGATGCCTTTGGATGTTGTAGATATACATTTCTTGGTTTTTATTGACAAACATAATTCCGATATTTGGGTTGCATTTCCTTGAACAAATTCAAGCCACTAATTTATTAAATTATTGATTCAAACAAATTACAAAATCCACTAATTTTTTTAATCTAAAACTTAAGCATCTTTAGAATTACTTCCAAGTTATATTCCATTGTGCTTTGTTATATTTTAGTTGATTAGGATACTCAACTTTCATCTAAAAGACACGGGTTCAAGTCCAGCCAAGAGAATTTATTTTGCAAACACTTTTACATTAACAAAAATATATGTTCCTTTTAAAAGCTTTTTCATGAAGGAAAACATTCAATGCAATGCTTTTGTAGTGCTCGATAACTCTTCTTTATTAAATTTTTCACGACAAGTGGAGAATTTTTTTCATGTCTTCTAGCAAATAGTTGGATAACGACGATGTTCCCGTGCTATGAAGTGGATGCTTATTGTTTGATCTAGATATAAATCCTAATAGGGGGAACTTTGAATGACCATATTTATTGTTTACTTCGTCATCTTTTTCTTGTCAATGTATTGCATCCTTGAAATTGTGTTGCATTTTGAAGGTTAATCTGATCTTTGCCATGTCATTTATTGTGCACTTATGTTTCGCCCCCAAAAGCATATTGTGGGAATCTTAATCTCGAGATTGAAATTTTTTCATTGAGAGTTCTATGTGAGCGATAAACATTGAAGAAGAATTTTACCTCTCATGGCCCACCGAATTTATCTTCCCCTTTGTCGCATTTTCCTTGAGTCCACAAGGATTTGGATGTGCCAAGTCATGGTCAATCAAGAATATAAGCATTCAATTTGTTTACTACAGGTGGTAGGTGGTTGTGCTTTGTTTTAGGGACAAACTCTGTTAATTGTATCCACGTGTCTATACAACACTCTAGGGTATAAGATGTTCAACGAAACTCTCAAGTTTTCATTGTAAGGCACATAACTACTTACTTCCAGACTACGACTCTAGCCTATGTATCTTTTAGCGAACCCATTATCGACTTTGTGGAATTAAGTCTTCAAGAAACTTCAACACAATAGCTCTCCAATTTTTCTTTCAACGGTTGGCCAATTTCTTCATTCATATTTAACTTAACTTCACAATATGAACACTTCAATAGTTCAACAATAGTAAACACCAACACATACAGTGCACAATCTTATAAAACACATGTACAAGGGAGGGGAAACTACCAACAACAAAATTCGCTTATTCTTAAATTAAAGTTTAACGATTCAAATATAATTTACAACAACCTAGCCAATCTACTAGAAAAATAGACTTTACAATAATTTTACACAGGTCGCGTGCAGCCTTGGCTCACACCTAGACCAACCAGAATACGAAACAAGGTTGTGTGAAAATATTGACAAAGTTCACAACTTGATCATCGAGAACCAAGACTATGTAAAATCCAACTTGCCTTAGAAAACCATAAACCTATCCCACTTGGCTCGTCTTGGGTGAGCCTCAACTCGTTTCTATGCTTTGTGGTTTGTTTGATTCCTTAGCTTTTTGTGTGCCTTCGGTTCTTGATTTGCGATCTGCATTCTTCATTTTATGTGTTCCTGTGATCATGTGATCTGCCTCTCCCCAGCCTCATGAATATGCAATTATAGTTGTCAAGTACTTCGACTGGGTGGTCGCGCCATATAGGATGACTGCCATCTAATGCTTCAAGCAGACTCACACATTTGATGTTAGGTGCACCCCTTGCTCGGTCTCTTTGTGTGCACGATACATGTTCGCCCACTCTTGGTGCCCGACGCCCCACCTACTTGTGGGCGCACCTAAGGAACACAACTCGTCGTGTTGTGTCTTATGTCACACTCAACCTATTGGGAACGTATTTGGCATCTAAGTCATTCGTTGCATATGATATATCCATCGCACAAACGCCCTCGCCATCACAACATGCCAAACTTTTTGGTCTCGTTGTACGACTCCTCCAACGTCGTCAAGTCAGCATGGGTCGTGCAAGACCATCTCATTAGAGAAATTTTGAGGTCTAAAATGGGCCTCCTAAGAAAAATGTACAACCAAAATAAACTTTAAAAGAACCAATAGGATTCAAGATGATGATGTCAACCATGGGGGATGATTCACCATTTTTGGGGTAAAAAAGTAAAAAATTGAAAAAATAATAAAATAATAAAACTACTTTTTCAACTTGTATTTTCAACTTATATCCCTAAGGTTTTAATCAAATTTCAAGCGGGAGTTCTTTTTGGATGAAAATTTTAATTCCTCATCCAAGAAGTACCCATGTTGCATACTTTTGATCAACCCTGCTACATGAAAAATGAGAAATACATGAAAAACGTGATTGCAATCACATTTTTCATGTATTTCTCATTTTCCATGTAGCAGGGTCCATCGAAAGTATGAAACATGGGTACTCCTAGGATGAGGAATCAAATTATGCATCCAACGAGTGTCCCCACCCAAAATTTGAGTAAATCCATAGGGAGATAAGTTGAAAAAGTAGTTTTTTCTTTTTTCCCTCTAAAATTTAATGATGTAATCTAATATTATTTTATTATTTACACTATTATTTTATAATTTCCTTAGGAGGCCCATTTTAGACCACAAAATTCCCTTAATGTAGGGCATGCCTTCAGGTGCACTCAAACCCAAGGGTTTAACATCCCCCCCACCATAAAATGGATGTCGTCCTCCACAACACACCACTCAACAACTTCTTTTCCAAACTCACTTTGTCACCTAGCACCATCGTTCATCTTGTTGCATTATCTCTTCTCCATAGTTTCATATAGGAAGATCACTCAAGTCTCCAATTCTTGTGATCATTTGTTTCCATACCCCAACTTAACTCCAACATTCCTCTGTGCACTACCGGTCCCCCCTGACTCAGTCTAGTTGGGTAGCTAATCCAACCATTGTGTCCAACCCATGGGAATGCACCTGCTCATGTCTTCGTCAGTCGTTTCTTCATCACTTCATCACAACTTTAGCCTTCCAAAAATATTCCAAATATTCTCATCATGAAGCTCCCTTCAATAGCACTCCACCTTCAAAGGGGTCTCACCATCCTGAGGAAATGATGGCGAACCCATTTCATCTAGGAGCTCAGAAAAATGGTGGGCTAGGAAATTCACGTGGCTTCCCCTTCCTAAACATCATGCCATATTTCCTAACCATAGGAAATGATCCATTTGATATGAATCCACCATATCTCTCCATAAAAAATCACATCAAAGGTGGATAAAACATCTTACCATTTCTATCTTGTATCAACGCCATTGAGATAGGATCATCATGGGATGATACAAATGTCTCCACAGCCTCGATCCATCCCACACCATTCTCTCCATCAACAGCCTCTTCTCGACTCAACATCTCAATCCATATGTCCACATATTTTTCTTCTACCCTCCTCATGCTTGAGTTATGGTCCTTGTCTCTTTTGGAATCAGTAGAAGTTTGGGCACCGACTCTCTCTACCTCAACAACCTTATACTCCATTGTACAAGTCTCTGTCATCTCTAGTATGTCTTTCAACAACAAAACATTACCTGATAATGTTGAAATTAACTAAGCTTGTTCCATGAACATGGTATCTGTGTGACCCAACTTCTCATGAACCTCATCATCTCATTGTCTTGCCTTCACACTCATCACTTTTATCTTACATAGACCTATTATGGTTCTAATAGTATGAATACTTATTGGTTCATCCATCCCTATGTGTATGAACAATCTCCCCAAATGTGCCACAACCGTTAGCCTCATATTGCACCAGGAACTCTATGCCAAACACAACTTCATAGTAATTCAACCAACTTATCATGAAATCGACTTTCCTTTGCCAACCTTCAATATTTAGCTAAATGTCTTATGCGACACCAAGGACTCTATCTCTGTAACACCCTCCTCCCACATCTATCCAAGCAACTGGCCAACCGGGGTAAACATGTGACGAGAGGCTATTCAACCTCCTATATGACCTTAAGGAAGTGGAACCAACGAAAACAAGACAAACACACCTTACACAGCTTCAACAACATCCTCATGAGGTAACCCAAACTTCGAAGCCCCCGACCCCTGAGGGAGACTGACTTTTTGACCCTTTTAAGAAAAATAACAAAAAAATACCATGGATACAACAACAATAAAATCCATACATAAACCAGTACATTTGCACACCAAATACCAAAGGAATGAGCTCTTCATCACTGAGTGTAAAAACCAACTGGAGATGGGACTTCCATGTTCCACCTGACCATAGATTGGCTAAGCCAAATCTTACTTCAGCCAATCACCCTCGTGCCATATTCCAAGAATGAAGGTGGGAATCAAACCGAAAGAACCAACCAGGGCATCCTGAGGCTAAGCCACCTCACCCTCATTAATAGAAATCAGGCTTTACCACATGAAATACCATGCATGCCAAATCTATCATAGAAAACACACATGCAAATCGATATCTGCCAAGAATCCTATTGTAGTTTCTTAATTCTTGCTCCTTGCTTGCATCCTCCTTCTTCATGCTTTCTTTCCTTTCTTGGTCCAATACCAAAATGCTCCAAGAAACTCTAAGTATCCAAGAGTGAGAGAGAGAGAGAATAATGAGATATCTCCACAACAGAAGTGACAAAAAAGGTGCCAACTGATCCTCAGAAGCTTTTTTATAGAAGAGGCCTCTATTTTCTTCATTTTCCATTATTTTCCTTCATTTTCCTCCTCACATGCAACTTGTGACCTTTCATCTCCCTTTTCTCCTAATTTCCACTATTTTCATAAATAAATGTGCCAAAAATGCCATTTTTCCTTTCCAAATCCTTTGCCTTTGTCAATTTCCTTAGTCATATTCAACCAAATGAACACCCACTAGGTTTGTTTGCCCAACATTTAGCTTAAAATAAGTGTCCCATCAACTGTGGTTATTATTTTTAACTTTATTACATGGAATTTTCACCAAGGTTGTTACAATCTCCTTGCGAATCCACGGCCTTGAACGATTCTTGGGTTGGTGTGAATATTAATCCCAACCTCCTAGCAACTTCTTCCTTCATATAGTTGTGAGAAGCCCCACCATCCAACATAGCCATTAAAGGTTTCTCATTAATATCCATCTCAAAGTACAATAACTTGTTCCTCTCTCGATCATGTTTCGGGGTAGCTTCCTTCATAGTAGCAGCTCCCAAAAAATGGATAACACCAACAAACCCTTGATAAGTTTGTCCCTTCTCCTTCTATTCTGCTTTCACCAATGTTGCAGCCTTATGTCTCAATGGACATTGCTTCTCTATATTCCCTCTTCCACACAACCAACACACCATTATTTTCTTTCCCTTCAAATTTCCACATGTCTTTTGTCCATATTCCTTGGAAGAATTCTCCTTCCCCTTGTCAAACTTCTCCTTCTTCTCGCTCTACTGTTTTCCTCCCACCCTACCCTTGTCATAGTCTATAATTTTATCAACAAACATGACCAATTCTTCAAGAGTTTGAACCTTATGTCTCTTCACTTTAGCGCGTCCCAAGGGTTGCAGTCCAATCACAAAGTTGAACACCCTATCCTTTTTTTCCATATTCGAAAGATCCAACATCAAGCCCAAATACTTATGAATGTAGGCCTGAGGGATTCCTATATGCTTCTTATCCCTGATATTTGTTCTCTCATCCCATGTATCATCTTGCAAACTAAAATGATCCATCAATGCCTATTTCATCGTAATTTTCCCACGTGGTGATATCATCAAGGTTGCCAAGGGCAACCTGTTCCACTCACCTTCTCCACCACATTTCTGCATTCTTTGTAAATAATGGCACGATATTCCTTATCTTTTCTTCCTCATAAGTGATCCCCAAATGATCCAGGTACTACTCCATATCCCATACAAAGTTTCCAAGAACTTTCACATTCCTCATACCATCATACGATTCTAGCTCCTTCATCTTTGCATGAAGGAGGTTTCCAAACGAACCTTGTCCAACAACCTTCTACAAAACAAGTTCATCCTTTTTCACAGTAAAATCTTACTGACTTCTTTCCAACTTCTCAACTCGTACGACCGCCTCATCCTTCACAAGAGAAAGGTGTCTCATATTGTCTTCTAATTGTCTGATTCTAGCCATCGCCTCATCAAGTTGAGCCTTTATTTCCTCGTTCTCGGCATTCATCTCATCATACTTAGCATTCGTTTCATGTTGTTCGGCCGAAACTCTATCCAACTGTCACACCACTCTTTGAACTCGATCCCAATACAGGTTTGGATATTCGCTTCCTTCTCCCTCTTCTTCATGGCAAGGGACACCTTCCTCAACCACCTGCAATTCTTCCCTTGAGTTTTCCATCTATTGATTCTATTGTATAGTTTTTTCCATCCGCAACGAACTTCAAATCTATAAACAAGCCAACTCTCAAAGCTTCGACTTGGAACCATGATGCCTCCTGCTTACAAAGTGCGTCATCGAATTATTGATTTTAACTTCTGTCGAATTCCCACCTTCATCAAAATGGGTTATAATACCAACTGTCACGAAGGGACAGTTGTGAAGAGCACAACTTTCTTCAAGTCCACGTCGCAAAAATGAGCCCTAATACCAACTATCACGACCCCACGATGATTTCACCACTTCGACCACTAAGGGCGTGTGACATCGAAAAGTTTTCATTGCAAACACGACTAGCTTTCGGACTATGCCTCTGGCCTATGTGCCCCTTAACCAACACACTATAGACTTAGTAGAATTATGTTTTCAAGGAACTTTGACACAATAGCCCTTCAATTGTTCTTTCAAAACCTAGTCAATTTCTTAATGTTGAAATTTGGTACCGGAGGACAGGTGGTTCCCTAAGGCTTTGATCTTTGGCCTAGGGAAAAGTGTCCAAAAGAATTTAATTTTTCTCCTAAAGTAACTTTATAATTTTTTTATAAAGTTAAATCTAATTTAAAGTGACTTTAAGTGATAAAGTTACTAAAGTTAAAGTGACTTTAAATAAAGTCAATACAAAATTAGAAAGGAAAAAGTGACTTTGGAAATAAAAGACTAAGTGGGTCTTTATTAAAGTGGGGTGAATTAAAAAATGAAAAGTGAGATTTAAATGAGCATTTAATCTCAGCCCTAGATCTCAATCTATCTCAGCCATTGGCTTTAGGGATTCCCCAAAAGTCACTTAGGGTTAGGTTAAAGGAGGAAAAGGAGGAAAAGGTCATTCATTCTTTCATGAGCAGATTGGGAGAAGGAGAGAAAGAGAGCAAGGGAGATTGGCAAAGGAGGAGAAGGAGACAAAGAACCTTTGGCACTGCATCCAAGGCAGCAGCTCTCACAAGTCCGTACAAAGACAGCTTGGCACACATTCTGGTTACTTTGCATCGTTTAGGAGGCCGGTAGGATGGGCACCTCACATTTTGCAAGAAAGGGGTCGTTTTATTTGGCACGAATTTCGAGGCAGGCCGTACAGCAAGTGGCTGTACCGTTGCACGGAAATCAAGGCAGATTCTGTACAGCAAGTTTCTGCTGTCTTTTGGCACGAATTTCGAGGTCCGTACAGCAGCATTTATTGCTGTTTTAGCACAGATTTTGAGGTGGCTGTACTGCTGCATTTATTGCAGATTTTTGGGCACGAAAAACGAGGAAATCCGTACAGCATTTATTGTTGTCCCTGTTTTGCTGTTTGCACATTTTCCGAGGCGGTGGTTAAGCACGGAAAACGAGATAAGTTGTATAAGTTTACTTGCTGATTTTTTGCTGAATATTTCTCTCACTGTAAAAAGCATTTTTTCCAGAAATAAGAAGGAGCTTTCGAACTGGTTTTCCCCAAGAGTTGTAGGGGGTTTTTCCAGGGTCACCTTGACCAAAAATACTGAGTTATGATGTTTTGAATGACTGTTTGTTACTGCTGTTATTTTATTTCTGCATTTACAGCATTCTGAAAAAATTTCCAGAATTTGTGTTTTCAGCAAAATTTATTTTTCCAGTTGTTGAATGTATGGTTATGGGAAAGGGCATTTAACTATTTTTGGAGTAATAAGGTGAAAACTGAAAACCGGGGTGGGAAACTGAATTTTCTACATGGTATCAGAGGTTGAGTGCTGAAGGGCAGTTTGGGACAGCAAGGAAGAAAATTACAGCTTGCTGATTTTTCACTCAGAAAATTCCAGCAAGCTGATTTTTCACAAACAGCAGATTTTTACCTTTACTACAGCAGTGTTATTTTTCTGTTTTAGGACAGCAGGATGTCATTGGGACTGAGGGTGGAGGATAGGTTGGATGGGCATTCCAACTACAGCATTTGGAAGGAGAGAATGCAGAGTATCTTTGAGGAGGCAGAAGTCTGGGACATTATGGTACATACCACACATAACTCTGTGAATGTGCCTACTGATGCTACTCAGTTGGCAGCATATAATAAAAAGAACAACAAGGGCAAGAGGCTGATTCTAGACGGAATCAAAGACAATTGCATTCCTCATGTAAGAGGAAAGAGAAATGTTCATGAGATGTGGACAGCATTGTCCAATCTCTACCAGAGTACCAATGAGAACCGGAAAATGGTCCTGAAGGAGAAGATGAAGACCATTAAGATGGGCAATGATAGTGCAGCTGGATATCTCACAAAGATTACTAATGTGAGAGATGAGTTGGCAGCGATTGGAGAGGCCATTCCACCCACCGAGTTGGTGCGGATTGCAGTGAATGGTCTCCCCCGTTCATGGATGAACTTTGCTGATGGAGTTTGTGCACGTGAGACCCTTCCCACATGGGAGAGGTTTTGGGATGATTGCATTCAGACAGAGATCAGGAAAGGTCAGCTTGGGGCAGCCAAGCCAGTTGAGCAGGATGAGGATGTAGCACTGTTGGCAGGACGCAAGAAAGGCAAAGGAAAGAAGCAGGCTTCCACAAGCAATGGTGGGGGCAAAGGCAAAGGTAAAGGTAAACAGGATAACTCACAGAAGGACTATTCCAAAGTGAAGTGTTGGAATTGTCAGAAGATGGGACACTATGCAGTTGTGTGTCCGGAGAAGAAGAAGAAGAAGGGGAAGAACTAGAGCATGGCAGCATCAGCAGAGGTTGAGGACTTTGCAGATCGCTTTGACCGAGAGTTTGGGTTCATTGCGTGTGAGTCCTCTAGTGCAGGATTACCTGCCACAGAGGTTCAGAGGGAGCATGCATTTCCCTCGACTAGCGGAGCATCTTCGGGTATCTGGTATGTGGAAAGTGGGGCTTCACGTCATATGACAAGAGTCCGTGAGTACTTCTCAGAGCTTTCAGAGAGTGGCACTGATATAGAGGTAGTACTCGGTGATGACAGAGTTGTTAGAGCAGTCGGTGTGGGAACACTGACATTTCAGAGGGAGTCTAAACCTCCCTTGAAGGTGTCAGATGTTCTTTATGTGCCAGGGATGAGAAGAACCTCATATCCGTCTCAGCTTTGGAGGACAGAGGATATGAGATACTGTTCAGGGGTGGACAGGTGCTGATGTATCCCAGGGGCACTCCAGCTGATTCAGCTAGAGTGATAGGTGTACGCCATGCAAAGGTGTACAAGTTTGCATTTCAGTCCCTTTTGGCATTGAGCAGTAGTACTGACAGCAGAGCTAGCAGTTCTGAGCAGTGTGAGATTTGGCACCGCAGGATGGGGCACATGTATCATGGAGCCTTGAGGACTTCGCGGGAGATCACTACAGGTGTGCCAGATTTCAGTACTGATCACTTTGATACTTGCAGAGGATGTGCGATGGGCAAGTTTGCCAAATCCCCTTTTCCCAGCAGTGACAGCAGAGCGACTGGGATACTTGATTTGATTCATTCCGATGTGAGCGGTCGGATGTCTCGTGTTTCCTTGAGTGGATATGAGTACTATGTTTTATTCATTGATGATCACTCCAGGAGGACCTGGATTTATTTCTTGAAGACCAAGAGTGAGGTCTTCAAGCGGTTTCGGGAGTTCAGAGCTCTTGTGGAGACACAGACAGGTCGGAAGATCAAGTCCCTGAGGTCGGACAATGGAGGAGAGTACACCCTTGGAGAGTTTGTTGACTATTGTGCGGAGGCAGGCATTAGGAGGGAGCTCATTGTTCCTTACAACCCCCAGCAGAACGGGGTTGCGGAGAGGAAGAACAGATCCATCGGAGGGGCTGCCAAAGCCATGTTACATGATCAGGGGTTGCCATTGTTTTTGTGGGCAGAGGCCTGCAACACAGCTGTTTACTTGCAGAACAGGAGTCCGCACCGTGCCTTGGGGCACATGACTCCGGAGGAGGCTTTTTCTGGGAAGAAGCCTGATATGGGTCATCTTCGTATCTTTGGGTGCATGACATACTCCTACATACCCAAGGAGAAGAGGACCAAACTAGAGCCCACCGCAGAGAAGGGTATCTTTGTGGGCTACAGTGAGACCTCCAAGGCCTTTCGGATTTACATTCCCGCGCAGAGGAAGGTTGTTGTCAGACGGGATGTGAAGTTCGAGGAGGACAGGGCCTTTAGGAGGTCACGGGAGTTGGGAGATTCTGATCACCGCACCTCGCAAAGAAGCAGCCGGGCCGTGTGGATCCAGCAAGGTGGATCGGAGGATCCGAGAAGCATCTAAGACGATGTCGTGTCCGCCGGGGGAGTGGCTCGCAGTCGCAGGGGTGGGCGTGCGGGCGCACGCGTAGCAGCCCAGCGCAGCGCCTCGATCGGGGAGTCCATCGATGGATGCTCACACCTGCACTTTTCAAAGATTCGCTGTGTCTGTGTGCGGGTGCAGAGATCAAAGAGATGTACGGGGGCCGCGGAGTTCAGGCTCCCGATGTTGAGGAGGAGGAGTTTTATTCTCCAGCGGGAGAAGTGTGCTCAGGGAAGAGGAAGCCCAAGTGGCTTCAGGACACCTTGAGAGATGCCACATCTGTTGCTGAGCCTAAGAGGCCGGTCAGAGAGAGCAGACCACCTGAGAGGTTTTGTAGCCATATGGCAATGGCTACCAGCATCCTTGACTCTGAGCCTTCTAGCTATGAGGAGGCAGCTAGCCAGCAGGTCTGGAGAGAGGCCATGCAGGAGGAGTATTCTTCTATCATGAAGAATGATGTTTGGGAGGTGGTGCCGAGGCTCGAGGGCAAATCCATGGTTACTTCCAGATGGCTTTACAAGGTAAAGCATGCTGCAGATGGCAGCATTGAGAAATTCAAAGCGAGGTTTGTGGCTAGAGGGTTCTCCCAGGTAGAGGGAGTTGATTATGAGGAGACCTTCGCTCCCGTGGCTCGACATACTTCGATCCGCTCCATTATATCGATAGCAGCAGAGATGGGTTGGAAGATCCACCAGATGGATGTGAAGACCGCATTTCTCAATGGCTCATTGCTGTGAGAGGCAGTGTACAACGCCAGGGTGGTAGCGTTGCTGTGGGAGGTGCACAGTCCCATGTGTGCAGCATCGAAGAAGGCCCTTTTATGGCTCGGGGAGCAAGCTCCGCAGCTTGGTACTCTGTGATGTATACTCTCTACTTGCAAAGATGGGTTTTCCACAAAGAGGAGGCAAGATCCAACCTTTACTATATTCATTATTGTAGGTGAGGAGCCTCCTTATTTCTCGTGTCAGTATGTGGACGACTTAGCTGTCAAGGGTGTGCAAGAGAGACCACAAAATCACCCAAGACTGCGACGAGTTTGAGATGAAGGACATCGGCTTGATGCATTACTTTTTGGGTTTGGAGGTGTGGCAAGAGGAGGGGCATTTCTTCCTGGGACAGGGGAAGTATATTGTGGACATCCTTGGCAGATTCCACATGGAGGATTGTAGACCCATGTCGACACCGATGATCACCAACCGGAAGAAGCTTCATGCTTCGGATTCCGAGTTGGTGGATCCCACATTGTACAGGCAGCTGATTGGTTCCTTGATGTATTTGGTCAACACTAGACCTCGGTATATCCGTTTACCAACACGATGAGTTCGTTTGGCGGTGTGGAGTCAGGAAGGTTCATCGTGGTGGGTCGCAAAACACATTTTGCGATACTTGTGATGTTGGATTATGGTCCGGACTAAGGTGGGGATGGAGTGAGATCATGTGTTACACCGACTCGATTGGGCAAAGAAGCTTCGATAGAAGAGCACCTCTGCAGGCCGGTTTTTGGGTTGGGTTCGGCGTTGGTGTCATGGTTCACCCGGCGTAACAAGAGCATTGAGTTCAAGGAAGCAGAGCAGGAAACGGACGACTAGCTAGTCGTGAGGCCATCCTGGCTTCGCAAGACAGCACGAAGGACACGGGCCGACCGTTGAGACCCTTCATGATTTACCCAGGATAACTGCACGCATTAAACTCACGGAGAATCCATTATTTCATGACAGGTCAAAGCATATCGGGATCAAATATCATTTCATCAGAGACTATGTTCAGAAGGGAGCTGTGAAGCTTGAGTATATTCCCACCGATGAGCAGGTTGCAGATATTCTTACCAAAGCCTTACCACGGGGCAAGCATGTCTACTTCAGAGACAAGATGGGTGTGGTGAGGAACACCTTACTCGGTAAGAGGGAGTGTTGAAATTTGGTACCGGAGGACAGGTGGTTCCCTAAGGCTTTGATCTTTGGCCTAGGGGAAAGTGTCCAAAAGAATTTAATTTTTCTCCTAAAGTGACTTTATAAAGTTATAAAGTCAAATCTAATTTAAAAGTGACTTTAAGTGATAAAGTTACTAAAGTCTAATTTTAAAGTGACTTTAATAAAGTCAATGTAAAATTAGAAAGGAAAAAGTGACTTTGGAAATAAATGACTAAGTGGGTCTTTATTAAAGTGGGGTGAATTAAAAAATAGAAAGTGAGATTTAAATGAGCATTTAATCTCAGCCCTAGATCTCAATCTATCTCAACCATTGGATTTAGGGATTTCCCAAAAGTCACTTAGGGTTAGGTTAAAGGAGGAAAAGGAGGAAAAGGTCATTCATTCTTTCATGAGCAGATTGGGAGAAGGAGAGAAAGAGAGCAAGGGAGATTTCGGGGCAGTGAGGAGAAGGAGACAGCAGCTTGGCACACATTCCAAGGCAGCAGTTCAGCAAGTCCGTACAGCAGAGTTTGGCACACATTCCAAGGCAGATTTTGGCACGTTTTTCTAGGAGGTCGTACAGCAATTTCAGCGCAGATTTCGAGGCAGCAAAGGGGCTGTTTTATTTGGCACGAATTTCGAGGCAGGTCGTACAGCAAGTGGCTGTACCGTTGCACGGAAATCGAGGCAGATTCCGTACAGCAAGTTTCTGCTGTCCTTTGGCACAAATTTCGAGGTCCGTACAGCAGCATTTATTGCTGTTTTGCACAGATTTCGAGGTGGCTGTACCGCTGCATTTATTGCAGATTTTTGGGCACGAAAAACGAGGAAATCCGTACAGCATTTATTGTCGTCTCGTTTTGTTTGCTTTCGTGTGCATTTTCCGAGGCGTGGTTAAGCACGGAAAAAGAGATAAGTTGTAAAAGTCTGTTTGCTGATTATTTATTTTGCTGAATATTTCTATCACTGTAAAAAGCATTTTTCCAGAAATAAGAAGGAGCTTTCGAACTGGTTTTCCCCAAGAGTTGTAGGGGGTTTTTCCATGGTCACCTTGACCAAAAATACTGAGTTATGATGTGTTGAATGACTGTTTGTCACTGCTGTTATTTTATTTCTGCATTTACAGCATTCTGAAAAATTTCCAGAATTTGTGTTTTCAGCAAAATTTATTTTTCCAAGTTGTTGAATGTATGGTTATGGGAAAGGGCATTTAACTATTTTGGAGTAATAAGGTGAAAACTGAAAACCGGGGTGGGAAACTGAATTTTCTACACTTAATTCAATATTTAACTTAACTTCGAAATATAAACACTTCATTAGTTTAGCAATATCAAACACCAAAATGTACAGTGCACAATCTTATAAAACACATGTACAAGGGAGGGGGAACTCCCAACAAAAAATTCACCTAGTTATTTTATTAAACTTCAATGATTCAAATCAAAATTTACAACAACCCAACCAATGTGCTGGAAAAGCAAACTTTACAATAATTTTACATAGGTCGTCTGTAGCCTTGGCTTGCACCTAGATGAGAAAGAATACAAAACAAGGTCGTGTGCAACCTTTGATAAAGTTCACACCTTGACCAACTAGAACACATACTATGCAAAGCTCAAGTTGGCTCATAAAACTAGAAACCTATCCCACTCGACTCGACTTGGGCGAGCCTCGAATCATTTCCCCACTTTGCAATTTGTTTGCTTCTTTAGCATGTTACGCGCCTTTGGTTCTTGCTTTGTTATTTGCATTCTTAGTTCTAGTGTTCCTACAATCTTGCAAATTTCCTCTCCCGAACCTCATGAACATGCATTTATACTTGTCAAGTCCTTCGGTTGGGTGGTTGCGCCATTTGGGCCTACCCCCTTCTAATGCTTCAATCTGACTCCCCATTCAACATTGGGTGCACCGCTCACTCGAACTCTTTGCATGCACGACACATGGTTGCCCACACTTGGCGCTGACACCCCGCCTTCGTGTGGGCGCACGACCCGTCGCACTCAACCTGCTCAGTGTGTACTTGGCATCAAATTCGTCTCTAGTATATGGTCTATCAGTCACATGGTGTCATTGCACGGGTGCCCGACTTGGTGGTCTCGTCGGACAACTCCTCGCACGACCCCACCAACGTCGTCAAGTCGACATGGATAGTGTAAGTCCATCTTGGGGCGTACCTTCAAGCGCACTAAATCCCAAGGGTCTAACAACGATGGAGACGTGGTTTGCCATGGGCATCAAGAGCTAGGTGTTATTTGATAGGATCAGATTTCCGAACCTGTATGGGGCGTTGAGCAAGTTCTTTAACCCGTAATTCATGGCTCCCTCTCACGTAAACCAATCACACTGGGATTTTGTAGGGCTCTCTCAGCGGAAAACTTATTTCAGTGGGGTTTTCTAAAATTTGTAAACAACACATTTTTTAAACCACGTAGATGTGGAAATTACCCACAGTGGAGTTTTGAAAGCGTTTTACATCGCACACAAACTCGAACTTTAACCGGCCTAATGTGCATGCGAGTTGAAACTTTGACTTGTCTTTTGCGTGAGTGAAGTAATGAATTAGTTCAGTGTTATAAAGAAAGAACTGAATTGATAAGTGGACAACCTTAATATTTATGCTAATTTAGTTTGTCAATATTAATTTAGTTTGTAATTGTGCCTTTTAAAAATAGTTAATATTCATTGTAGAAAAATTGGATCATGATATACTTTTCCTGAATAGCGAAAATCAAGTCATGACATACTTTTTCATAGATAGTTAGTATAAATGTTCCAATGGATTAATCTTTCAACATCAATAATAAATGTGTTTTATGTTAACTTAGTAGTAAACACATTATGCCTTCTGAATGACAACTAAAAACGATATTTTGTATCGTAATCAACAATTACAAAATGATCAATAGGTACAATATGATTAACAAGATGGATGATTGAATATGAAAATGCCAACATAATGCAGGTTTCTAATTAAATTTGACTAAATTAAAACACATCTAGGTGAATTCAAGTTCAAGGACTAGGTAAGCAATGATCTCCATTCATTATGTCCAAGGCCATTAAACGTCACTTTGTTGGATTTTTTTAGTGTAATTTTTTCCTTTATATTAATATATAAGTTATTATATAATATAAATGTTATGATAACATCCACCACCCTCAAAAAGAAAAGAAAAAAACGGTTTAGTGATTCATTTACATATAACTCAATTCAATTAATTAGTTTGATATGCCATTCATATATATTCATATATATGGTAGAAGTTTTATCTTTTTAATTTAGATACTATTTTAGTTCATATTTTTAATATTTGTGTTTTTATATAATTTTAATTATAAGTAGCCTAGATCTATCTCTTTTTTAGAGTGAGTGAAAAGAGATTTGATCTCTCTAGGGGCTTGGTAGATGCAAAGTTAAGAAGGATCTAGACCAATATAAAGAAAGCAAAGATAGTGAGAATATCTTGATGTGAAGTTAAGAAAGATCTAGATCAGTATAAAGAGGGCAAAGATAGTAAAAATATTGAATATATAAATTTGATGTTAAAAGATTTATCTATTTAAATTATAAATAGTATTGAAAGAAATACAAATAATTTATACACATGAATGGATAAGTGAAATAAAAGAAAAAAAGAGTAGAAAAAAAATAATAATAAAATAAAAATAAAAATCTTACCTTTCTCAACCTTTTAGTTAAGATTAAGTGTAGTAACCACATAATATTAACTTACACTATTAATGACATTCCATATTCTTCTCCTCAAAATAATTTCATTTAAATACTTAAAATAGTATTCACTACAATACCATTCCGTTTTTTTCTCCCCAAAATAATAATCGTTCAAACGGAAGTTGCATAATTCAAAAAGAATCGAAGTCAAGTCCTTCAGGTAGGACAGAAGGGTATTTCCATGACTCATATTGAGATGGATTTTTAGTATTTTTTTTTCTTACTTTCTTAACAATTTGAAAAAAAACGGACTTTATAAATTACACTAAACTTAAATTAGAGAAATCTTTACTAAATTTTTAAGTAAAATTATGAATTTTTAATTGTTTAATGGGTTTTCTAAATCTACACATTGATTCAGTGCTGTAGAAAATAACTTTTAAAATTTTACCGATTATATTGCTTCACCTACACTAAATTATGAATTTTAAATTGTTTAATATGTTTTCTAAATCTACACATTGATTCGGGATGCAAAAAATAACTTTTAAAACTTTACTGATTATCTTGCTTCAACTACATTAAATTTTGAATTTGAGTAATATTAGAAATATTAAATTATTTAAAATGAAATTTTAAATATACATAAATCCAAACTACCAATTATTAGACTAAAACTGAATTATACGATACAGCGAGTTGAAATTGAAGATTAAAAAATCTCTTATCAATTTGCAACAAAGTTAACTAACTGGAAAAAAAAAATGCTGAGAGAAAAAAGAAAAAAAAATTATCTAACAATTAAATGAAATTAAGAAATTTTTCAAAAAATTTACCAGGCTAATTACTATGTCAAATTTTCAAAAAATTTACCACTCAAATTACTATGTCAATTTTTTTGAAATTTTTCCTAATTTCGTTTAATTGTTAAATCATTAACAAAGAATTTAACACAGTAGTTCAGGTGGTAAAAAGGTAACAGATAATTATCTTGTATATAAATTAATTTGAAAATATACACACAATGTGAAGAAAGAAACTCATATGAAACGTGAAACTTGAGCAACCTAACAAGATGGACTCATCTGAGGAAAAATTTCAAAGAATTTGACACGGTAATTTGCTTGGTAAAAAATTATCTTTATATAAATTAACTTGAAAATATACACACAATGTGAAGAAGAAAACCCATATGAAATTTGAAATTTGAGCAATCTAACAAGATGGACTCATCTGATTTTCAGATCCTTAAAACCAAGTTTACTTCTATAAATCTTTGCCAATGCAGCAAATTGATACTAAATAATACATTCTGAACTATAAACACACAGATCCTTGTTCACCAATCGGTGATTTCATCTATTTACAGTAATCATAACACACAATTATATAAACACAATGTTATACAACCATTATGCATTTTTCCGCAATATAAATCTAGTCCTCGCCTTCAGCAACCACATGTCTGGCACAACAAACAACAGCACAGAGGCGCAAGGGCTGCAAATCCATAAAAACACACAAATTAATAACGCAAAATCACACCCAAAACACAAATTAATAAGATAAAATCACACGGAGTATACTTACAGAAGAGCAAAAATTTGCAATTGAATTCATACCAACCTTCAATAAATCCTTTATCTGCTCTCTGCTGCGTTTTTACAGGCGCGGGTGATTCAGCGTACTAGGGAGGAGGAGCTTGCATGGGATACCCTGATAACACCATAATTTTTTTTTAATGTAAATACAATTTATTTGTGAGCATCATTCAAGAAAATAATTGACAAAATGACAAAGAGAGGAGTAGAAGAGAGCGGAACCAGGCGGAGGAATTCCTTGAGGGTAGGTTGCAGGTGGTGATGAAAACTTTTTGTCAGCCATGGCTGCTTAAGATTCGATTCGAACTCACAGAAATGAAGGGAGGAAGAGCGATAATAATGAACAGGGTATGTGATGTGATCTGTCATGATTACAGTGGATGTTATATACAAATAAAAATACAAACAGAAGCAGGAGGTTCGCTGCACCCAAAGGCATATCTTCTCATCAAAAATCGGTTGAGCGATTACTGTTATAAAAATTTAAATTTCATTTGGGCGGGTTTTCGAATTCAAACCCAAAATTCAAACGAGTGTGCCATTAAATGCGTATGTGGTATATCGTATACCGTAGAGTTCCGACAGTCTGGCGGTGGCGGAAATTCCTTGTCCGATCGCTTGCCCGGAGAGACGGACCTCGAAGTTGGAGTAAACAAGTGCCGTTGACGGAGCCGGAAACTTTTCGCTGGTCAGACATTTCCGGGCAATTCCTCCGGCTAGTTAGACTACTCCCAAAATATTAGGTATTAAAAGCAATACTTAAAAAAATTGCTATTAGTCACGGGACATCAATGTGGGGCCATGAATTGCTATTACAATAGGGGAGTGCTCAGCACTTCCCCTTCTGGCCAATTCCTGCCAGTCAGCACGCGTGACAAGGAGAATGACGCGTGACTGTTTTTGCGATTTGTGATGATTTGTAAATTATTCTGGGATTTCTGATTATCTACGTTACACCTTCTGGTAAGGCGAAAACCCAGAGGAAATAGTAGCCTCATTAATATATTAAATGGAAAACGGCAACAGTAATGTTTTGTATTGAACACGCTAAAAAGTCAAAACAAAAATATGACCGTAATTGGACCGTGAATTTCTTCTTTTAATTTCTTAAATTTCTGAAATCAACCGTTAATATAAATATAAAAATAATCATATACAGTGTTCACTAGGGAACACCCTCTCATACTAATAAATACATATAATACTCTCAGGAGAACAACCCTGAGGAGGGTTTCTTGGACAATGCACAAAGGAGAGAGTGTCGACATAAAGGACAAGAAGCATTGGAAAGCAGCCATGCGTCTATGCAATCCAAGTGGAAGCTGTGAGAGCATTCTGGTAATACTCTCACCCTTTCTCCTTCCATGAATTCTGCCAGGCATATGGGGCAATCCACGGCTCTGAGGGGATACTTTGTGTTTGTGTGGTAAACCGTTGCTGGAAGTGCTTCTAAATCCTTTTTCTAACAGCCAGTTTGAGCTCTTTCGATATCCAGAGCCGGAGCCAGAGCTCTTTGGACATGCATATTGGGTGATGCCTCCGACACTACTAACCTGCAGAGAAGTTCACAACAGAGCAGGGCATTCTCCTCAATGAATAACAATAAGATGAAGAAGGCCACCATGATGAATATTGAGCCGAACAAGAACGCTATGATGAAGTATACGCTTTCGCCGGATGTCGCATTAGCAAAGTCTAGAGTTGCCTCCGGCATAGGAGTGGATGAATGCAAGGGAGGGAGCATAGGAGTGGATGAATGCAATTCTTCCCTCCCTTGCAGCAATTTTCTTCCCTGAACAGATAATGAAAATGAAGACACACTCTGCGTTTTGCTGGAAAGAAGTTCCAATCACAGCTAATCTGGATAATGGGGACTGCTTCACAAATCATAAAATATAAAACATAAAATTGGGGACTGCCAACCGCCAGGACTGCAATTTGGAGAAAAACAAAGCATGAAAAAGTGAAACAAAAGTTTGAGAAAAGCAAAGCATGAAAAAGTGAAACAAAAGTTTAAGTCCAAAAAATTTTAAAAAAAAAACATTTTTTTTGCTTTCATCATTTAATTTCTATATTTCTATCCTTCTAAAAACATTTTTTTTTGCTTTCATCATTTAATTTCTATATTTCTATCCTTCTACAAATTGTGAAAAATAAAATACTTCTAAATTGAAGCTTTTAACTTTTTCAAAAACATAATTTAATTTTTTCTAAAATCTAATTTAACTTTTTATAAAACATAATTTTGTTTTGTTTTTTTGGACATTTTTCTAAAATTAAACTTCTTAGAAAACATAATTTATAAACATATTGTACTATTATTCATGTTTGTTTTATCCATGTTACATAACTTCAGATGTAACTCGTATTCCGCGGTTAAGGAGAGGCGCCCACAGAGACCCAAAAGCCCCTGAAACCCTCCCACTTCGGACACCGCGAGAGACTGAGATGACTGTTCAAGTCCGCACATTCCGAAAACAAATGGATATTCACTAAATGCTGCGAGCGATGCAATCGCTTATTAGACACACGGTGAATAATACGACGGGTGAAGCTTTTAACTTTTTTTTAAATATAATTTATAAATATATTGTAACATTTTTGTTCATGTTTTAACTATTTAGTCACAATCTCAAAATCACCTAATACATTAATATATTAATTATTTTTTATTGGTAAACAATCATACTAATTTTAAAACCATTAATTATTTATAATTTTTTATTTTTTTAAGTTTAATTTTAATATATCAATTATACATAATTATTTAAGTCTGCATTCTAGCTCTAAATTAAATTTAATAGAATGATAATTGGGCAAAAATTTAAAAATTAAAAATTAAAATTAAAATATCTCTCCTTCACATATAACAAAGATTCCTTGTAAGACCCACAATCAAAAAAGGCCAAGGAAAACTCTTGCCCCCTTCAAAAAAAAATTCTAGAAAAACTCTGAGACCTTTGTTTGTGGATTCCCTACTCAATTCCTCAAAACTACTTTGTTATAAAAACAAAAATTCAATCATATTTGTACCTTCTTTTCCACCCACACCTTTATAAATAATTACATTTATAACTTTGGATTAATTCATTAAATATTTAATGTAATTTAATAATTTTAAATTTTTATATAAAAAATCAATTAATCTTATTATTCACTATTAAAACTATTTATAACAAAATTATATATATATATATATATATATATATATATATATATATTATAACAACTTTTAATTTTATAAGTAAATCAAATTAGATTTAATAACAAAATTCAATTTGTTTTCAAAAACAATTGCCTTTAATTTTATAACTAAATCAAATTTTATTCAAGTTGTAGTTTAGCTTATAATTTAAAATTTTAGAAATAAATATTATGAAACAATCTATTTAGCTTGTTTTATTGAAATTATCAAGTCATTTACTGAATGTTGTTATTAAACGAATGGATGACACTTTGGTTTTGTAGAGGTTGCATTTTAGTTCCCAAAAGAGTGCACCTGAACGGGGAATACTTATGATTTATTTTTTTTAATTTATTCAAAGTCCGTTGTTACAAAGCAAATGTAAATAAAATTAAAATTAATTATTAAAATAAAATTGAGATAAAATAGTCAGCAAATGTAAATAAAATTAAAATTAATTATTAAAATAAAATTGAGATAAACTAGTCAATTTTTTTTTTAGCTCAACTCATGATTTTTCCAATAATATATATATATATATACCAAAAAGTTTATTGTTCCCTTTGCCACTTAGTTTAATTCTCTTCTCTAAAGGGGGCTGGGACTATAGTCCACCCATTTAAACCCCAAGCCCTATCTCTTACCAGTTACGGAACCTCCAAACAATTAAGATGAGTAAGACATGGGGCTTGGGGTTTAAATGGGTCGAATATATTCCCAATCCCCATTGGAGAATTAACTCAGTGGCACATAAAACAACAACCTTTTCGGTATATATATATATATATACCAAAAAGGTTGGTGTTCCCTTGCCACTAAGTTTGACTCTCCAAAAGGTGTTGGGACTATATTCTGCCCATTTAAACCCTAAGCCCCATCTTTTAACAGTGATTGAGCCTCCAAACAACTATGGGGATCAGAATGAAAGAAAGAATCAAGACTTAGGCCATCCACTAAACCAAAGAAAAATGTCTAAGGCAATGGCAATTTTAAATACATTTTGGTTATTGTTTAAATATGAATCCACATGAATAAACTTTGGACTATAAAGTAACTAAAAAGGTATTTTTTAATTAAATTTTATTAACACATGCAACTATCCTCTATCCCATATTATTTCATGCTTCTCCTGATGCTAATAAAGATTGATTCAATGAAACTCGTTATCATAATTTTCAGAGAGCATGTATGACATGTTAATCCTCTCAAACAATAAATTATTTATATTTAACTTTCTAGATCTCATGATTATAAAATACAATTAAAAAACTTGAATGCATAATTACTGAAAATTATAGTTAAAAAAAAAAAAAAGTAAAAGTTTCTTCTTAAAAAATTATATGTATATGTGCAAATTTAAAGGAGAATTGTCTACATTTATATAGATTTTAGTAAATTTTTGCATTAATACAAATAATAAAACAATGCATATTTTAGTAAATTATTTCCTTAAAATAAAGTAAATCATTGGGATAACCACTTCCAGCATTCATATATGAATTAGTAGGAGCTGCAGAGCTGCTCAACATGCTCTTCTCTAGAGTCCTTGTTAGTAAATCATTTCCTTAAAATATAGTAAATCATTGGGTTAACAACTTCCAACATTCATATATGAATTAGTAGGAGCTTCTCACCCTGCGCTAGAGTCCTTGTGAACAACAAGACTCACAAGCTCACTAAAGGATAAGGTTCTTTTCCCCTGAACATAAAAGCTCCCACTCCTCTATTTTAATTATTAAAATAAATCACAAATTTTAAATTTAGCTCTTTTTTATTTACAATAGAGAATTATCATATAAAATTATTTGAATAATTCTATATAAATAGAACTGCAATATAGGAAATTGACATCATGTTAAATTATTTGAATAATTCTAGATAAATAGAACTGTAATATGGATGCAAGAGGGATCTCAATATAAGCTGCAAAGATACATTTAGAGAATAGAACATGCCTATTATGTTACTTCAAAAATGTTGCAATAAGGAGAAGATAACAACAAAAAGGGTGGAGGATTGAGGGGAGGAAATGTGTTTAATATTGCAACAGTCCCACTTGTGCCAATGCTTGTGTCAAAATCTTATATACATATTTATACTCAAGGAATAACATGCAAGGTAATGAGGATAAATATTACCATAGGTAATCTTATATACATATTTATATTCAAGCAATAACATGCAAGGTAATGAGGAGAAATATTACCATAAGTCCTTGTGGCAACTGGCACACAAGAAAATACTAAAATATAATTTCAGAGAGGAAATGACTAAAGTCTAGCATATGTTGATATCATATTCTAGGATATTCTGCAATCAACATAAAGAAGGGAATTTGTTTTCGAATTTTAACTATCTTCTTTTAAACATTTTAAATTAATTCAGAGCCATTTTCGTGGAGCCATTATTGAAAATTTATGTGGGTAGGTTACACAATCAAAGTGTGCAAGTAAAATTTCAAGGAATTGTATCCATTTATGCATTCAAAAATACAGTTTTAAAAATGAGAAGTTACACATGCTATATGCATATATAAAACCAATATAGATCTATTTTGAAGAGGATTAAATCTCTTTCTTTTTTTTCAAGTTTTTCTCTCTAAAAGAGGTTCACATATCAAGAGAATGGATCCTACTCTTGGTAAGTTTCAAGTTTTTCTCTCTAAAAGAGGTTCACATATCAAGAAAATGGATATGTGTTTTTTTTTTTTTAATAATTTTATTTATTAAATTTACATAATCAACAGAAAGTCAAAATTCCTTGGCCTAAATCTCTGAGTCAGAATGGGCATTCTAGTCACAAATAATTTGAGCTTAATTAAGGTGAATTTCATCTTGAATATCTAGGTGAGGTGGTTAAATGGTAAATTTCTACAACAAATTAAGCCTGAAAATGTGCTAGAGTCTTACGAGTAGAACATTGGCCACCAGAGTTATCTTTCCCTAGCATGGAATTAGGGAAATTCTAGTTCCTAGATAGAGGTTACTTAGGAGATAGGACATGGGTAGGGGAGTGAAGACCAAAGGATGGTGTACACAGAGGATATAGGGAAAAAAATTTGATACACAGGGAAGTCAAGTGCAACAAGAGCTATGGAAACTATAGATATGGGTATGGAGAAAAAATAGGAAATAGAGCTCCCTCCATGTATTGGAGAAGAGTTAGGTAATATCCCCACGAGAAACTACAAGTTAATGTATCTTTAGACAAAAAAAAAAATCGAACCATAACACTATAATTGCAATACCAGCAAAAGAGGTCAAAAGTCATAAATTTTACCAACTGACTTGTTGTAGACATGTTCTACATGAATTGGTACCATTACTTCTACTAACTAATGCTTAGACCAACTGCATTCATCCCCACACATGTTTGAATTTTGCTTATTATCCAACCAACTATAAAGAATGGAATCTAGATGGATAGACCAATACCACAATCCCAAATGTAGGAAAGTAAATATACCACAAGGGAAATACCACGGAGATACAATTGTCATGTAAGTTTCTAGTTTAATTCTTTACATTGTCATAACTCATAAATATGTATGAAAATGATTGACCATACTACTCCACTTTAATTCGTGACATGGCAATGAGGTGATGTGCCTTCTCCCTCCCTCCATGTGAATGTGTTACAGCATCCCAATGGATTAATTGCGTTCTCTTTAAATTGAGAAAATGTAAAATATTTAAATTAATTTAATTGTTATAAAATTTAATATTATTCAAAATTTAAATTTATCAATTTTATAATTATTTAAACTCAAATTAGCTACTAAATAAATATTAAATAAATAAAATTTCATAAAAAGTATTTATATCATATGATTTTAAGATAAAAATGATATTTTATTTATAATATCTTAAATTGTAAAAATAGAAACAACCCAACTATTTATAATATCTATTTTCACTAAATGTTCATATTTATCAAGTAGCACCCCAACCTAGTTAGTGACAACTATGGACAACATGCTAGAACACCAATTGTTATTCGAAGCCTAACTTGAGAAGCATATTGGAATATTTATAACAAAAATAGGTTTGTCCATCCATACCCAGAACATCCAAAGCTTCATAATTCAACTTTATTTGTTCCGCTCTTGTGGCTTTTTCTGACTTGAATATGGCATCACTAGTGGAAAATTTAGATATACTACATATACTTCGAAGTTTTTTCTAGCATCCATTTAGTTTAATGGTCTAATATGAAATGAAAGTGTTGGACATACAAGGATTTATTCGATGATAAAATCATATAGGTATTTTTGTTTTTTTAAGTTGAGAAAACATGTTAAATATAATTTTTTTTTTAAATAATTAATTATTTATTATTAAATTAAATTGTGGATTTTATATTATATTTTTTTTTATTTTAAATTGTTTTATTAACTATTAATAAATTTTATTATTAGTCTTTACCAAGGCATCACTTTAGCAATTGATATTCTTCTTGATTTTTATTAGTTTAACATTTATCAATACAACTATTATTTTTCAACTTTGGAAAACAAATATTTATTTTTTAATATTATTGCAAAAATTATTTTTTAAACATTTGGTTGGAATAAAATTGAAGACTTTATTGTAGATTTTAGGTCATCACGATATTTAGATAATTGTGTTATATTTCTCTACCATAATTTTTAGATGTTAAAATATTTATACCATCAATTTTATATATTTATGAAGTGATTTTTCATTCTTAAAACTTGCAGTAAAACAAACTAAAATTAAAATATTTTTGAAAATTTAAACAGCTATTTACATTAAAAAAAATTAATATGAACAAATATAAATATATATACTTATCAAAATTTACTGCACACCCCACCATTAAAACCTTTTTAGATCCTCCAAACAACTACAATGTGTGCATGAAATTGGAAGAAATATTAAAGAAAATGTATCTACATTTTTCTTTTCTTGGATTTCCGCCTGCATATACACTATATATATTCCACTAAGATGCAGGTAATTCATCAATCTTGAGCTAAGCATATATAAAAGGTCCGACAGTCCGAGGCATCGAGGTGTTGATTTGCTGTTGGCTTAAAAAAAGGTCTGAGAGGCATCGAGGAGGGTTATCTCTTTCATTTTTCCAATCGTGTTCGCCATTATCTCTTTGATCGCAGCACCATCTAAATTATAATTGTGATAGGATTAAAATAAAGCTCGGTTCTGCAAACCATGTTTTCCCTTTTTCGCTTTCTCAGTTTGATCCAAAAATTCAGTGCAATATCTCCCCCAATTTTGAAGATTTGTCTAATTCAGTGCAATATCTCCCCCAGTTTTGAGGATTTGTCTACGTTTGATCATCAAAATCAAAACCAGTCCTAGGTTTGAAGGAGGACTCGGAACGGAAAAGGGAGCTGTGGGGTTGAATGGCGATGTGAAGCGAGCTCTATTGCGCAAGGACCATGGGAAAGAGTATTATAGAAGAAGTCATAGAGCAAGAGTTCAGAAGCCTTCCAAGGAAGCGTTGCAACTGCTCTTTTATAAAAAAAAGGTCGCACTGGGCCCTTGTAGTTCGGCTTTTGTGTAAGTTCACTTTGTTTATCTGGAATTCATTTCTTTATTTGGGTGAAACTATACAAAGTGATATTATTGTGGTAATCTTGTACACGGTACTGTGTGTAGAGATCAATTATAGCCAACTTTCTATTCTTCCACAATGCTTGGAAGTGAGAAGTTGGGGAAAATTAGCACTCAGAAGAAAAGAAAAAGATGGGTTATCCGAAGAAAAGAAAGAAGCTCCAGATTCTTTGTAAGTATCTTTTTATACCCTCCTGCCCTTTTTGCTTCTTTTACAATTGCTACTATGTACAGTTATTCATATACAGCCCCTAAACCTAGACAACGTATGTAAAGGGCATGTTCTCATAAATTTGAATGGATTGTTAGCTTAGGTGGCAACTTGCCTCAGGTTCATTTTGCATTGCTTACCCTCATCCATCTAAGAGAAACTCATCTTAACCGTGGATCTTTTCCCTGAGGTTGGGAAGCTCCAGGTTGCATACATCTGAGAGTTCCAATATGTGTCCCTGTACTGGTTCCCATAATTAATAAATTCAAGATTCATGCATGTAGTAGTAACTCACCAACATAAAACTTGATGCCCATCCTTGAGTAGGATACACTTCATATAAAAATGCATTAATTTTCACGAATTTAAGCAGAAATCATGGTTCCTCTCATTGTTCGTTAACATTCCTTCGGAACTCTGCTTAGAATGTTGAATGATCGCTTCACTACTCTCAAGCTTACATATTTGCAAGGTTTTGGATAAAAACCTGTCATCCAATGTTTTGAATAGGGAGTTCTGAAAAATGCATAATTTGTATGCTCATGGTTCCACTTTTATCATGCTTCCACCATGCACCAAGGGGTTCTCTGAAAAATCTGAAACTCTCTATGAGAACCATAAAATTTGGTCCACTAAATTCTCCAAAAAGTGACAGGAAAATGTGCATTTTGCATGAATTTTATTTAGTCATCACTCCACTGCCACTTCTTTTTTTTTTTCAATTGAATTTTAGAATGACTTTAATTATGTCCTCGGCAAACCCACAAGATCTATGAGACAGAATTAAAGAGCATAACAAAAAATTTAAAAATTGTGAAAAATATTCTAAACTTTATGTAAAAATGCACTCATTTTAGGTGATGGATTCAGCAAAAATTATTCACGTGGTCAGAAATATCCTATAAAATTTATAGGGCAAACACATTGTAAAAAAAAAAATTAACTTTATGTTAAAATGTGGGCTAATCAGAAATCCTGGTTCCAACTCAATTATGGTTCAGGGCATGGTTCTAGAATTAGAGGCAGCACGGTTAACTCAGAAAAACCTGAAACAGCTCATAGACACTGAGAAATTTTGCTTTGCTGAATTCTTACCAGGATGACCAGAAAATGTCTATTGTGCATAAACTGTATCGAACCTCAATCACCTGATGCAGGCGCATTAGGTTCCAAAAAAAATACTTTGTATTTTCATAGACATAGGGGGGTCTGTTGTTTCAAATTTCTTATGTAATTACTAGTATTTTTCAATAAATATACTGAGAAAATTGTAAATTTTCCCAAGTCATTGGAGAACATGAGGGGAAGTCGATTAGCTAGGAATGTGAAGAGTCAATTTCAATTTGTTTAGGGATTTAGGCTAAATTTAGGATTTGAGGATTTCAAGAGTTTTGTTGAGTCATTGTAGGAGCTGAGTCGATTCATTACCATCCTGTATAAGTGTAAGCCTCAAAGGCATTAATGGGCAGACCGGGAGAGACCTGCAGATCTGGAGAGGCAGATTAATGAGGTAGAAGACCATCGAATTGAAGATCTGGCCAACTAGTATTTTGTAATTAAATTCATTTGTATATATGAAAATATATGTTTCGGAACTTATGTGTTGATTGGTTGAGAAATTGTTATTTAAACCTTTGTAATTGATGGTAGAGGTGAGATTGAGAGTGAATATTCATTTATATGAATTCTGTGGGAAGATCTGTGCTATTAATGAGTTTCCGCAGACCTTGGAATAAAAGTCAAAAATTGCCTAAGTGTGTTAAGAAAATAGAATGCTAGGTTTTGTTAACCGTTCTGTTGTGTATAAACCATACAATTAGATCTGATGAATGAAATTCCACGGAGATAGTATCTCTGTTTGTCGAAGGAAAGCTCCAAAGAATGTGTGAAGAGGTTTCGCATGAGTAGAAAGCAATATAAATAATTTAGATCGACCAATTCAGAGCTGGGACATAGCAATTATCCATGTGTTGTGTAGATGGTTGGGGTTTGATTAAACCTGTCTGGAATATTGAAGGCGTAGCCCAATTAAGAGACGTTCGATGAAGAATAAGACCAAATTTTGTAGCTGCCGTGTCTAATTCGAGGTTGATTTCCAATTCAGTGATGTTGAACCGGTGTTAAGGGTAAAAGAACAACAAGGTTGAAGAGTGTGCAATGATGATGTTAATGGATAAGGCGGAATCAGGAAGATGAAGCGGAACCTTGAATAAATAGTGAGGGCGGTTTCGGAGGTAAAGAACCAGTAGTATCGCGCGACCACAAGAGTGGTAAGTGGAATTGTTAAAAAAAAACGTGATATCGGTCTTTGTAAGACATGTTGCATAAGGTGGTATTCAATTACCACCTATTTCGCGTTTTTTTTGTGTTAAATTTCTGTGATAAGAAGAATGTGATTCTCGTTCGATCAGGTGACATCGAAGATCAATGGCGTTCGCACAGATAAGTTGCGGAGGTGTTAAAATACTTTGTATTTTTGTAGACATAAAGGGGGTCTCATGTTTTTAATTTCCTATGTAATTATTCATATTTGAGTGATTTTAAATTAAATATAGAGAGAAAATTGTAAATTTCTCCAAATGATTGGAGAACATGAGAGAAGTCGATTAGCTAGGAGTGTGAAGAGTCAATTTCAATTTATCTAGGAATTTAGGCTAAATTTAGGACATTGAGAATTCCAAAAGTTTGGTTGAGCTGTCAAAGAAGCTGAATCGATTCATTAGTGTTTTCTGTATAAATGTAAGCCTCAAGGGCCTTAGAAAAAATCATTAGATCTGGAGAGCTGCAGAGTAGTAAGGTAGAAGGCCATCGAATTGAAGATCTGGCCAAACCAGAAGTTTTGTAAGTGAAATCATTTATATGTTATGAAAGAATTTGTTTCAGCATACATGGGTATTGTTTGATTTAGATTCTGTGTAAAGGGCTTTCAAATTCCACTAAGTAATTGTATAAACCAGTGTGAAGAAACTCTGTAATTTGGGTTGAGATGAGATTCTGCCTGTGGTTGTGATAATGCTCCCCACATAAGGAGGAAGTCGATGCTATTATTGTGTTTTGAAATTGAATGTAATTTGGGTTTACATATTTCTGAGAAATATTAAGAGAGGATTTGCAGTCATAGATCACTGCAAGGATCGATGACGCAAAAGGGTGTTTGAATCGCATTCAAATTGAATTTTCCGAATATGGATGTTTTGATGAATTGAAGTTCTTTGTAGATAGATGAGATCTATCGTGCAAAAGAAAGAACGTTGTAGCAAAGGTTATGTGGTGGTTCCATATATTATTGGAGAGTTGATGTTGAAATTGATTTGAAAATCTACCGAATTCTGTTGAGAAAAAATCGTAGACTGAATCCCCGTTCTAAGTCTATTAAATGTGCATTTATCCTATGTGAAAGGCTCTAATCGTATCAGAGATTCATTCTGATATTGATCCGTTTGGTGAAAAAAGTTGTTGGGTTTCGATTTGCATAAACCGATACCATTTCTAGTGTTAAAGCCACAATACAGGGAATTGATGAGTTAGGCCTTTTGATGGAGGGCGCAAGTATGCAAACCTCTGATATTGAATATATTTAAACCTGCGTTGAACTCTGTTTGTTTAGGTCGATGAGCAAGTAAATGTTGAAGCGGTTACACTGTGTTAAGGGAGAACGTACAGCGGTGTGCATTAATTGGAACCTGGAGCTAATGAAACAATTGGAACCTTGAAGAAATAGTGAAGGCAGGTTTGAGACAGAAAACCAGCGGTCTCGCACTTCTTAAAAATGGTAAGCAGAATGTCGAAAAAAAACGCGATATCATTATTTGAAGGACGCGTGGCATAAGTGGTAAGTGTAAAACCACTTTTATCGCGTTTTTTTAGCGTTAAAGCTCGAAGGTTAAAAAAACGTGATATTCGTTATATTCGTTGGACCATTGGATGGGAGCGCGATAAGCCTGCAACCATTGGATGCGAAGGGTAAGTTAAATGCTGGGACCCAGTTTCATGGCATGAGTTTAAGAATTAAATCTCGTGTAAGTTTGTAGCACGATATTCGTTGGATAGCTGAGGTAAATTGTGATGGGATGTCCATCGTTGGATGGAAGGATGTGTTAAGTTGCGTGGGCCCAATTGTTACTTTAATAGTGGCGTTTGTGTTTTAAATTAAGGCCATGAGAGTTACCTTAAATGTTAAATGTGAATGTCCATTGAATAGTATGGTTTGTTATATTATGAGTGAATATTACTAATGCTCGTTGATGATGGGCCCAACTATTTGGCCGAAGGTTTGTATTATGGGTTTAATAACGATCTGAAACTCATGAAGTGGGTTGGACTATGGTTTAACCATAGATTTGAAAAAGGTTAAGTCCCACGTATACTCAACACTCATTTACATTGGGATTGCTGGCATATTTGAGCATTTAAGCGATTGGAAACCTTAGATGTAAGGGTTGATTGGAGTTTCGCATAGAAGAGCATGTTATATGTGTGAGAGTTATTGCTATGGGTTTATAACCATATATTAAATGCAAAGAAATCTTCATGGTGGAGATTAGTGAGGGAAGCTTCCGCATGTAAGATTGACCAGACTTTGAGTTTTAATTTGGGCATTTTATTTGGATGAATTTTATATGCACTGATAGAGGAATATGTGGGTAAGCAGGGTAACCCACCATCATGTGGTATCAGAGCTGGAATGGCTCTTTGAAGGTTCAAAGTTTTTATTAATTGCATGTGTGATGAAATGAAATCAGATTTTTGAAAACTGATAAAGATTGCAGCATATAGAGGTGTTGTGCAGGTGAAAGAAGAAGCAAGATTATACAGAATCTTGAAGGTGAGTTGATGAGCATTATTTAACTCTGGTTTGAAGTATTTTTTGTAGAACTCAGATTGCAGGCAATTGAAGAAATCTCAACAAAAGAAGATCACGGCTTTGAGAGCAGTGATGAAGGAGTCTAGTAGAGGATTCTAAAGTGAAGAAGAAAGTGTGGCAGAACCTGGAGAATTCCCAACAGAGGTTGGATGAAAGAAGAACATGTTTGTTCTTGAAAAGTTGCAGAGTGAAGCCTAGAAAGAGCAGAAGAGAGTGCTCAGAAGGTTCCAGCAGATAGGGGACCAGTACTTGCCAAAATCCCAGATCCAGAGGAAAGGATTGGTGAGGAAAGTGGCAGCAGTAGATCTTGTTGTTACAGAGGCTTGGTGCAGCCGATGAGTGAGGAACTCATGATGGACGAGAAGATGACTTCCAAAAGTCACAGAAGAGATAGCAGGGGTTCTGAGAAAGGCCACAACAGAAAAGAGGAAGAAGATGCCAGGACAAATGGCATGAGGAAGAAATTGACTGATGCAGAATATTGGAAAGAGGTAGCTGAGATCAGAGAACAGTTTAATAAACTGGTAATGATGATAGAGGAAAGCCAGAGAGTTGGTTGGCTCATGAAGAAGGAAATAAAGTGGCATAGGCTACAGATGAAGAAAGAGCAGATGATACATGCTCAGCAGAAAGAGAGACTACTCAGGATGATTGAGTATTTGGAGAAGGACTTGAAGACTGAAACTTCAAGTGAGACCAAGAATTCCAATGACTTTACTTCTGATGATTCTTGTATGTTTGCAGAAAAGCTGAGGAAGCTTGGACAAAGGATGGATGTACAGTTGGAATGTGCAGAACTCAGAGCAGCTGAGTTGAGAAGAGAAGTTTCTGTTTGTGCAGCAAAACAGAGTACAGATGAAGAATGGAGATCTGCAGAAGATCTTATGAACCATGGTGGAGGTTTAAGACAGCAAGAAGTTTGTCTTGCTGAAGAGGAAATTAATGATGATTTCCTGAGTTATTGGACAAGTCCAGAGCAGCTAGATGATGTAGAACCTTTTATTTTTGTAACTGATAATTGTGATGTGATTACAGGTTTTGCAAAGGAGGATGAGAAATCTTGTAAAGCTGTCACAAGTATGAAGAAGTATCTCTCAAAAGATGAATACTCTGAAGAAAAATGCAATGTTGGAGAATGTCTCTTGACTGAAGGAGGCAGTGATACGAAACTATTACAGCACAGGAAGAAATTATTGTGAATGAAGAAGGAGAGGATCAGTTTGAAGAACTGATATGTGAAACACCAGTTGAGGCTGTTGAAGGTCCTTGGCTACAAACTAAAAGTTTGTGTATGAATGCAGGGACTGTAAGTGATGATGAAGTTCTTAAATAATTCCAGAGAGAATTTTCATTGTTGGAATATTTGCTGGAGAATTCAGAGTATGAAAGAGAGATTGCAGAAGGAAGAGTTCACTACAGTGAACAGGAAACCATCATGGAGGCAGATGGTGTGAATGAAAGACTAGTTGACAGTCTTGGGAATTCTTCAGAGAATTCTTTGGGAAAAGTGAATCAGCATACTGATGTGTTGATACAGATGGACGAAAATTCAGGACAGCATACTGAAATGTTGGCAGAGGAAAGAAAGGCTCTGAGGCTTTATGATTTTTGTTTTGACAATTGTTTTATGAATGCAGATTTTGTTGATGTTGAAGAAAATTTAACACCATTGGACAGTCAAATAAAGGAGGAAGAAAATTCTGTGGAAGACTTTAGTCCATGGAATGAAGAAATTGGATTACTGGAGATTATGCTGAACAACCAGGATTCAATGCAGGAAGGAGGACCTCAATTTCAAAATTGGGGATTTCAGAATGTGAGGATACAAGGGAATGAAGACTTTTTGGGTCTTTGAAAGGATTTGGAACAGCAGAAAGAAGATTTGATGATTGAATCATCAAATGAGACCGTGGGGTCTTATGATTTTAAAATTGACAAGTTGTGTGTGAATGCAGGTATTGAAGAAGACAGTTCACGTGATGAAACTGTATTCAGTGAAGCTGAATGTTGCCAAGTAAAATATGATGATGATCATCTTTCAAAGGAAGATTAGATTGAATTACCGCAGCAAAATGAATTCATAAATTCCTTGTTTTGTGAAAAGGATTGTTTCAATGGAGATATGACAGCTATGTTTGAAGATTAAATTGTTACTGATAATGACAAGAAGGAGCTGATTTGTCTGATGGACAAAGAGAAGACTGGAGGGCAGACTTTTGGAACTGCTACAGCAGTGGAGAATCAGAATTTTACTCTGACAGAAGATGAAGACACAGTGCTTGAAGAACTTGAATTGATTGTCGGAATCAATCAAGGGGATGAAAGACAATTACTGAAGATTGTCAAGGAAGAAGAAGAATAATATGTTGAACCAAGTTTGCAGCATACTGATGAAATGCTTGAAAACAGATGGTTTAATTGTTGGTTGAAAACAGTTAGAGAAGAGAATGAAATGGCAGAGTAGCAGATTGAAGTGTTGCCAGAGGAAATGTTAGAGCAAAAATTTGAAGTGCTGCCAGAAGAGGAGGAAGAGACAAAAGTATTTTATGAATTTGGTGTTTGTTTTATGATTGCAGGTGCTGATGGAAGGACTAAAGGATGTTTGGTCCAGGAGAAGAAAAGAGATGATGGCAGTGACTGACAATTTAAATACCATTCCAAGAAATTGTTGAAGTCAGAGAGTGAAGAAATTGTCATGGATGACAATCAGGAAGAGTTTTACTGTTGCAGAGAACAAGAGGGTATGGATGATTGGGTGGTAGCTAGGGCTCAACAATTAAAGGCAAGAGCCAAAGTAAGAGAAACAGTAAGAATTGAGCAAGCAAGGGCTTAGCAAATAAGAACTCAGCAAGCAGAAGCAGAGGTAAGAATTCAGCAATCAAGAGGAAGCAGTACCCAGCAGTCAGAAGACATATTAGACAGAGAAATTGAATTTATGAGAAAGTTGATGGTGAAAGTGTCTCAGAGGAAGGCAGCAGCAAGAAAACAAAGAAGCGGAAGCAGCAGCAAAAGAAGGACAGAAAGAGAATGTAAAAGTGAAGCCAGTGGAGCAAGACAAAATAAGATATGGAAGCCTGGAGAAGTGCAGAAGAAGAATATTGCAGCGGATGACCAGCTGCAAAAAAAAGTGTGGGATCCAGGAAGGCAAGGACTGAAAGCACATGATCAGGATATCATGAATCATTTTAACCTTGGGAGTCTAATGCAGGGGCATTAGGCCCAAGAAAAATACTTTGTATTTTTGTAGACATAAGGGGGGTCTCATGTTTTTAATTTCCTATGTAATTATTCATATTTGAGTGATTTTAAATTAAATATAGAGAGAAAATTGTAAATGTCTCCAAATGATTGGAGAACATGAGAAAAGTCGATTAGCTAGGAGTGTGAAGAGTCAGTTTCAGTTTATCTAGGAATTTAGGCTAAATTTAAGACATTGAGAATTCCAAAAGTTTGGTTGAGCTGTCAAAGACGCTGAATCAATTCATTAGTGTTTTCTGTATAAATGTAAGCCTCAAGGGCCTTAGAAAAAATCATCAGATTTGGAGAGCTGCAGAGTAGTAAGGTAGAAGGCCATTGAATTGAAGATCTAGCCAAACCAGAAGTTTTGTAAGTGAAATCATTTATATGTTATGAAAGAATTTGTTTCAGCATACATGGGTATTGTTTGATTTAGATTCTGTGTAAAGGGCTTTCAAATTCCACTAAGTAATTGTATAAACCAGTGTGATGAAACTCTGTAATTAGGGTTGAGATGAGATTCTGCCTGTGGTTGTGATAATGCTCCCCACGTAAGGAGGAAGTCGATGCTATTATTTTGTTTTGAAATTGAATGTAATTTGGGTTTACATATTTCTGAGAAATATTAAGAGAGGATTTGCAGTCATCGATCACTGCAAGGATCGATGACGCAAAAGGGTGTTTGAATCGCATTCAAATTGAATTTGCTGAGTATGGATGTTTTGATGAATTGAAGTTCTGTGTAGATAGATGAGATCTATCGTGCAAAAGAAAGAACGTTGTAGCAAGGGTTATGTGGTGGTTCCATATATTATTGGAGAGTTGATGTTGAAATTGATTTGAAAATCTACCGAATTATGTTGAGAAAAAATCGTAGACTAAATCCCCGTTCTAAGTCTATTAAATGCGCATTTATCATATGTGAAAGGCTCTAATCCTATCAGAGATTCATTCTGATATTGATCCGTTTGGTGAAAAGAGTTGTTGGGTTTCGATTTGCATAAACCGATACCATTTCTGGTGTTAAAGCCACAATACAGGGAATTGATGAGTTAGGCCTTTTGATGTAGGGCGCAAGTATGCGAACCTCTGATATTGAATATATTTAAACCTGCGTTGAACTCTGTTTGTTTAGGTCGATGAGCAAGTAAATGTTGAAGCGGATACATTGTGTTAAGGGAGAACGTACAGCGGTGTGCGTTAATTGGAACCTGGAGCTAATGAAACAGTCGAAACCTTGAAGAAATAGTGAAGGCGGGTTTGAGACAGAAAACTAGTGGTCTCGCACTTCTTAAAATTGGTAAGCAGAATGTCGAAAAAAAACGTGATATCATTATTTGAAGGATGCGTGGCATAAGTGGTAAGTGTAAAACCACTTTTATCGCGTTTTTTTAGCGTTAAAGCTCAAAGGTTAAAAAAACGTGATATTCGTTATATTCGTTGGATGATTGGATGGGAGCACGATAAGCCTGCAACCGTTGGATGCTAAGGGTAAGTTAAATGCTGGGACCCAGTTTCATCGCATGAGTTTAAGAATTAAATCTCGTGTAAGTTTGTAGCGCGATGTCCGTTGGATAGTTGAGGTAAAATGTGATTGGATTTCCATCGTTGGATGGAAGGATGTGTTAAGTTGCGTGGGCCCAATTGTTACTTTAATAGTGGCGTTTGTGTTTTAAATTAAGGCCATGAGAGTTACCTTAAATGTTATATGTGAATGTCCATTGAATAGTATGGGTTGTTATATTATGAGCGAATATTACTAATGCTCGTTGATGGTGGGCCCAACTATTTGGCCGAAGGTTTGTATTATGGGTTTAATAACGATCTGAAACTCATGAAGTGGGTTGGACTATGGTTTAACCATAGATTTGAAAAAGGTTAAGTCCCGCGTATACTCAACACTCATTTACATTGGGATTTATGGCATAATTGAGCATTTAAGCGAATGGAAACCTTAGATGTAAGGGCTGATTGGAGTTTCGCATAGAAGAGCATCTTATATGCGTGAGAGTTATTGCTATGGGTTTATAACCATATATTAAATGCAAAGAAATCTTCATGGTGGAGATTAGTGAGGGAAGCTTCCGCATGTAAGATTGACCAGAATTTGAGTTTTAATTTGGGCATTTTATTTGGATGCATTTTATATGCACTGATAGAGGAATATGTGGGTAAGCAGGGTAACCCGCCATCATGTGGTATCAGAGCTAGAATAGCTCTTTGAAGGTTCAAAGTTTTTATTAATTTCATGTATGATGAATTGAAATCAGATTTTTGAAAACTGATAAAGATTGCAGCATACAGAGGTGTAGTGCAGGTGAAAGAAGAAGCAAGATTATACAGAATCTTGAAGGTAAGTTGATGAGCATTATTTAACTCTGGTTTGAAGTATTGTTTGCAAAACTCAGATTGCAGGCAATTGAAGAAATCTCAGCAAAATCAGATCACAGCGTTGAGAGCAGTGATGAAGGAGTCCAGCAGAGGATTCTAAAGTGAAGAAGAAAGTGTGGCAGAACCTGGAGAATTCCCAACAGAAGTTGGATGAAAGAAGAACAGATTTGTTCTTGAAAAGTTGTAGAGTGAAGCCTAGAAAGAGCGGAAGAGAGTGCTCAGAAGGTTCCAGCAGATAGGGGACCAGTACTTGCCAAAAGCCCAGATCCGGAGGAAAGGATTGGTGAGGTAAGTGGCAGCAGGAGAGCTTGCTTTTGCAGAGGCTTGGTACAGCTGATGAGTGAGGAACTCATGATGGAGGAGAAGATGACTTCCAAAAGTCATAAAAGAGATAGCAGGGGTTCTGAGAAAGGCCACAACAGAAAATAGGAAGAAGATGCCAGGACAAATGGCATGAGGAAGAAATTGACTGATGCAGAATATTGGAAAGAGGTAGCTGAGATCAGAGAACAATTTAATAAACTGGTAATGATGATAGAGGAAAGCCAGAGAGTTGGTTGGCTCATGAAGAAGGAAATAAAGTGGCATAGGCTACAGATGAAGAAAGAGCAGATGATACATGCTCAGCAGAAAGAGAGACTACTCAGTATGATTGAGTATTTGGAGAAGGACTTGAAGAATGAAACTTCAAGTGAGACCAAGAGGTCCAATGACTTTACTTCTGATGATTCTTGTATGTTTGCAGAAAAGCTGAGAAAGCTTGGACAGAGGATGGATGTACAGTTGGAATGTGCAGAACTCAGAGCAGCTAAGTTGAGAAGAGAAGTTTATGTTTGTGCAGCAGAACGGAGTACAGATGAAGAATGGAGATCTGCAAAAGATCTTATGAACCATGGTGGAGGTTTAAGACAGCAAGAAGTTTTTCTTGCTGAAGAGGAAATTAATGATGATTTCCTAAGTTATTGGACAAGTCCAGAGCTCTGTTTGAAAGTTCAAATTTTTTTGAATTAATTGCATATGTGATCAAAGATATCAGATTTTGAAACTGATAAAGATTGCAGCACACAGAGATGCAGCGCAGGTGAAAGAAGAAGCAAGATTATACAGAATCTTGAAGGTGAGTTGATGAGCAGTGTTTAACTCTGGTTTGAAGAATTGTTTGCAGAATTCGGATTGTAGGCAGTTGAAGAAATCTCAGCAAAAGCATATCACAACTTTGAGAGAAATGATGAAAGAGTCTAGCAAGGGATTCTAAGGTGAAGAAGAAAGTGTGGCAGAACCTAGAGAATTCCCAATAGAGGTTGGATGAAATAAGAACAGATGTGTTCTTAAAAGGTTGCAGAGTGAAGCCTAGAGAGAGCAGAAGAGAGTGCTCAGAAGGTTCCAGCAGATAGGGGACCAGTACTTGCCAAAAGCCCAGATCTGGAGGAAAGGATTGGTGAGGTAAGTGGCAGTAGGAGAGATTGCTGTTGCAAAGGCTTGGTGCAACTAATGAGTGAGGAACTCATGGAGGAAAGGATGACTACTGATAGTCATAGAAGAGATAGAAGAGGTTCTGAGAGAGGCCACAACATAAAAGAGGAAGAAGATGTCAGGACAAATGGCATGAGGAAGAAATTGACTGATGCAGAATATTGGAAAGAGGTAGCTGAGATCAGAGAACAGTTTAATAAGCTGGAAAAGATGATAGAGGAAAGCCAGAGAGTTGGTTGGCTCATGAAGAAGAAAGTAAAGTGGCACAGGCTACAGATGAAGAGAGAGCAGATGATACATGCTCAGCAGAAAGAGAGATTACTCAGGATAATTGAGTATTTGGAGAAAAACTTGAAGACTGAAACTTCAAGTGAGACCAAGAGGTCAAATGACTTTACACCTGATGATTTTTGTATGTTTGCAGAAAAGCTGAGAAAGCTTGAACAGAGGAAGGTTGTACAGTTGGAATGTGCAGAAATCAGAGCAATTGAGTTGAGAAGAGAAGTTTTTGTTTGTGAAGCAGAACAGAGCACAGATGAAGAATGGAGATCTACAAAAGATCTTATGAATCATGGTGGAAATTTAAGACAGCAAAAAGTTTGTCTTGCTGAAGAGGAAATTATTGATGATTTCCTGAGTTATTGGACAAGTCCAGATCAACTGGATGATGTAAAGCCTTGTATTTTTGTAGCTGATAATTGTGATGTGATTACAGGTTTTGCAGAGGAGGATTAGCAATCTTGTGAAGCTATCACAAGTATGAAGAAGTATCTCTCAGAACATGAATACTCTGAAGAAGAATGCAATGTTGGAGAATGTCTCTTGACTGAAGGAAGCAGTGATGTATTTATGATTGAATTTGTTGCATCACAGGAATAAATTATTGTGAATAAAGAAGGAGAGGATCAATTTGAAGAACTTATATGTGAAACACTAGTTGAGGCTGTTGAAGCTTGTGGTTTACAAACTGAAAGTTTGTGTATGAATGCAGGGACTGTAAGTAATGATGAAGTTCTTAAAGAATGCAAAAGAGAAATTGCATTGTTGGAATACTTGTTGGAGAATTCAGAGTATGAAAGGGAGATTGCAGAAGGCAGAATTCACTACAGTGAACAGGAAAACATCATGGAAACAGATGGTGTGAATGAAAAACTTGGTGACAGTCTTGAGAATTCTTCAGAGAATTCTTTGGGAAAAGTGAATCAACATAATGATGTGCTGATAGAGATTGAAGGAATTTCAGGACAGCATACTAAAATGATGGCAGAAGAAAGAAAGGCATTGAGGCCTTATGATTTTTGTTTTAACAATTGTTTTATGAATGTAGATTTTGTTGATGCTGAAGAAAAATTGACACCATTAGACAGTCAAATAAAGGAGGAGGAAGATTATGTGGAAGACTTTAATCCATGGAATGAAGAAATTGGATTGCTGGAGATTATGCTGAACAACCAGGATTCAATGCAGGAAGGAGAGCCTCATTTTCAAAATTGGGGATTGCAGAATGAGAAGATACAAAGGAATGAAGACAAGGAATATTTTCTGAGTCTTGGAAGAGACTTAGAACTGCAGAAAGAAGACTTGGTGACTGGATCATCAATTGAGGCCATTGGGTCTTGTGATTTTGAAACTGACAATATGACTGTGGTGACAGGCATGACAGAAGCCAATCCATCTCTTGGAGTTGTCTTGAATGAAGATAGGCTGTTGAAAGAAGGTGAGGCTATCATGCCTCATGTAAAGGAACTTGTTGTTACTGATAATGACAAGAAGGATTTGATTTGTCTGATGGAAAAAGGGAAGACTGGAGGATAGACTTTTGGGACTGCTACAGTAGTGGAGAATCAGAATTTTATTCTGATAGAAGATGAGAACACAGTACTTGAAGAACTTGAATTGATTGCTAGAATCAATCAAGGTGGAAGACAATTACTGAAGATTGTCAAGGAAGAAGAAGAAGAATATGTTGAACCAATTTTGCAGCATATTGATGAAATGCTTGAAAATAGATGGCTGAATTGTTTGCTGAAAACATTTAGAGAAGAGAATGAAATGGCAAAGCAGCGGATTGAAGTGTTGCCAGAGAAAATGTTATAGCAACAATTTGAAGTGTTGCCAGGGGAGGAAAAGGCACAAGGATTTTATAGTTTTGGTGTTTGTTTTATGATTGCAGGTACTGATGGAAGGACTAAGGAATGTTTGGTCCAGGAGGAGAAGAAAAGAGATGATGACAGTGACTAGAAATTTGAATACTAGTCCAAGAAATTGCTGAAGTCAGAGAATGAATAAATTGTCATGGATGACAATCAGGAAGAGTTTTACTGTTGCAGAAAACAAGAGGGTATGGATGATTGGGTGGCAGCAACCACAGGATTTCAGCAAGTGAAAGTAAGAGTTCAGCAAATAAGAACTCAGCAAGCAGAAGCAGAAGTAGAAGTTCAGCAATCAAGAGGAAGTAGTATGCAGCAGTCAGAAGACATATTAGACAGAGAAATTGAATTGATAAGAAAACTGATGATGAAGGTGTCTGAGAGGAAGGCAGCAACAAGAAAAAAAAGAAGCAGAAGCAGCAGCAGCAAAAGAAGGACAGAAAGAGAATGTAAAAGTGCAGCTAGTGGGGCAAGACAGAATAAGATATGGAAGCCTGGAGGAGTGCAGAAGAAGAATATTGCAACAGATGATCAGTTGCAGAACAAAGTGTGGGATCCAGGAAGACAAGGACTAAAAGCACATGATCAGGAGATCATGAATCATTTTAACCTTGGGACTCTGATGCAGGGGCATTAGGTTCCAAAAAAAATACTTTGTATTTTCATAGACATAGGGGGGTCTGATGTTTCAAATTTATTATGTAATTACTAGTATTTTTGAATAAATATAGTGAGAAAATTGTAAATGTTCCCAAGTCATTTGAGAACATGAGGGGAAGTCGATTAGCTAGGAATGTGAAGAGTTAGTTTCAGTTGGTTTAGGGATTTAGGCTAAATTTAGGATTTGAGGATTTCAAGAGTTTTGTTGAGTCATTGTAGGAGCTGAGTCGATTCATTACCATCCTGTATAAGTGTAAGCCTCAAAGGCATTAATGGGCAGACCGGGAGAGACCTGCAGATCTGGAGAGGCAGAGTAATGAGGTAGAAGGCCATTGAATTGAAGATCTGGCCAACTAGTAGTTTGTAAGTAAATTCATTTGTATATATGAAAATATATGTTTCAGAACTATATGTGTTGATTGGTTGAGAAATTGTTATTTAAACCTCTGTAATTGACGGTAGAGGTGAGATTGAGGGTGAATATGCATTTATGTGAATTCTATGGGAAGATCTGTGCTATTAATGAGTTTCTGCAGACCTTGGAATCAAAGTCAAAAATTGCCTAAGTGTGTTAAGAAAATAGAATGCTAGGTTTTGTTAACCGTTATGTTGTGTATAAACCATACAATTAAATCTGATGAATGAAATTCCATGGAGATAGTATCTTTGTTTGTCGAAGGAAAGATCCAAAGAATGCGTGAAGAGGTTTCGCATGAGTAGAAAGCAATATAAATAATTTAGATCGACCAATTCAGAGCTGGGACATAGAATTATCCATGCATTGTGTAGATGGTTGGGGTTTGATTAAACCTATCTGGAATATTGAAGGCGTAGCCCAATTAAGAGACGTTCGATGAGGAATAAGACCAAATTTTGTAGCTGCCGTGTCTAATTCAAGGTCGATTTCCAATTCAGTGATGTTGAACCGGTGTTAAGGGTAAAAGAACAGCAAGGTTGAAGAGTGTGCAATGATGAAGTTAATGGATGAGGCGGAATCAGGAAGATGAAGCAGAACATTGAATAAATAGTGAGGGCGGTTTCAGAGGTAGAGAACCAGCAGTATCGCGCGACCATAAGAGTGGTAAGTGGAATTGTTAAAAAAAACGCAATATCGGTCTTTGTAAGACACGTGGCATAAGGTGGTATTCAATTACCACCTATTTCGCGTTTTTTTTTAGTGTTAAAGTTCTGTGATAAGAAAAGTGTGATTCTCGTTCGATCGGGTGACATCGAAGATCAACAGCGTTCACACAGATAAGTTGCGGAGGTGTTAACGATTGACGAGGGACGTTAAAGAGCACAAGTTGTCGTGCGATGACCGTGGATTTAGTAAGATGGAGATAAGGGAGTGTGTCCTCCATTCGATGGACGAATAGATCATTGTATTAAACTGCAGGAAGGTGCCAATGATCATTATATCAAGATGATTATTATGCATAGGATCTGGGTGCGGAAATAGGCGATATATATATGTTAGAGTTGTGGGGCCCGAACGAACTTGAGTGTTCATCGAGGTTTGGTTATAAACCAAAGTTGGGGTTTTACAAAGTTTGGGTTATAAATCCCCATTTCAATAAACAGGCTGACTATGGTATAGACCTTAAGCTTGGAAGAGGAGCGAGGTTTTCACCCGGATATTTGATTGGTTGGGTTGAAGAGCATCTTAAGTTATGCATTAAGGAGTCAAATAGTTGATTCGATATTTTTATGAGATGAGTAAAGAATTTTGGTTTGAACCATAGAAGGGAGATAAGCTTCCACATTTGGTTAAATTCCCAGACAAGAGATTACAAGTGGGTGTGTGCATTTTTGTGGTTTTATAACCATAAGAATTTTAAATTAATATCTCAAATCTCAGATTTGAGATATTAAAGCTTCCAGATTAATAGAAGAATTTTCCAGGTTGATAAATATTGTGAGTTTGCCCAGATTGTGGATTTATTTGGGGCAATTATTTGAATGCATTTTAATGCAGCTTTGAGAGTGGGAATGTGGGTAAGCGGGGTAGCCCGCCATCATCACCCCACCCCACCTCCACCTCCACCTCCACCTTGGCACAGCCTGTAAGATTAATGAGACAGTAAAAAGGTATAGTACAAAAATTGTAAAAAAAAATCATCTGCAGTTCAACAGTTATTTACATTCCTGTTGTATCTTCCTGTTCTCTATCAATGATAATCCTTTAAAATTCCAGAACATCAAAATTTAATAAACTATTAAATCCTTCATTATCTAATGCAAAATCGTTTGGCTTTAAGCCAAATTTATCCTAAATACACCTTAAAATAGCAGGCAATGTAAAATGGCCATTATTTTTAGTCTCTTCCAGCTGTGTTAATTTGGACCTTTAGACTGAAATAGGCAGGCCTCATATTCATCTTTCTTTGCGACTTTCTTGTGGTAATTTCCTTTTGCGGCTTGCATGCTTGTGTGGATTTGGCTGCACCCCTATTAAAAGCAGTTATTCTCTAATGTAAATTGTTTTCTTTGAATAGTAAAGTGGGGTGTCATGTCCTCTAATACCCAGAGAAATTTCGAGACGGATATATTTGCGTTTTTGAGTCAGGCAAGCTCTTTACAATTTAGTTGTCCTTTATGGCTGTATGCCAATTTTTCTTGAGAATTTGGGGTTGCATCGAAACTTTGAGGTGCATTTACAATTTAGTATGATAAAAATGTTAGGTTTATTTTTCTATTTAAAAATATTATAATACTTATAGTAATTATATATGTTAGCCAAATTTTCCAAATATAAATATAAATAAAATTAAACGCTATGAGATGTTGCCTTAATATAAGGATGGATATAGAGAGATAAAAAGAGAAGTCCAGAATCATACATAAATAGAAGAATTATAAATATGATATTTTCATAGAAATATTGTTACCTCTCTCTTCATCTGGAACCAGATTTATATTAAATTATTAATGAATTTGAATATGAATTTACACTTCAAGAGATTTAATCCATCTATGTGCTTAATAGATGTGGAATTCAGAATAATATATTCAGAGCATAAGATTTTAACTGGAAGCTAGCTGTCCATATTTAGTTCCTCTTTTCACCAGAAACCCCCTCTTCACTTCTATATCTGGATTCTAAATGGAGGGCAGCTCAATAGCTACTTCAATGGAACTCAATTGGGCTTGAACATCAATCTATTTAAATTTAAAACTAATTAAACTAACTCAAAGATCCATTTATAATTTCCAAAAAGAACTCCAATGAAAAAGCTAAATAGATACTTTCATATAAATGTAACTTTGATACGATTCAGACTAAGCTTAGAGGGGTAAGTTAAAAGAATCATGTTCATAATGTTATTAATTTTATTCTCTGTTAACAGTTATGAATCAGAAATAGAAGATATTATACCAAGTTTTCAAACTCAAAGATCCATTTATAATTTCCAAAGAACTCCAATGAAAAAGTTGAATAGATACTTTCTGTTAGTATGATTCTTTCGTCGTAAAAGATCACTTTAGCTACACATACCAAGTAGCCCTAACATCAATTATGGCTACAAAATATCTTTAAATTTGTAATAAGCTACACAAATCTAGATCTAACATGAAAGATATTAAGCAGAGAAAATGAAATATAACTCCATGCATCCAATGGACAAGACAAGAACAATGTATTTAAAAAGAATCTTATATTATATTAAAGAATGGGGCACCTGAGAGGAAAACAAGAAAGGTGTTTTCCAGTTCTCCTCAGTGGGATGGGTTCTTGGAAGTCCTCAGTGTTTCAGATCTAAAATCCCTCTCTTTGGTTGATATGGAAGCCCAAACAAACATAGAACTCTATGGGAGCTCACAATGCAAAAATGGAAAAACGGTGACCAAGAATAGATCCGGAGTGATCTAATGCAATGGAGGTGAATAATGAATGGGGAAAACCCTTCTATTTATAACAAAATATTGGGGTGTTCTAGAACTCGGTGCATGAATAAAATATTATTAATCACATTCTAGAATCACCCTTTAGGAATATTTTATTATATTTGTTGGAGGGAAAAGGGTTTTTGACATGGGTCAATTCCTTTATTTATAAATAACAAATAAATAAATGATTTATTTATTATTTAAGGGAAATGAGGGGAATATAATTAAATAAATAATGGTTTATTTAATTATTTAAAAATGATTTAGTCAAATTTAACTAGGAATAGTATTTAAATAATGATTTAAATAACTTATTCTTAGGGAATAATTAAATAAATAATGATTTATTTAATTGATTACCTTGTTTTGGGTTAAATATGACCGAGAAATGTAAACAAATGTGGTGAAAGCAATTTTACTTAGGGTAAAATTGGTCTTACATGGTGTACTTGGGTTCATCTAACGATAATAGGTTAGATGACCAAAAAATGGTGTAACAGATTGCCCCCCAACATACGAGTGTTAGGAGCAAATCGTATGACCGAAGTACGTTGTAAGAACTCAATCACTAGACAGCAAGATGGAGATGAAAGAGAGGAATGTAAGGTAACCTAAAGTGGTGGAGGACTAGACCCTGAGGAGACGAGACTTACAGGTGCAACAAGTCTCAAGTGTATGATGTGGTACCTATGCTGAAGGCGGCGGGGGAGGCATACCTATGCCCGCCGAGACAAGAGTACAAACAATAAGGTGCCCGGAAAACCACGGAACGCAGTAATGAAACAGGTGCTGGACTAAACATGAGCCAGAGAAATGATGAATCCCACATACATGCCATGCCTAGAATGACCGTCAGGACTTATAGAATAATATTTAAGGACATGAGAGACAAATACACCCAAATGCCCCTTACACGAGGGGAAGGGTTCGTGAAATCGAACTGATACATGCATATCGAAGATTCTGCAAGCTGCTGAGGCCGATATCATCAAATAAGAGGAGCGGAATCATGGGCTGAAGAAGTCATCCGGGCATGTGGGGGGCTACCTGCAAGGCCACCCCCTCATGAGGGTTTAGACATCTCACACACACCCGGGTATCACCAATAGCTGCTGCTGCATCACTGAACCATCAAGTGTATAGATCACGATCAGGCTGAAAAGAGTTCGAACCAAGGTACACTGCCCCCCTAGACCTGACTTCTGGAGTAAATGAGCTGATGTCGACAGAAGTAGGTCCGCCATAGGTGAGGTAATAAGGGAATCCCAACTAAGGCACGAGAGAAAATAGTGGAGCGACGAACAGACGTACATTAAGGATGAGGAGGAAATGAGGGATAGTTCCGATGGGGACCCTGAAAATCATGAGTACAAACTAGTATCTCATGATGGAAATTATCACGAACAGAAATGAGTGTGTGGGCGAAGTGGTGCCCCCCACTGAAATGTGGTGTAAGTGAGAAAATCCGATTTTAAGGAGAGGTGAAGGAAGATTTCGTGGACAGCAAGTGTCCGGGTGAAGTATTAAAATGCGAAAACAAACATATGCTGGCTATCTACAAGAAAATAAACGATGTATTTCGAGCGGGAAATGCTAAGGGTAATATTTCTTAAGATAGAGTGCATTGCGAGGATTAGGAAGGGGATGACCTTCAAAGTCCTCTAAAAGATATGCCCCCTTCCCAAGGTCTTTACTGATAATGTAAGGACCGAGCCATAATGAGTCGAACTTCCCATGACCAAGGGTATCATGGGCCTGGTCATAGACTAGAACAAGGTCACCTTCGTGAAATTGGCGAGGGTGTACTTTTCTGTCATACTGAGCTTTGGTGCGCTTTTTGGCTACTTCAAGAGTTTGCAATGCAACACGACGATCTTCATAGGCGTGCTCGAGCAAGATAAGTCGTTGTTCTAGAGGTTGGGTATCAGGGAGGAGTTCGACGGCCAGGTGAAGGGAAGGGATTTCACACTCGATGGGTAAGACTGCCTCCTCACCGAAGACAAGGTGGAAAGGAGTGAAACTGGTGGCGGTTTTAACCGAAGTCCGATAAGCCCACAAAGCAGGGAAGAGCATAAGGTGCCAATTGTTTTTGTGCTTATTCACCGTTCTTTGAAGCATGGTCTTAAGAATTTTTTTGACCGCTTCAACTTGGCCATTACCTTGGGGGTAATAGGAAGATGAATATTGGTGCTCAAAACCCAAGAGTGAGGATAGCTCATGCGAAATCTCATCTTTGAAATGTCGGCCATGGTCAGAGACTAATTGTATTGGAACTCTGAATCGAGTGATGATATGGTTAAAGAAAAAGAGGGCTGCGGTGGCTGTCATATTGTTGAATGTTGGCATAGCTTCGGCCCATTTAGTGAAATAGTCAACCGCCACGATGATATATTTGTGGTTACCAGTGGAGGGAGGTCGACACTCCATAAAGTCAATGGCCCATTTGCAAAAAGGGCCAGCTGTGATGATAGGATGGAGGGGAGCGGGAGGAGCTCACGCCTTGGGGGCGAAATGTTGGCAATTGGGACAGTGTTTGACTGCTTCAATGCAATCACTGAAGAGAGAAGGCCAAACATACCCGGCGCGCATGATTTTTTGGGCAGTGGCGAGGCCGAAGAGGTGGCCACCACAAGCACCGCTATGGCAGGCATTGAGGACTTCTACGGCTTCAGCGTGTGTGAGGCAACGACGAAGGACAGTATCTACTCCACGACGATAAAGGTCGTCGCCGATTAGAATGTACCAAGAGGCTTGGTGTCGAATGCGTCGTCGGGCAGCACGATCAAGATGAAGGGAAAACTTTTGGGTTCACAGGTAAGTAAGGATATCACCGTACCAAGGATCATCAGTGGTGATGGAAAATAAATGTTCGTCAGGAAGAGCATCATTAATGGGAGTGTCTTGCGTCCCGGTAGGAAAATCAGAAATGAGTTCAGCGAGGGCTAAACCTTTCTTACTTTTTGGGGTGACAAATTCAAGGTCGAATTCTTGAAGGATAACGACCCAACGAGCGTACTTCCCACTGAGGATGCATCGACTCAATAGGAAAGCCATGGGGTTGGAATTAGTCACGACCTTGGTGGAACGCAAGAGGATATAATGACGCAGTTTTTGGACCGAGAACACAACAACTAGTGCTAACTTTTCTTCATGTGAGTAGGACACAGGTGGACCAGCAAGGTTTTTACTGACATAATAGATCACATGTTCGATGTCGTTATCATCCTCTTGGATAAGGACACCAGCAACCGAATGGGTGGAAGCGGAGATGTAAAGGATGAAATCTCGGTCAAAGTCAGGATGATGGATCAAGGGGGCAGAGGTGAGAGCATGTTTGAGGGAATCAAAAGACTGTTGAGCGTAGGTATCCCAGAAAAAAGAGGTGTGAGAGCGAAGAAGTCGAAGGAAACCATGCGCAGTGGTAGCATAGTCGAGAACGAATCGGCAAAGAAAATTAGCTTTGCCTTGGAGGCTTTGGAGTTGTCGTAAGGTACGAGGGATAGGAAGGTCAAGAATGGCTTGAACTTTCAAATGGTCAAGAGTTATCCCGTCTTTAGATACTATGAAGCCGAGGAGATGACCGGCGGGAACACAGAAGACGCATTTCAAAGGGTTAAGACGGATGTTATACTTGCGACAGCGGAGGAAAATGGTACGCAGATCATGTAGGTGTTGTGCCCGATGTTTAGAACGCGCAGTAAGGTCGTCTAAATAGGCAAGGATAATATGAGCTAAGTCATGGAAACAATAAGCCATGGCTCGTTGAAAAGTGGCACCAGCGTTTTTAAGACCAAATGGCATGACTCGGTATGAAAAAGTGCCCCACAGACTAATGAACGTGGTTTTAAGTTGATCAGCACGACGGATAACGATTTGGTTGTATCCTGAGAAGCCATCCATAAAGGATAACACCTCGTGCCCCGCACACTCATCAATGATTTGGTCAATAAATGGTGTGGGGAAGTTGTCTTTGGGACAAGCTTTGTTCAGATCGCGAAAGTCAGTGCAAACACGAATGGTGCCTTGTTTTTTGAGAACGGGAACTAGGTTGGACACCCAGGTGGTGTATTCAATGGGATAAATAAAACCAGCCTACCGGAGCTTATCGATTTCAGCTTTGATGGCTTCACATCTGGATGGATGAATGGGTCTTCACTTTTGACGGACCGGAGTGGCATCAGGCCATGTGTCGATGTGGTGTTCGACAATGGCCAGATCAAGTCCCGGCATTTCGGAGTAGGACCAGGCAAAAACATCACGGAATTCTTTGAAGAGTTTGGTGTAGGCTTCAATTTCTTCCGGAGTTCAGTGGGCTCCTATGGTGATGTGTTCTTTGATACCTGGTTTGGCAAAAATGTCGATTTTGATGGTAGGAGAGATATTAGCCATATTGCCTTCTTCGAAAGCGTCGGGGGCAGGGATGGGGTTTTTGAACCAATCAACTTTATTGGGAATGAAGTCTTTGGATTCGAGAGCATACTGGTCATGTGATTGATGTGGTAGGAAGTATGCACGATGGTGCATATCGTCCCACGGAAAGTTAGGTTTGGTCATGGCCTCCATGATGTCTTCGTCGGACTGGAAGATGGGAATAGTGGATGGCATAGGATGACCTGAAGAGGTAGAAATATGAGATACCTGATGTTGAGGGGAAAGGCTTATTTTTGCGTCGATATGAGAGGTGACAGCGGGGTCAACAGATGAGTGGGTAGGCGAAACAGCGGGGAAGGGACTAAGGGGTCGGATGCCAGGGGATGTGGTGAGGAGGAAAGGTAGGAAATAGTGGCGGAAGGTTCGGCCATTTCAGTATCAGAATGAGAAATGGTAATAGGGGTAGACGCGTAGTCAGGGGTTAAAAAAGGAGGATGGGAAAGTGCGGCTTCGAATTGGTGATAGGAAGCCAAAGAAGCACGATATTCGGCAAGGCAGGGGCAAAGGTGGGTATAATGCCCATGGAAATCGCATAAAGAACAAGGGTGATTGGTACGTAAGTTTTTAAGTTTGGGAAGGGAACCAGGGAGGGTGACATGGACCGCGGGGATATCGGATTCTGGAAACGTTTCATTGACCACGGTTTTGAGGTGTGGTAATTCGGGACAGGTATGGGTGGCGTGGCCGACAACGTCGCACAAGGCGCACTGGATGGGATGTTTTGGAAGGCAAGGAGGGGTAGAGTTTGTCAAAGCAACTATGTCCATCGGTGCCCCCCTGCGAGATTTGCTATCGTTACCGGACACGGTTGTAACGGGAGGAGGTGTTAGATGAGGTGACTGAGGTGCTGGAGCAGCGGTAGAGGTCATGGGTATAGGTTGAACCGGGGTCAAAGCAAGATACGACTTGGGTTGGCCAGGCAAGGTAGGGGCAGGGGGGCTTAGATACCAGACGGGTATACCTAAGGTCAAGTTGGGTAGGGAGAGGGTAGCCAAGATAGGGACAGAAGAAGCTCCAGGAGGGGGAGCGAGGAAAGGAATCTGACCAGCAGGAAAATGGCCAGGAGGAACGGGGCCAAGGGGGTTAAAGTCGGGTGGAATTGACCCAGTAGGGTGAGGAGATTCTGAAGGAAAAAGACTGGCTAGCGGGGGCAAAGGGCTAGGAGCTGGAGGAGTAGGGGGAGGCTGAGGTTGCTGACTAGCCAAAGTGGGTTGTGTAAGGTCAGCCCAAGATGATTGCATCATGCAAACGCTCGCCAGGTTAGGGTCAAAGAGGGTAGGAGGGTCTAGAAAGGTTCCAAGCAAGGAGGAGTCTTTATAGATGCCGGGAGAGACACTGGGCCAAGACTTAGTGACGGCAGAAATAGAGGACTCAGGGGAAATCTAAGATTTGGGTGCATGATACGATAACTAGTCGATGGTGACGATTTTGTCGTTATGCGGGAAGAACATCTTGCGGTAAACTGCGGACGGGATGGCAGACATGGCATAGGTGTAACTACGCCCCAAAAGGATGTTGTAGTCGAGAGGGGCGTCGATAACTTCAATGTTGACACACACAGTTTTGCCTACAAGAGTAATAGGACAGTTGCAGAATAGGCCGATGGGTTGGGAAGCATGGCCATCCCACGCACGAAGGGTGATTGTGGAAGGGGCCAGCGCAGGATATCCGAGTTGTTGCCAAACCGAAGTGGACATTACACAGGTAGATGCCCCCTCATCAATAACGCATCGAGCAATAGTGGCATTTCATATTTGGACCGGGATTTGGAAAGCAACAGATGCAGGAAGAGGGGGATGGTCAAGCTGACGGGGATCGAAAACAATTAACTGGTCATCAGCAGGGTCGACAGCATCCATGGCAGTCCGACCAGAGATAGCATTTCGGTGTAATGGGCCCTTAGGAATTTGGGTATGAATCTTGGCTTTGGGCGGAGGAATTGGCAAGGGACCATTGGGTGTCGATAGAGGCTTTGTAGGGCCCGAGGATGGGAACTCGGAGGTAGAAGGAACGGGAGACCGAATTTGAAGGTTAAGATTGGCGGTGAGAGGTTGGTCAGAGGCCATCATGAGGATCTGGTAATCAGAGGAACCAGAAGGAGAAGGTTGAGTGGATACCGGGCCATGAGGTGACTGGGTAGCCACGAGTCCTTGTTGAGGGAAAGGATCGGTAAGCATAGCGGGTTGAGAGGTAGCCGTATGGGAAGGGATAGTAGGAGAAGAGTGTTGTCCCTGCACAGTGGCCTGAGACTCCCACATCTGCCTCATTTGTGGTAATTGGGGACAATCATGAGTGTAATGACCGTAAACACTGCAACATGAACAGGGCTTATTGGTGCGAAGCAGCCTGTCTTTCTTGGGCTGAGAGCCCTGTGGCTGGTCGGTAGTGTTAGAATCAATACGGGAAGGATTGGGTCTACGATTACCGGAAGCGGAGGGAGTGCCTTTCCTCTTTCTTTGCGAAGGAAGAGGAGGAGTTGCACCTGGCTGCGAAAATAGTTGCCCTGGATGGGGTGGTAAGTACGGTTGCGGGGTTAAAGAAGGCACAGGAGAGGGAAGTCCAAAAGCTGGAGGAGAGGGGATAGGAGGTTGTGGGTAGGGATAAGGTGGAGGATGGGAAAAAGGAGGAGGTATGCCAAATCCTAGGTACATGCTACCTGGAGGGGGAAAAGTGCCAGGGGGGTTGGCCCCTTCTGGGGGGAAACCATAGCCCAGAAGAGGTTGAGCAGAAGTATGTGAGACAGTGCCAACGATACCGTCGGCGGAATGAGAGGCCCCCGAGGCGTTAGGGCCACCGGGTTTGGGGAGGTCAAGAAGGACGGTATAAACATAGCCTGACTGAGCGAGATAAGGTCATAATTCAAGGCTATTTGGAGGGCAGCTTCTTCGGTTTGGGGAAAATGGGATGCGACATCTTTTCCAATGGGAGGTAAGAGAGAGCGAAGGAACCCGTCCATGTAAACCCGATCTTCAAAGGGGGGAGCGCGACACAGGCTTCGTCTTCATCGCCATTCCTGAACATGAGCGGAAAGACGGGTCGAAGAGGATTGATGAAAAGAAGTTAAGAGTTCAGTACCAGTGTCGTATCGGAGAGGGAGTTGGAAATAAGATAAAAAGGCTTGGGCAATGGTCGCAAAGGTGGTATGGGAAGAGGTGGCTTGGTAAACATACTATTTGGAAGCTTCGCCGGTAAGGGTGCGTTGAAACAACCGAAGATGAATGGAGTCATTGGTAATGGAATTGGAGGAACACCACATATGGAAAGATCGGATATGATTCGAGGGATCTTCGCTAGCAAGGCCTTCGAACTTGGGAATGTCGGAGGGGAGCTTGGTTGGCATAGCAGGCCAACTGACATCGTGGCGGATGGGATCATTGATAAGCTAATTGAAGTCGGGGAGACTGAGGCCGGCCATATAAGGGAGTAATGGGGCAGTCGAGGTAGGTCCCATAGTGGTTCCACTGAAAATAGACCCAGCAGTAGAACTGGGGTTAGGGCTAGATCCAGAACTAGACATGGTGAAGGTAAAAGGGAGAGAACCAGAAGTAGGGGGAGAACCCGAACAATCAGAGGAAGAGTCGGAGTGCAGACTCGGGGGAGGACTTACTCGATGACGACGGGAAGGAGAAAGTCGACCAACCGGAAACTGAGGGTGAAGGCCAAGAAGTCTCCGGGATAAACGCCTTGGACGTGTAATGGTGACGGGAAGAAGAAAGACCGACAAGGGCAGCAAGGTGCAAAAGCAAGATGCGACAAGGGCAAGGAGGTGCAGTGTCAATTAATTTTAGAGTCTTTGCCAGGCGGTGTTAACCAGGCTCTTCTTCACTTAGGGTCAGTGTGTGGCGTGCATTAATGTTAATTGATTAAACCCAGACATTTTGAGAGTAAAAGAAAAAGTGTGCTGCGTAATTGAAAATAAATCTGCAGTAAATAAGACTGAAAGAACAGAAAAATAACAGCTAACAATGTATCAGTATAACCCAAGGAGGTGGGTCTCTCAAAACTAGTTGATAAGAGGGAAAAGCACGTGAAAAGAGGCCAATAGATCTAAAGTCCGGAGGGACTGGGATCTAATGGAGAAATCTGCTGGAAAGTGGTGCAGAAAGCAGCAAAGAGGCAGGGAAAAGGTTGCTGCTAGAAAAGAGGAGATCAGCTAAAAATAGGGGGGTCAAAGAGGTGACCCTAGAGATGAACCCAAATAAAGCGAAAGGAGGTGTTTAGAAAGGGAAGAAAAGCTGACCTGTGGGGATCTGAACAGGAGGTATCAGATCTGAAATAAATAAGGCTGAAACTCTGGAAATTCAGACGTCTGAAAATAGCCAAAAAAACTCTCCCACAAAAAGTGGAGGGAACTAGAGCCCTAAGGGGCAAGAGTCCCATTTAGGTGAGTGAAACATATCAGCAACACGTCTGAACGGGTGGAGACAGAGGCTGGAAAACCCTGACAGAAGCTTCAGTCAAACCTAGAAAAAGTGCTGGAAAATTGCAGAGAAAAGTGCAGGTCGCAGGTTTGGGCCTGCTTTCAGGCCAGGTCGCAGATTTGGGGCAGAAAAGTGCGACCTCAAGGCCAGGTCGCACTTTTTGGGCCGATAAGTGCGACCTGCAGATCTGGGTCTGGCAGCGGCAGATTTTCAGAAAATTTTGTCGTCTCAGCTGCGGCTGATGTCGGTCACCTGCGCAATAAGGCTAGAAACACACGGAAGTTAGAAATTTGAATGTTTGAGGGTTTTAGAGGGGAAAAATAGCACAAAAATAGGAAAAATAAAAAATTGAAGAGAAACCCTAGGGTCTGAAACAGCTGGATATGCAGGAAGATAGAAAACGTGAGTGGTCGCAAAAGAAAACCCGTGTGGAGTCACCAATTGTTAGTATGATTCTTTCATCGTAAAAGATCACTTTAGCTACGCATACCAAGTAGCCCTAACATCAATTATAATGCAAATTTTCCCTAAACTGTAATGACTACAGCAAAATCTAGGGATCTAAATAATGAAAGACATTACGCAGATAAAGTAAAATATGGCTCTATGTATCCAATGGACAAGACAAGAATAATGTATTTAAAAGAATTTTTATATTATATTAAAATGGGGCACTTGAGAGGAAAACAAGAAAGGTGTTTTCTGGTTCTCCTCAATAGGATGGGTTCTTGAAAGTCCTCAGTGTTTCAGATCTAAAATTCCTCTCTCCTATTGATATGGGAAACCCAAACAAACATAGAACTCAATGGGAGCTCACAATGCAAAAATGGAAAATGGTGACCAAGAATAGATCCAGAGTGATCTAATGCAATGGAGGTGACTAATGAATGGGAAAAACCCTTCTATTTATAAGAAAATATTGGGGTGTTCTAGAACTCGGTGCATGAATAAAATATTATTAATCAAATTCTAGAATCACCCTTTAGGAATATTTTATTATATTTATTGGAGGGAAAAGGATTTTTGACTTGGGTCAATTCTTTATTTATAAATAAATTAAAATCAATAAATGATTTATTTATTATTTGGAGAAAGAAAGAGAAATATAATTAACAACAATGGTTTATTTAATTATTTAAAAATGATTTAGTCAAATTTAACTAGGAATAGTATTTAAATAATGATTTAAATAACTTATTCTTAGGAAATAATTAAATAAATAATGATTTATTTAATTGATTACCTTGTTTTGAGTTAAATATGACCGAGAAATGTAAACAAATGTGGTGAAAGCAATTTTACTTAGGGTAAAATTGGTCTTACATGGTGTACTTGGGTTTATCTAACGATAATAAGTTAGATGACCAAAAAATGGTGTAACACTTTCATATAAATGTAACTTTGATACCTTGATTCAGACTAAGCTTAGAGGGGGAGGTTAAAAGAATCATGTTCATAATGTTATTAATTTTATTCTCTGTTAACCATTATGAATCATAAATAGAAGATATTATACCAAGTTTTCAGCAAGTATTTGTTAGTATAATAGTCTTTAAAATAGTTCTTTTCAGTTGCCAATTTGTTTTCTATTTTTATCTAACCAACTATGATATAGATGTAGCTATGGTAATTTAATGTACCGAGAGATATTGACTTTTCTATCGAATGGCCGCTATATTTACTAATAGCACTTTTTTTTCATCTGCGGTTGTAGGAAGTAATCTGGAAGAGAGTAAGGAATAGAGTTTCAGTCAACAAAAGGAAGGTGATCAAATCTGCCAACCAAAAATTCTACTTTTAGTCGACAGGTGCATGCTATGACTCTTTTGGCTCCATCCCTTTCCTGGCAACTAGAAAAGAGGAAATATGAGCATAATGCCATGCTCGATAGAATAATTCGAGAAGAGGAAATATGAGCAAAGTGTTATGATCCTCTCTAGGGGTGTAATGTTGCTTCAAGGGTGGTGGGGGCTAGGAAAGGTCAATTAGGTTGTTATGATTAGAATTCTCTTGTTAATTATACGTAAGATTAGTGTCCTTGATATGTGAAAGTTTATTATATTTGGATTTTAGTTCATTAAAAAAGTCACCCAATCATAATGTGAAGCATGATTATGATCCATGCCTCAAATTAAAAAGCTCCAAGTTGAATTACATCTTATGGTTCCAATATATATCTTTGTACTGGTTTCGATTAATAAATCCAAGATTCCATACATCTACTAATAACTCATAACTATAAGCATAAATAAACATAAAACTTTAGACATCTTCTAATAAAATACACTTCATATATAAAAATGCAATGCATTAATTTTAATAAATTTACTTCATATATAAAAATGCAATGCATTAATTTTAATGAATTTACTTCATATATAAAAATGAAATGCATTAATTTTAATGAATTTATGCCTAAATCATAGTTCCTCTCATTGTTCAGTTAGCCTTGAAGATTCCTCCGAACCTCTGCCCAGAATATTGAGTGACAGGTTCCCTGCTCTCAAGCTTGCATATTTGTAAGGTGCTAGATAGAAACCTGTCATCCAATGTTTTGAATAGGGAGTTTTGAAGAATGCACCATTTTTATATTCATGGTTTTTTTATTATGCTTTCACCATGCAGCAAGGGGCTCCCTAAAAAATCTAAAACTCTGTGAGAACCATAAAATTTGGTTTACTAGATTCTCCAAAGAGTGGCAGGAAGATGTGCATTTTGCATGAATGTTATTCAGCATTTAGTCGATCATCACCTCTTTTTTCCAATTGAATTTTGGAATGACTTGATTTATGTCTTCAGCAAACCCTTAGATCTATGAGACAGAATTAAAAATCATAACAAAACCATTTTGATTTTTTTTTAAGTTCTAAACTTTATGTGAAAATGCACTCATTCCATCTATGCGACAGAATTAAAAAGCATAACAAAACACTCTGTGGAAAAATTCTAAACTTTAAGTGAAAATGAACTCATTTCAGATGATGGATTCAAGCAGAAATTATTCATGTGGTCAGCAAATCCCACCAAATCCTATAAGATCTATTGGACGGAGTAAATAGATATAACAAAAAAAAAACTTGATAAAAAGAAGTTTAAACTTATGTTAAAATGTGCACTAATCAGAAATCATGGTTCCACCTCAAGTATGGTTCAGGTCATGGTTCTACCATTAGAGCAGGGTTAACTCAAAAAAACCTGAAGCAACTCATAGAAACAGAAATTTTTCTTTGCTAAATTCTTACCAGGATGACCAGACAATGTGTATTGTCCATCAACTTTATCGAACCCCAATCACCCCACCTTCACCTCTCAATTGAATACAATGGAGAATAAATTTATTTATGTCCTCAGCAGAGCCTGTATGATCTATGAGACAGAGTAAAAGAGTATAATAAATTTATTTATGTCCTCAACAGACCCTGTAAGATCTATGAGACAAAGTAAAAGAGTATAGTAAAAAAATTGTAAAAGGAATTCTGCAGTTCACGAGTTTTATATCTCGTTGTATCTTCCTATATATTGTCAATGCTAATCTTTTAAAATTCCAGAACATCAAAATTCAATAAGCTAACCTTGCATTAATCTTTTGGCTTAACCTGCTACAGAATTTCTTAAATAAATACACCTTAAAATAGCAGCCAATGCAAAATGACCATTACTTTTACTCTCTCCTAGCTATGTTAATTTGGACCATTGTAAAACTTGGGAAACATAGCCCCTCAGTTGGAGGAAGGGGTTGGTGAACCATCCTCGATGCCCTTGAAGGATGATAAAAGGCCAGGCAAGAGTGGAGTTGAAATTACTAAACCGCCATCAGAGAGTTATAAAAGGCCATGCCAGGCAATATCTCTGTAATCACTATGTTATTGTTATAAGTCTTTTTTCCCACAAAATTTGGGAAACATAGAACAAGACACATAAAAGATGTTAATGTAGTAAAGTAACATTGAATTGAAAATTTTATAATAAATTAGAATCTAAATTTATTTATTGTAAATCATTTTCAAATCAAATCTTAAGATTTAATAATTCAATGTTATTTTATTTTATTTTAATATAAAAATTTTGAATATAGTTATTTTTTTATGATAAATGTTATGAAAATTTTTAATATAATTTTATTATTAAAAAATAAATTTTTAATTAATTTTGATTAATGAAAAGTTAACTTATTACAAGAACATCAAAATTTTAAACATAACATTTCTTCACAGAAAACTTAAAAACTCAAAAAATAAAAAAATATATAACTAATTAAAGAAATCCAAATTCCATCCCAAACCACTCAAATAAGCTCCAAAACTCTCCATGCAATAATAAGTATAGAAAATTAATTTTCTCAGTCCAAAAAGACCCAAAAATATTCCAATAAAAAAAGCCCCAACAATATTCCAATTCACAATTTACAGGTATCAATGGTTTCAACTAACAATCTTGAAATCAATGTGACATGTTACAGTGAAATCGATTAAAATTTTGTATAGACATATGTAAATTAGCTGAGGGTTTCTTGGAGAATGCACAAAGGAGAAAGTGTCGGCATGAAGGACAAGAGGCATTGGTAAGCAACCATGCGTCTATGCAATCCAAGTGGAAACTGTGACAGCAGTCTGGTAATACTCTCACCTTTTCTCCTTCCATGAATTCTGCCAGGCAAATGGGGCATTCCACGGCTCTGAGGGGATACCCTGTGCTGTAAACCGTGACTGGAAGTGCTTCTAAATCCTTTTTCTCGATGCCATCCGACACCACTCGTTTTTGGACATCCGAAACCATTCGTCTTTGGACATCCATATTGGGTGAGAGCAGTCCACAAAAGCAGAGCAGGGCATTGAACCCCAAAAGGCATAGCATTAAGATGAAGAAGGCCGCCATGACGAATAGTATTGAGAGGAACAAGGCCACCACCGCATTAGCAAAGTCGGGAGTTACCTCCGTCATAGGAGCGCATGAATTATATATATATATAATTTTGTTATAAATAGTTTTAATAGTGGATGATAAGATTGATTGATTTTTTATATTTTTTTTTTATTAATTTTAAAGTAAAGGAGGTAAGAATATGATTGAAAAATGTTTTTTATAACATTTCATTAAAGTAGTTTTGAGAAATTGAGTAGGGAATCCAAACAAAGGTCTAATAGCTTTTCTTGATATTTTCTTGATGGGCAATATATATATATATATATATAAAATAACAATTTTTTTTAATTTTATAAGTATATCAAATTCGTTTTAATAACAAAATTATATTTGTTTTCAATAACAAGTGGTTTTAATTATATAACTAAATCAAATTTTATTCAAGTTGCATTTTATTTTTTAATTTAAAAATTTGGAATAAATATTATGAAACAATCATTTAGCTTGTTTTATTGAAATTATCAAAATTATCAAGTCATTTAGTGAATGTTGTTATTAAACGGATGGATGACACTTTGGTTTTGTAGAGGTTGCAATTTAGGTTCCCAAAAGAATGCACTTGAACGGGACTAATTATTTATTTCTTTTAATTTATTCAAAGTCAATTGAGTTTAAAGAAACGAAAACATTTTTACAAAGCAAATGTAAATAAAATTAAAATTAATTATTAAAATAAAATTGAGATAAAATAGTCAATTTACAAGTTGGCAATTTTTGAGCTCAACTCATGCTTTTTCCAATGCTATATATATATATATATATATATATATATATATATATATATATATATATATACACCAAAAAGGTTATTGTTCCCTTTGCCACTGAGTTTAATTCTCCAAAGGGGGCTAGGACTATAGTCGACCCATTTAAACCGTAAGCCCCATATCTTACCAGTTACCGAACCTCCAAACAATTAAGATGAGTAAGAGATGGGGCTTGGGGTTTAAATGGGTCGACTATATTCCCAACCCCCTTTGGAGAATTAAACTTAGTGGCACAAGGAACAACAACCTTTTCGGTATGGTATATATATATATATACCAAAAAGGTTGGTGTTCCCTCTGCCACTGAGTTTGACTCTCCAAAGAGTGTTGGGACTATAGTCGGCCCATTTAAACCCCAAGCCCTATCTCTTAACAATGGCTGAGCCTCGAAACAAATATGGGGATGAGAATGAAGGAAAGAATCAAGACTTAGGCCATCCACTAAACCAAAAAAAAATGGCTAAGGAAATGACAAAGCTACAAGAGAGAAGAATACATGTCCCCGGACCACATCCAAGCCTTCCCCACAACCCTTTGTTGGCACAACAACTAGAACAGTCCAAATTTGGAAGTGTTCATTCAAATCATGGGAATAATAAACTTTTATATCATCCATGCCGAACTATGTACCTTCAACCTAAGTGCAGGCATCCCATACCATTAGTTTTAGAACATTGGTAACTCATGTTCGATTGTTATGTTCCCTTATCAAAGGACTCCGCGTCTGGCTCTAGACCAATTGAACTAACACTTGGGGATAATATATATGGGGATAACATATATCTCTCACACACACATTGTGATATCTACTTTCTGTTCATAGTTATTAGTTGAATTTATGAAGTGTGATTACTTGATGAAGATAAAAGAATTATAATATATATTCACAAGTAATTACCATAGTTCATAAATAATGTACTTGTATCAATTGTATTGAAAAATCAACATGGTATTCGATTTTTGGTAAAGGAAACATCACATATATCACTCCTTGAAAATCCCTACCTTAATATCACCTTGAAGAAACCCTATATTTATATTTAAATTGCATCCATAGCCTCTACTATGAAATCAAAGAACAACTTAGAGGGTTCCACTAACTTTAGGGCTTGGAAGACAAGATTTGACCTGACTTTTTCAAAAGAATATCTTTAGGCAATTGTGCAAGGCAAAGTGATTAAACCTACAAATAAAGCCAGAAAGAAGAAGTACAAGAAAGATGACATTGCCACCATGAGAATAATTGTGGAATCTATCAAGGGTCATTTTATTCGATACATCTCAAATCTTGACACTTCAAAGAAGATATATGATGCCCTAAATAAGTTATATATTGTCAACAATATTGGCCATGTCATGAGCTTGATAAATGAGCTCCATGATATAAGAATGAAAAAGAACAATCCAGTGGCTTCATACTTTGTATAAGCAGCCGAAAGGAAGCTCCATATTTGGAAGAACTATGGGCATCTTGTGCTCAAGAAGAATCAGGACTTCTATCTAGAGAAAGAAAGCCAAAAGAAGAAGAAGATTATCAAGCCTATGCAACTCATTCCATGAAAGTTGGAGGAAGAATGAAATTCGGCTTTCAAAAGAAGAAAAAGGGTTTTTACAGTAGACCCAATCACAAAGGAAGAAATATATGTCTCAAATTCAGTGCTTTCATTGCAACAAATTTGGTCACTTCAAAGCCCAATGTCCTAAAAGGTTCAATGTGTAGAAATTATATAACTAATATGTTATGTGTCCAAGATTCTCTTGATCACACACTATTTTAACTTCATGCATAATACAGAATCTATTCCACCATTGATCATCACATGCGGAAATTAAATCAAGATTGCAATGCACACATGAAACAATAAAAATTTACACACATTAACACAGTTGTTTAACGGGAAAGCTTGAAGCTAAAAACCCCAACTATCTGTATATAATATATGTCATAGAAATCATGTAACAATCCTCATACAAAGCTGATCATATCAAGCTCTCAGTACAATACAATCGCTACACACTAATCAGGCCCGATCTTGCAAATCCATGCACCGATCTTTGCCACTTGCTAGCCTGCACACATGTGACTCGCTGCTAAAGATTTCGAATCCTTCAAGCTGCTCTTTGTACACCTCCTCCTCAATGACTCCATTGAGGAACGCAGTCTTCACATCCATCTGATGAATTTTCCAACCCATCTGCGATGAGAGAGAAAGGATGGTATGTACGGAAGAATACCTTGCAACAGGTGCAAAGGTTTCTTCATAGTCGATCCCCTCGATCTGTGAGAAGCCCTGGGAAACAAATCTTACCTTGTACTTCTCGACGCTCTCGTCAGCAGCTTGCTTCACTTTGTAGATCCATCTCGAACCTACCACTGATTTCCCTTCCGGCCTTGGGACAATCTCCCATGCACTGTTTCTGGCAATCGAATCATACTCTTCCACCATGGCATCTACCCATGCAGGATCCTCCACAGCTTCCTCGAAAGAAGATGGTTCTGTCACGATACACTTGCTCATCAGAGCCATGTATCCAGTAAATCGGTTAGGTGACTGTCTCTGTCTGCGTTGTGATGTAGGTGCTCCTACATTCTGCGTTGCATCAAGATTCAGTCGCTCAGCTTCTGTAGTGCGCTTCCACCCTCTGATGTTTGGCATTTCATGAGTGGTTTCTTCCACTCAATGAACCTCCTCTTGTGGCTGATCCACATCCTGAGGCTCATCTTTAGGAACTAGTAGCTCCTCATCTACATGCAAGTGTATCTCCCTCTCAAGCGACAACTTCATGGCTTTCTCCTCATGAAATTTGATATCCCGTCGCACAACAACCTTCTACCTATCTGGCAAATACACACGATAATTGTGGGGTGTTTCTGTGTACCCCACAAATATCCCAACCTCTGCGGTCGGCTCCAACTTCTTCCTGGCATCCTTCGTCACATGAATGTAAACAGGTGAGCCAAAAATCTTCAAATGAGAAATATCAGGGTTCTTAGCAGAAAACACCTCTTTGGGTGTACTCATGCCAAGTATTCTGTGAGGACAACAGTTTTGCACATAAACCGCAGTGTTGCATGCTTCACCCCACAAGTGTATGGGAAGGCCCTGATCATGCAACGTCGCCCGTGCAGCACCCACGATCGTTCTGTTCTTTCTCTCCGCGACCCCATTCTACTGTGGGTTATGCGGCGCTATGAGCTCTCTTTGAATTCCTTCTTTGCTGTAGAAGTCTTTGAATTCGCCAGAGATGTATTCACCACCATTACTGCTCCTAAGAGCTTTCACCTACTTCCCCGACTCTTTCTCAACCAGTGCCTTGAACTCACAAAAATTTTAGTATGTCTCACTCTTCTTCTGCATGAAGAAGATCCAGCACTTACGAGAAAAGTCATCAACAAATATCACATAATAACTGTGCTTTGTTGTCGAAGCTACTGAGAAAGGTCCACACACGTCTGTGTGAATTCTCTCAAGGATCGTCGTGGCGCGACTATCCTTCTCATGAAAAGTGGTCTTCACAAATTTTCCCAAAGTACATCCCTTGCACTGATCCGACTCGCAAGTGTACCTTAGAAGCTCGGGGTAGAAATCGTCGCAAAATTTTCAAAGCGCCATGGTGAAGATGGCCCAATCTCCTGTGCCACAATTCGCCATCATCCTGGCTCACCATTCCTTCTGCTTTGCCTGCCATTGTTGCGCAGCCATCTACCTACAATTGATAAACATTCTTAACTCGAACCCCTATCCTCCGGGTTTCACCAGTTGTCTTACTGCGCAGGAAATCCTTTCCCTCGCTAAAAGCAACATCATATCCCTTGTCTTCCAACATCGCCACAGAGATCAGATTCTTCTTCAATCCTGGAACATGCATGACATCCTTCAAGATGAAAGGTTTTCCAGAATCCCTCTCAAAGGAAATGGTCCCGATACCAGTCGCACTGTATCTACCATCATCGCCCATCTCGATGTGCACTCCAAGATCCTTCTCATCCAGAAATATTTGTCTCCGGTCATATGGAAAGATGCATCACTGTCAATAAACCACACAAATCCCATCACACTTGAAACCAAGCATGCGATTAGCGAAAATTCCAGCTCAAATTGCGAGGCTAAGGCCTCTCCAATTGCAGATCCAGCAGCCTGCTTATTTTTCTTCTTCTGTGGACAATTAGTGGCGTAATGTCCGTGTTGGTGACAGTGAAAGCACTTCACCTTGGACAAGTCCTGCTTCTTTCCTTTCGCACCGGATTAAGAAGGATTTTTCTTTCCCTTCCCTTTCCTTGCTTTAGCAGCCAAAGCGCAATTTTCTCCATCTTCATTCTTCGATGAAGATCCATCCCTGGTACCCCGCCTTATCTCCTCCTGCACAAGATCTGACCAAATTTGCTCCCATCCTGGCAGTTTCTCCCAACCATTGACAGAGTCTTCATAACTATTCCAACTCTTCGGAAGCCCAAGGAGAGCCAAGCTCACCAAGTCTTCTTCATCAACAGTAACCCCCACACTTCCCAGCTCATCCCTGCACTAGAAAAACTTCGTGAGGTACTTGGGTATGCTGTCGCCCTTCTCCATTTTTATTTTTCTGGGCTTGTCTTTAAGCGCCAACTTCCTCTGGTCGCTCCTGCTTTGGAACAAGTCTGTCAAAGCTTTCCACATCAAGAATGGAGAAGCTTTACCGTGAAGGTTGGACACTATGTGATCCTTCACACCTTCCAACAGAATTCTTTGACACTTTGTTGTCTTCTGTTGCCATGCATCAAGTGCGGCTACATCGCTAGAAGCAGGTTTCGGAATATCAGCATCTATGAACTCCTTCAACCCATTATCATCCAGCACCGCCTCCATCCTGTCCTTCCATGCAATATAATTTGAGTTTCCCTCAAGGTCATACTCCAATCACAATCCGTTGAAAGAAATTTCAATGAATGCTCAACTTCGACACCAAGAAAACACTGCAGCAAATTCGAATTCCACCAGCACAAAACTCAACTGCTTCAATAATTGCAATCTTCTCCAATGATCAATGCTCCGATACCATGTAGAAATTATATAACTAATATGTTATATGTCCAAGACTCTCCTGATCACACACTATTTTAACTTCATGCACAATACATAATCTATTCCACCATTGATCATCACATGCAGAAATTAAATCAATTGCAATGCACACATGAAACAATAAAAATTCACACACATTAACACAGTTGTTTAACAGGAAAGCTTGAAGCTAAAAACCCCAACTATCTGTATATAATATATGTCATATAGATCATGTAACAATCCTCATACAAAGATGATCATATCAAGCTCCCAGTACAATACAATCGCTACACACTAATCAGGCCCGATCTTGCAAATCCATGCACCGATCTTTGCCACCTGCTAGCCTGCCTCTACTGCGCAATCCCTGCTAAAGAATGGCTCTGAATGAAATTGAATTGCCCCAGCCTTGCTCACGCAATCCTCATTGTCATCTCCACTGAGTGTTGGATGCAATCAATGCATCACTATAGTCCTGGCTTGTTACCGCCCTTTCACCTATCTCTCCACTGGTCTCCACTGAAACTGCCATGCACTGTAGTTAACTGATGTATTCTTCAGTTGATTAATGAGTTATTATTTAGTGAATTAATTATTAATTAATTCACACCACTCTCACCAGTGTATCAATCAGTTAGACTAGATACAACTAACTCAACTATGTTTAGATTAGTTAAACTGAACACAACTCCATTAACTTCCTCAATCAACTCCACCAAACTCTCTCACATGAGTTCTAACTGAAGTATCCATTCAATAGCTCCACTTAACCCTTAGGAATAGCGTAATTCCTTCTGTCAGCTCCTGTGCCACATCTGTGCACTTAACTGAAGTGCTCCAAGAGAATAAGATAATGTTTATAGTCCAAATATTGTTAAGAGCTAATAATATTCGACATATCTATTTTTAGACTGGAAATCTAAAAATAGATTCCACCCAATATGTCTAAAAATAGAAGTCCATATATTTTTCCAACTTTACCAACCATCCACAAATAGCATCCTGCAACTCATAGAATATGATCGACATGTCTAAAAATAGACATAGTATAAAAATAGACTTGCGCCAAAAATAGCCTGCGGGCCCACTAAGTGAAGGCGATTCTTTTCACTAAGCTCGTCATCTTGTTGAATCACAACACAATGATAGGAAGAAGAGAGGAAAAAATCTTTTTTCCATACATAATTTGATGAGTAGTCCAAGATATTCAAAGTTGAAGGAGATAAAGAGCACTTCTACTATTCTGCACTTGCACGATCTCTTGAAGATGGCAACTATATATGGCTAATTGACAGTATAACTTCAAGAAATATGACAGGGGAGCTTGATCATCATACAAGTTTAATGGAAAGAAGATTGGAATAAAAGGTAGAGCTTAGAGACAACAACAACTATGAAGTTAAAGGAATTGGGACAGTATCCATTGAGGTGGAAATAGGTTAAAAATTTCACTTAAGAAACATACTCTATATTCCAGGTTTGAAAAAAAAATTGGTTTCAATTTCATGTTTTTGGAAGGTAGAGGAGATAGAGTGGCCTTCATTATTGGGAAAGTCCTTGTGTGGGACAAGGGCTCTATTATAAGCTATGATAGGGATATTTTGATTCACGAAGGAAGGTTGTATAGACTCCTGGGGAAATCTTCCAAAGCTTTAGTACATAATGATATTAACCCTAGTGAATTATGGCATAGGAGATATTCACATCTTCATTATAGAGCCTTGCCAGATTTGAAGCATATTTTTTTAGGTGTACCATATTTTCAGATAGATCATAAAGGTGTGTGTAAGGGATGTGCTCTTGGAAAGAAAGTTAAGAAACCATTTCCAAGTAGTGAACATAGTTCCAAAGAAATTTCGGATCTAGTACACTTTGATATGTGTGGTCCCATGCTAATGAAATATCTTAGGGGCGCTTTATACTATGTATTCTTTATCGATGACTTCTCTCACAAGATGTGGATCTATCTAATGAATTCAAAAGACAAATTTTTCATAATGTTCCAAGAATTCAAAGCTGAAGTGGAGAACGAGACAAAAAAGAGAATCAAGATCTTGAGATTAGATAATGGAGGAGAATACACCTCCAAGGAACTCATTTCCTTCTGTAAGGAAGCTGGGATGAATATAGTAGTGATAGTTCCCTATAATCCTCAATAGAATGGATTAGTCGAAAGAAAGACCAAATCTATTGAAGAGTCCTTGAAGGAAATGATAAATGATCAAGATGTACTAATGTTCTTGTGGGGAGAAGTTGCCAAGATAGTTATCTACATCTTGAATATAAGTCCTCGTAGGCTTCTTGAAGATAAGACTCCCGAAGAAGCATTCATAGGTCAGAAATCACATGTTAACCATATGAGAATATTTGGTTTTCAAGTGTTCATACATGAACCCAAGGGATATGCAAGTTAGAGCCTTCGGGTAAGAAGGGAATACTTTTTGGGTACAATGAATCATCAAAAGGCTATAGGCGTATAATTATAATTGTAGATTCAAACCACTCATGAAATTTACTAAAACATAAGACTTGAATCTACTCTACCAATATTGATGGCAATAGTAATGTTTTGTATTGAACAATATTAAACACGCTAAAAAGTCAAAACAAAAATATGACCGTAATTGAACCGTGAATTTATTCTTTTAATTTCTTAAATTTCTGAAATATTTTGAAATCAACCGTTCATATAAATATAAAAATAATCATATACAGTGTTCACAAGGGAACACACCCTCTCATACTAATACATACATATAAATTAGCAGACTGTAGTCGTGCTGCCCACTTTGTATCTTCAACATTGCATGCCCTTTCATGACCAGGAGAACAACCCTAAGGGTTTCTTGGACAATTCACAAAGGAGAGAGTGTCGACATAAAAGACAAGAAGCATTGGAAAGCAGCCATGCGTCTATGCAATCTACGTGGAAGCTGTGAGAGCATTCTGGTAATACTCTCACCCTTTCTCCTTCCAAGAATTCTGCCAGGCAAATGGGGAAATCCACGGCTCTGAGGGGATACTTTGTGTGGTAAACCGTTGTTGGAAGTGCTTCTAAATCTTTTTTCTCAATGCCAGTTTGAGCTCTTTCGACATCCAGAGCTGGAGCCAAAGCTCTTTCGACATCCATATTGGGTGATGCCTCCGACACCACTAACCTGTAGAGAAGTTCACAGCAGAGCAGGGCATTCCCCGAAAGGCATACCAATAAGATGAAGTGTTGAATTCTTAGTTAAGCTGAGAGGGGGGGGTGAATCAGTTTAACACATACATGAGCTTTTTAAAAATTTACATCAGCTTATTTACAGCTTACTTTTATAACCAAACTTAATATATGAACAGTCTTAATAAGTTGCAGCAAGTATTAAATTAATGTGACATCAAAATTGTTATGAGAGCAGCAAACATTAAGCAGATTTGGTAAATCATCTCAGCACACAGGCAACACAGATAGAGACAATAGATATAAGTGGAAACCCATAAAGGGATAAAACCGCATCTTATTATTGTTGTGATGCAAAGGCAAGCTCCAACTCCCTCTCACCACTGTTTTTCTGCAAGCACCAACCTACAGGAGGCTCCAACCTCAATTCTGCAAGCTACAACTTGCAAGGAAGCTCCAACTCCCTTCAATTTTCTGCAGGCACCAACCTACAGGAGGCTCCAACCTCAGTCAGCTACAACTGATAGCTATCAAGCTTCAACTTGATAGGGAAGCTCCAACTTCCTCAATTTATCAAAAGAAATGTTCGCTGATTTACCTCATATATCATCTCTGTTCTGTAGCATCTCTTTCTGCTCCTCTCTTCCTTATCTTCTCTGCCTCAATTTTGCAAACTCTGCCTTCTCTATTCTCACCCTATATAACCTCTCTATGCGTATCAAGATGATATTAATTATAGAGATTTTCTTATGACTGTCTGTATTCCTCAGGGAATTTTGAAATAGATAGCCATACCCCTTAGTCTTCTGCCTTCTCATTTCTTTTCCAGCTCACTCAAAAATATAACTGTAGGTACCAATTTAACATTACAGTGGGATATTTGTTCTCTTTCGGAGACTTGCCAATGCATCACAACAATATAAATTAAAATCATTTACATTCAATTACAATGAAAACTCTGGCTCACTCATTCAGCGTCTTGGCTCACTGTGCATTTGTCTTTTCTTTGACTGTGTCTTTGTCCCTTTCGGCTCTGTTTGTTTCCTTGTTCACTGTCGCGGGGTAACGGCCATATGCCATACATATGTAACTGTGCTTTTTATATTATGCTAATTGATTCTTGGCATTATACAAATAATAAAACGTTTTAACTTGTTCCCTTACGGTCCCACTCACTGAACTTGTTCTATCATTCGATGCGATGCATTACTTTCCACATATTGGAAATATGTATGTATCATTTTGTATATACATATATGTGCCGCGGTGCTTTCCTTTCCTCTTTAGATTTGGAGTAATTAACTTGGAGCAAATCTGTTATTACTCTTAACCTTTGGATGGACCCCACACGTCAGCTATACTCCACTCGCTTATTTTAATCGCAATTGCAACATTCACAATGCTCCTGTGATTTGGCCTTTTGATTTCCGCCGATGCGATTAGCAAAGGCCCACCATATAGCCAGTCGAATCATCTCCGCCGTCCATCCCTTAGTGAATCTAATGGCTCTCATCCAATCGCTAAGTCACAATCGGAACTTTCAGTTTGTCGACACTCTTTTACCTCCGATGCGATCAATTACTATACATTTCTCTGCGCCGAAGTGATGTATCACCTTTCACATATTTCCGATTGCGATTGATCGCAATCGCGACTTCCATTGAGTTGTTCCGATGCTCTACTGCTTCTCTGATGCGATCAACCACTGTGCCGATGCGATTAGGCTGGAACTCAAACATATAAAATCACAGTCCATAACAAATCGGGTCCGCTTCTTTCATCGCAATTGCAATCTGTTGTTAACTTGTTCCGCTGTCAACTTTTTCGATGCGATTGGGTGAGGGTCCCACAATATATTAACTCGAACAATAGAGCGCTACATATAAATGTATATGCTTTGGACCTTTATATATAAGGCGCAACATATGTATCATGCTGCATATATATAAGTTTCCGCTTCCGCCTTAGTGTAACCTTCAGCTGGGGTAATGATTCTCGGAATTTTCTGTAGAGGGGTCCCACCTTATGGTACTTCATATATAGTGCGCTGCGCATATATATATATATATATATATATATATATATATATGTGTGTGTGTGTGTGTGTGTGTACTTTGCTCTTTGTTTAAAAAATGTTATACTTATATATATATATATATATATATATATATATATATATATATATATATATATATATATATATATATATATATATATATATATATATATATATATACTTTGCCGCTTCAGTCTTTAGTGTATCTTCCAGCTGGGGCAGTGATTCTCGGAATTTATACTTTGTCGCTTCAGTCTTTAGTGTATCTTCCAGCTGAGCTCTGCCTCTGCCTCCATTTCTCGAACATTTCATCTCTGCCTCTGCCTTCGCTGTGATAACGGCTCTGCCTCTGCCTCCATTGCTCGACCATTTCATCTCTACCTCTGCCTTCGCTGTGCCTCTGATGCTCGATCGTTTCATCTCTTCCTCTGTATTCGCTGCCTCTGCCTCTGCCTCTGCTGCTCAACCTCTGCCTCCACTACTCGACCGTTTCATATCTTCCTCTGTATTTTTTGTCTCCGTCTCTCTTTTTACTGCCCTGTCTCTGTTCTTCTTATGCTCCCTGTAAATGTTACCTGTTGTCTTCTGCCGCTGTCCTTTGCCTGTCTCTGCATCTGCTACCTTCTTTGCCATCAATGACAACATTTCCAACATGAAGAAGGCCGCCATGATGAAGCATACACTTTCGCCGGATGCCGCATTAGCAAATTCGGGAGTTACCTTCGGCATAGGAGCGGATGAATGCAATTCCTCGCTCCCTTGCAGCAATTTCCTTCCCTTAACAGAGAATGAAAATGAAGACACACTCTGCATTTTGCTGGAAAGAAGTTCCAATCACAGCTAATCTAGATAATGGGGACTGCTTCAGAAACCATAAAATATAAAACATAAAATTGGGGACTTCCAACGACCAAGACTGCAATTTGGAGAAAAACAAAGCATGAAAAAGTGAGAGACACGGAAAAGTCCAAAAAATCAGACAAAAACAATTTTTTTTAGCTTTCATTATTCCACTTCTATATTTATATCCTTCTACACACATTGAAAAATAAAATGCTTCTAAATTGAAGCTTTTAACCTTTCTAAAACATAATTTAATTTTTTCTAACTTTTTACTTTTTCTAAAACTTAATTTAACTTTTTATAAAACATAATTTATTTTTTTCTAACTTTTTACTTTTTTTTCTAAAATTTAATTTCTTAGAAAACGTAATTTATAAATATATTTTATTATTATTCATGTTTGTTTTATCCATGGTACATAACCGCCATAACTTCAGGTGTAGCTCGTATTCCACGCTAAAGGAAAGGTCGGACGGAGGCACCCACAGAGATCCAAAAGCCCCTGAAACCCTCCCCCACTTCGGGCACGACGAGACTGAGATGACTGTTCAAGTCCGCACATTCATTATTAATTACACGCTGCGAGCGATGCAAAATCTGATTAGACACGCGGTGAATAATACGATGTGTAAAGCTTTTAACTTCTTTGAAAACATAATTTATAAATATATTGCAACATCTTTGTTCATGTTTTAACTATTTAGTCAGTGTCTCAGAATCACTCAATACATAAATATATTAAATTCTTTTTTTTTTAATGTGTAAACAACCATACTCATTCTAAAACCAATAATTATTCATAATTATTTAACTCCCTTCCAATCTAGATCTAAATTTAATTTCAAAACCATTAATTATACATAATTATTTAACCCCTCTAAATTCTAGCTCTAAATTTAATGGAATGATTATTTGCAACAAAAACAACAACAAAAATCTCCCCTTTACATATAACAAGATTCCCTTGTGAGATCCAATCAAAAAAGCCCAAAGAAAGCTATTGCCCCATAAAAAAATTCAAGAAAAGCTATTAGACTTTTGTTTGTGGATTCCCTACTCAATTCCTCAAAACTACTTTAATGAAATGTTATAAAAAACATTTTTCAATCATATTCCTACCTCCTTTACTTTAAAATTAATAAAAAAATTATATAAAAAATCAATCAATCTTATCATCCACTATTAAACTTATTTATAACAAAATTATATATATATATATTATAACAACTTATTTTAATTTTATAAATAAATCAAATTCGATTTAATAACAAAATTATCTCTGTTTTCAATAACAACTGCCTTTAGTTTTATAACTAAATCAAATTTTATTCAAGTTGTAGTTTAACTTTTAATTTTAAAATTGGGAATAAATATTATGAAACAATCCATTTAGCTTGTTTTATTGAAATTATCAAGTCAATTACTGAATGTTGTTATTAAACGAATGGATGACACTTTGGTTTTGTAGAGGTTGCATTGTAGTTCCCAAAAGAGTGCGCCTGAACAGATTAATTTATTCAAAGTCGATTGAGTTTAAAGAAATGAAAACATTTTTACAAAGAAAATGTAAATAAAAGTAAAATTAATTATTAAAATAAAATTGAGATAAAATAGTCAATTTACAGTTGGTATTTTTTTATCTCATCTCATGTTTTTTTCCAATGCTATATATATATATATATATATATATATATATATATATATATATATATATATATACCAAAAAGGTTATTGTTCTCTTTTCCACTGAGTTTAATTCTCCAAATGGGGCTGGGAGTGCTTGGGGTTTAAATGGGTCGATTATACTCCCAACCCCCTTTGGAGAATTAAACTCAGTGGCAGAGGGAACAACAATTTTTTCGGTATATATATATACCAAAAAGGTTGGTGCTCCCTTTGCCACTGAGTTTGACTCTCCAAAGGGTGTTAGGACTATAGTCAGCCCATTTAAACCCCAAGCCCCATCTCTTAAGAGTGACTAATCCTCCAAACAACTATGGGGATGAGAATGAAGGAAAGAATCAAGACTTAGGCCATCCACTAAACCAAAGAAAAATGTCTAACGCAATGACAAAGCTGCAGGAAAGAAGAACACATGTCCCCGGACCACATCCAAGCCTTCCCCACAACCCTTCGTTGGCACAACAACTGGAATGGTCCAAATTTAGAAGTATTCATTCAAATCATGGGAATAATAAACTTCTACATCATCCATGCCGAAATATGTGCCTTCAACCTAAGTGCGGGCGTCCCATACCATTAGTTCTAGAACATTGGTAACTCCTCTTGGATTGTTATGTTCCCTTATCAAAGGACTTTGCATCTGGCTCTAGACCAATTGAACTAACACTTGGGGATAATGTATATATGTATATGGGGATAACATATATCTCTCTCACACACATTGTGATATCTACTTTCTTTTCATATTTATTAGTTGAATTTATGAAGTGTGATTACTTGATGAAGATAAAAGAATTATAATATATATTCACAAGTAATTACCATAGTTCATAAATAAAGTACTTGTATCAATTGTATTGAAAAATCAACGTGGTATTCGATTTTTGGTAAAGGAAACATCACATATATGACTCTTTGAAAATATTTACCTTAATATCACCTTGAAGAAACCCTATATCTATATTTAAATTGCATTCATAGCCTCTACTATGAAATCAAAGAACAAGTTAGAGGGTTCCACTAACTTTAGGGCTTGGAAGATAATAATTGACCTAATTTTTGCAAAATAATATCTTTAGGCAATTGTGCAAGGCAAAGTGATTAACCCTACAAATAAATATGGAAATAAGAAGTACAATAAAGATGACATCGCCACCATGAGAATTATTGTGGACTCTATCAAGGGCCATTTTATTCCGTACATCTCAAAGCTTGACACTTCAAAGAAGATATATGATGCCCTAAATAAGTTATATATTGTCGACAATATTGGCCATGTCATGAGCTTGATAAATGAGCTTCATGATATAAGAATGAAAAATAACAATCCAGTGGCTTCATACTTTGTATAAGAACCCGAAAGGAATCTCCATATTTGGAAGAACTATGGGCATCTTGTGCTCAGGAAGAATCAAGACTTCTATCTAGAGAAAGAAAGCCAAAATAAGAAGAAGATTCTCAAGCCTATGCAACTCATTCCATGAAAGTTGGAGGAAGAAGAAATTTGGTTTCAAAAGAAGAAAAAGGGTTTTGATAGCAAACCCAGTCCTCAAAGGAAGAAAGATATGTCTCAAATTCAGTGCTTTCATTACAACAAATTTGGTCACTTCAAAGCCCAATGTCCTAAAAGGTTCAATGATAGGAACAAGAGAGGAAACAAGCGTGTTTGACATAATTTGATGAGTAGTCCAAGAGATCCAAAGTTGAAGGAGATAAAGAGCACTTCTACTATTCCGCACTTGCACGATCTCTTGAAGATGACAAATATATATGGATAATTGACAGTATAACTTCAAGAAATATGACAGGGGGGTGTGATCATCATACAAGTTTAATGGAAAGAATATTGGAATAAAAGGTAGAGCTTAGAGACAACAACTATGAAGTTAAAGGAATTGGGACAATAGCCATTGAGTTGGAAACATGTGAAAATGTTCACTTAAGAAACATACTCTATCTTCCAGGTTTGAAAAAGAATTTGATTTCAATTTCATGTTTTTGGAAGGTAGAGGAGATAGAGTGACCTTCATTGATGGGAAAGTCCTTGTGTGGGACAAGGGCTCTATTATAAGATATGATAGGGTTATTGTGATTCATGAAGGAAGGTTTTATAGACTCCTGGGGAAATATTCCAAAGCTTTATTACATAATGATATTAACCCTAGTGAGTTATGGCATAGGAGATATGCACATCTTCATTATAGAGCCTTGACAGCTTTGAAGCATATTTTTTTAGGTGTAACATATTTGCAGATAGATCATAAAGGTGTGTAAGGGATCTGCTCTTGAAAAGAAAGTTAAGAAACCCTTTCCAAGTAGTGAACATAGGTCCAAAGAAATTTTTGATCTAGTACACTTTGATGTGTGGTCCCATGCTGATGAAATATCGTAGAGGCACTTTATACTATGTATTCTTTATCGATGACTTCTCTCACAAGATGTGGATCAATCTAATGAATTCAAAAGACAGTTTTCATAATGTTCCAAGAATTGAAAGCTGAAGTGGAGAACGAGACAAGAAAGAGAATCAAGATCTTGAGATTAGATAATGGAGGACAATACACCTCCAAGGAACTCATTTCCTTCTATAAGGCAGCTGGGATGAATAGGGTGGTGATATTTCCCTATAATCCTCAATAGAATGGATTAGTCGAAGGAAAGACCAGATCTATTGAATAGTCCATAAAGGCAATGATACATGATCAAGATGTACTAATGTTCTTGTGGGGAGAAGTTGCCAAGATAGCCATCTGCATCTTCAATATAAGTCCTCATAGGCTTCTGGAAGAGAAGACTCCCGAAGAAGCATTCACAGGTTAGAAATCACAGTTTGATCATATCAGAATATTTAGTTTTCAAGTGTTCATACATGCACCCAAGGATAAGATAAACAAGTTAGAGCCTTTGGGTAAGAAGGGAATATTTTTTGGGTACAATGAATCATCAAAAGGCTATAGGTGTAAAATTTTAATTGTAGATTCAAACCGCTCATGAAATTTACTAAAACATAAGACTCGAATATACTCTACCGATATGCGGAGGTAAATTCACGATCGAGAACACAAATCAATAACATGCATCAAGATTCAACACACATACACATAGATATATCTTGGGGAAAGAAACTGCTCAAAACTCCTTACTATTTGTATTGCATTAATCAAAGAATCTGGATGAATACAACATGTTATGCTTAACCTTGAGCTCAACCTGCACATGTATTTTCTATCCTCTTCGTGATTGAATAACCTTGGCCAATACTTAGCCAATTTTCCAAGCCTCCAAGATCCCATTTCCTTGTGTCCTTTCCTTCGGAATTAGGCCCCTATTAATTTGGAAATTCCTCAATGAGAATTGCGCAATTCCTTTCGTCCTTACTTTGATAGCATGCATGACCTGTACAATTTGGAATATTCTACAATTGATAGTATACTGCCCTTGAACTAAAATCTCAACTGGTTAACTTGAATTTTATGCATGCAAGAGTTAATTTAGGTTGATTGATCAATTAAATCATTAAACATTAAAGATGCACCCCACTGCTAGACCTCCCACTAGTTCCTCCAACAATTGGAACTAGTTTAACTAACCTTAACTCAATTTTACTGAATTAAATTGTTACAACTGAAATTAACTCAACCTGGGCTCTTAAAATTTAGGAATCATTCTACAAAACTCAAGTTCACCCTCCAACTTGAATTAACTAATCTAAATGAGTGATAATAACTCATTTAACTTATTTAAGTTGTATGTTGATGTGTTATTTCAATTTCTCCTAATTTAATCAAAGGCAACATTAAATTAGGAATTTATTGCTGCATTTCTAACACTCCATCTCAGCAAGAAATGGATTATCAAATATCCCAATCCTACTTCTATGGAACTTGAATTTTCCTCTTGATAAGGCCTTTATCAAAAAAAATTCATCATATTCCTTGGTCGGAATGTACCGCAATAACATAATCCGCCTCTCCACACAATCTCATAGATGGTGGTATCAGATATCAATGTGCTTAGATCGATCGTGAAAAAATGGATTCTCAGAGAGTTTGATACAACTATGATTGTCACAGTGAATCACAGTAGGATCCATCATCTGACCAAATAACCCAACAAGAATCTTTCTCATCTAGATAGCTTCACAAGTTGCTTGACTAACAACCATGTACTTTGATTCTATTGAACTGAGTGCAACTGATCTCTTCTTCTTGTTGTACTAAGAAACTTTTGCTAACCCAATATTGAATATTCCTCCTGAAGTTCTCTTCCAATATGATGTACTTCTCACCCAATCTGCATCTATGAAGCCTCGCAACTTCACTCCATCTATCTGTTTGTACCAAAGTACGAACTTAGTGGTGCCTTTGAGGTACTGTAGTACATGTTTAACAACCCTCCAAAATAATTTGGTTGGTCAAACCATGGCTTGGATCCACTGATTTACCACATAACACATGTTTGGTCGTGTGTTTACTAAATATATGAGAGAACTCACCATCTACCTATACACAGTACCATCCACTTCATCACCTGAAGTGGCATCCTCTTTCCTCCAGTTGGTCGCTAGAGTAGTCTCCATGGGTTTGCATCTGTCTATGTATGAAGTATCTCTTTGGCATATTTTCCCTAAGAGACAAACAATTCCCCTTCTCTCTACCATACTTCCAAACTAAGGAAATAGTGCATCAACTCCATGTCTTTCATTTCAAACTCTCTTGTAAGGTCCTCCTTGCAAGATCTAATAAGTTGTTCATCACTGGTCAAAATCAAGTCATCAACATATAAAACTATAATAAACAATTTACCCTCTACCAAAATGTGATAAAGGATTGCATCTGCTTCACTTTTAGTGAAGCCCAACTCGGTGAGGTAGCTATCGATCTTGGTGTACCAAGCATGGGGTGCTTGCTTCAACCCATACAATGCTCGCTTGAGTTGACACACATGTGACTCTCTATCAAAGGTATAAAATCCTTCAAGTTGTTTAATGTAAACCTCCTCCTCAATCACTCCATTGAGGAATGTTGTCTTCACATCCATCTGGTGGGATTTCCACCCCATTTGTGCAACCAAAGCCATAATTGATCTGATGGAAGATTACCTTGCGACATGATCAAGTGCTCAAAATTATGCTAAAAAATGAAAGTTGTCATAATGGTGTGGAACCTAAACAATTGTGTAGATCTCGTCCATCTGAATCCGGCACAACTCGTTTCACGGAAATCGACACCGTATGCTCCCAGAAACACATTATGTCCGCTTTGTCAACAGACAATTTAAAAAAAAAATTGCATGACAACCCAGTCAACAATCTGTACAGCTGACTAGGCATGCCTACGTGGCAGGGTGACTATGCATGTTGACAATGGCACGTTTTGATTGGGTCAAATTGGCAGTTTTTAATTAGTTGATTTGGTGGCCAATCACAAGCTACCACATGGCCCAGCGAGGGGCCGCCACGTGGCAGCCTTAGGGCCACCAAAATTATGGTAAGGTTCAAACCGCACCCCGTAGGGGTCGAACATAAGACCTCACCGCTACAAGCCAAACACATTACCGTTGCGCCCCACACTATGTTCCTTAACATACTATGGTCTTCACCTAATTTTATTATAATGTTTTTTGCGCGTTGGGGGGAGGGGGTCGGGGTCTAGCCCCAGCACTAGTCACCGCCAAGGGCGGTACCATGGGTGGGAGGCTAGCCCTGCGCCCCTTCTGCTAACCATAAAATTTAACTTTAACTCCACCGATCGCAGCATGTGTCCATTGCCGAAGACCTCCACCGTAATCTTCGGAGCGACAGGACCGCTTGCTCAACCGCTCACCTTATCCACCATGTGTCCACCCTTAGTGGTAACCTTCGACGGTTATAAACAAAACCATGGTGTTTTTTATTTAAAAAATAAATTCAAACTTTAGGCCTTATTGGAAAAATTAAAGCCCCGACAATTTCGCCCGGTTTTTGGTGAAATTGGAGCTCAGTGAGTTGAATTCCGGGCGGATTTGTAGGATGGTGACAGATTTTGTGGAAAATGTGGAGCGAATAGTGTAAAAACTTGGAGAAGTCATAACTTGCTCAGTTTTTTACCAAATTCGAGGCAGAAAGAGGCTACACAAGATTTTTTGGGCATTTTAGAGCTGATGGAATAGGTTTTAGAGTTGTTTGAGCATTGTAAACATATGTAATCACACTTTTGAGCATAATAGAAGAGGGTCAAGCCATTGGAAACTGGACCAAGGAGACGTAGCCCAGGTGGGGTTAACTCCTTCATCATGTGTTGTTGTATTACTGTTTATGGTGATGTTCATGTCCGTTAGATGTTGTTTTTCAGTTTTTTTTTTAATGTTAATTTGCTTAATAATTCACATAAAAACACATAAAAACTCATGAAAAACTTGCAATTTATCTCATAATTCTCAAGCACTTTGTTTATATTATAAATTGGATCTTAGCACAACAAACACTAATATTCCCATACAGATCAAGTTGGTATCAGAGCAATAGGTTTACTTGTGCAAGGAGGATTTAATTGTTTTGAAAGTGTTTAAATTCTTACAAGGTTGAAGCTCAAGAGAAGAGAAGGAAAGCTTGTAGGTGCAGGTTCCCTAGTTGGAGCAAGGAGAAGGAGGGCATAGTTTCCACCATTTCCACCAGAAGATTCACCTCCTATTGCACCTAAGGCTTCAATAAGCATGTATCATGGAGGAAATGATAACATGACAGAGGATGAGAAGGATTTTAGGAAAACTTTCTTTGACATGACAGAGATGGTGAAAGTCCTCTATTAAGAGAGGAACACAAGGTTGCAGGGTGAAAGCTCCAGGCCTCCAAGAGGAGAGGGTTCTCTAGGAGGAGGAGGTAATGGAAATGGTGATAAGCCACCATCTACTCCACCATCATCCTCACCACCATCTTCACCTTCATCTTCATCCTCTTCCACTACTACAACCCTTACTCATACTCATCAACCTACCTCAAAAGGAATTGGTAAACAACCCTTGTTAAAACTTGATATTAAGTTTGAGCTACCTATGTATAAAGGTGAATTGAATGCAGAGAAGCTTCTGCAGAATTAAAAACCTTCAAGATGATGATACAAAGATTAAGCTAACTTCCTTGATACTGAAGGGTGTAACACTAGTATGGTGGGAAGTCAAGACACAAGATGAGATTAAAAAATATGGTAAGATATCACTCTCTTGGTCTAATTTCATTGTTGCAATTAAAATACAATTTTACCCTCTAGCATATATGCAAAAAGCCACCATGAATTGGCAAAAAATTAGACAACTTAAAGGTCAAAGTGTGCAAGAATAAACCCAAGAATTTAGAAAATAGGTCTTATGTTAGATGTTGATTTTCATTCACAAGACACGTTGTTGAAGTATATAGGGAGTTTACATAGCTACCTAAGGCATACTATCCTTATGTTCTATCCCAATAGTCTATATGAGGTTTGTGTGCAAGCCACTCACCTTGAGGCAAGAGGGGAAAATATTCCAGAAGAGGGTAAAAAGAAGCCATTTAAGGGTGGAGAGAAAGGAAAAGGTTTCAAAGGAAAGGGAAAGAAAAATTCATCTGTTAAAAAGGAAGGAGATAAAATGACATGAAAACATTGTTCCAAATAAGGTCACGATGAAGAACATTGTTGGAAGTTTCATCCAGAGATGAGGCCCAAGAAATTCGGCAACAAGGGAAAACAAAAAACAACTGGAACCACTCAATTGGATTTGGGACAACTCGGGCAATGAAACTAAAATTACATCCATGGGTATGAAAGGAAAAGAATATATTGCTAGCACTAGTTCATCAAATTCTCACACTAGTACTCCAAATGAAGAAACAAGGATTGAATTATTGCATGTGAGGGTTATTTCAAAACATAAAAAATTGACACACTATTTGATAGTGGGTCTCAAGCCAATTTGATATGTGAATACTTATTCAAGAAAATTAATCTTGAAACCATTCCTCATCACAAACCATATCCATTGGGTTGGATATGCAAGAACCAAATTTACACATTACAAGAAAGTGTATTCTTCGGTTTGCAATCACAGCAAACTTCATTGAAGAAGTTGAATTAGATGTTGTACCGCTTGATATTTCAGGAATTGTTTGGCCAGTCCTTACCTCTATGATAAAAAAAATCCATCTTATATCACCATGAAAATAAGTACCACTTGTTCAAAGATGGTGCAAATTATATTGTGAGAGCTTATCGCAAGAAACTAAATCTTTCATTAGTTAATGCAGCTCAAATGAAAAGACTAGTGAATTCAAGCAAGAATTTAGTGCTTCTTATGATTAAACCAAAGAATGATGTTGATTATCAAGCATTTCAAGGTTGTGATCCAAATTTGAAATCTGATTTGATTGAAGTGGTTAATCAAAATAATGAGATGTTTCAGGAACCAAAGGGATTGCCTCCCAAGAGGGGAATCCAACATAAAATACAGTTGCAGCAAGATTGTCCTCTTCCTAACATTGGCATGTATAGGATGTCGGTGATGGAGAGTGTTGAAATTAAAAATAAAATTCAAGAGTTGTTGGACAAAGGGATCACTCGACCAAGTACTTCGCCATGCAGGTCACCTATTGTGTTAGTACCAAAGAAGGATGGAACATGGCGCATATGTGTAGATTTCCATGCATTGAATAAGATTACGGTAAGGAACCATTATCCACTCCCTAGAATAGATTATTTACTTGATCAATCGAAATATAAAAAATATTTTACTAAGTTGGACTTAAGGAGTGGCTACCATCAAATTAGAATTGTTGAAGGTGACATTTGGAATGCATCATTCAAAACAAAGGTTTGTTCGTGTTGTGGATAATTTGCATATCCTTTTATTTTCAATTCTTGAAAATATAAAAAATAAGAAAATTGTTGAAAATATGTTAAAGTCTTAAAATTCTTATACTTTAGCATAAAAAACATTTCTGTTGATATATTAGAGTTAAAAGTTTAAACACTTTAAACTTTATGAAAGTGGGTTCCGCATTTATGTTTAAAGATCGATCAATTTGTTGGGCGGAAAGCGTTGATGGTTTAAATTCTTATCAAAAGGCCCAACCCGCGGGCACAACCAACGTACGAGATAATAAGATGAGTGCCTCCACAATTGACTGGGTTGACTGCGAGGACAACAGAGATGAACGGTGGAGATTGAGTGCAGGGGCACCAGCCAAAATTTTCCTCTGTATCTCGAGACCCCTCGCAGTGACATAGGGCACTGAGTTGTTCACAGTTGTCTTCCACGTCAGGTGAAATCAACGGCTCGTTGGCGCGTCATGTCAGCGTTAAAATTTAAGGTCGCACCACCTATTTAAGAAAAATTCACATTGTTTTTCAAATCATTTTGTGATTAGTTTATGTTGCGTCCTGTTTTAGTTTTCTATCACCCTAGTAAAATTGACCACCCTGCGAGTTGTTCTTTGTGATAATTTTCAGTCATGGGTAAGAATTCTTCCTTATCAGGTTCTGCTAGTCATATGCCTCTCATGGACACCGAGGGGGATATTCAAGATACCCTCTGTTCTATAATTCATCTTATGTTTTATCAGCAAGTCATCCTAAATGACAAAGCCTCCCCTGTTTATACTGCCACGATCAAGTCTGGAGTGTTTTCTACATGTATCCCAAAGACCCACCTTTTTCCTGAATTTATCTATTGGTTGGGGTCAGTCATGTACCCTGGGAAATGTTTTATTATGAATTGTCAGGGAGAGAATGTTTTGCAAGTGTCTACCCAGCTAATCCACCAAGCCCTTTTCTATCCCGAGTCAGAGTCATCCGTTCAGTTCTCTGACGATTATTTGGTAACCTATTATGATAATCTTGTAGGTGAAGAGTTTAATCAGTTCATATAATTTTTTAAGCCAAACACAAAGCAATTTCAGCCGGACAACAAAGAGTTTGCAATGGAGATTTTTGATGCAGAAATTCGACCAGTATTAAGCAGCATTGCAAAAATTCTGGGCAAAGATGATGATAGTACAGTGGATAAATCAGTCTTGGGGATGTTTTCCATGATGAAGAAGTCAGGAATAGTGCTGGATATTCCATCATATTGGCAGGAAGCAGTTAATTCACAGCTAATGAGCCTTTCATTAACAATTTCTTTTAAATTTCCTTCATTGATTGTCTAGTTGTTCTTATATCAAGATGTGGAAGAGTTCATGCATCTAGGTCTGAATATTAGGGATATAAACAAGAAAAGGCAATCAGTAGTGTTCTGGGCAGATGTAGTAAGAAGAGAGAAAAATGAAGTTGGATTGTTTGATCTTACCAATTATTTCATGTCAGTTGCATATAAAATCTTGAATGGAGTTTCTCCTCCCTGCTTTCTACCTAAAGCTCAGAAATATTTGCATTTAGGAGTAAATTGCAAATTTGGAGATTGGTTTGTTTTTTAGGATTACTCTGAAATTAGGCTATATGGAGCAAGTGTTGAGCCTTGTAGACTTCCAGCGTTTGTACCTATGAGGCTATTTGCCTTGGAATTTATTCGACAAATCCTAAATGTTGATCAGGTTCACTTTGTGCCCATAAAAAAGGGGCATATGTACAAACTACCCATGATTGTAGGCCCTTTCATAGTCAATATGAGACAGGCATTTGAGGAGGTTACTAAAATGTTAGATGAGATGCATATGCTGTTAGGGGAAAGTTGGGCTTATGACCCTCATAGTGTAATTTCGAATAGAATAATTGAGAATGGGTATTCAGCTTTCATTCATGAAAGCAAGCCAGATTTGGAGAAGATAGCAAGTAAAGGTGTGATGAGTTCAGCAGGTTCAAACATTCAGACTCCTCTCATATCAGAGAAATCAAACAAAAGAAGCAAAGAAACAGTGATTTATTTAGATGATGAGGAGCAGGGAGTTGAGAAGAGGACAAAGTTTACTGAAGAATCTACATCTAACCCACCTGGTTTTTCTTTACATTTGAGAGAAGAACAAAATGTTCCTGCTTCACCCAGGAATCATGAAATCTCTTGTGAACAAGTACCTCTGATCAAACCGATGTTTACACAAATTGAAGAAAGAAATCAGAAGATGAAGGCCAACATGGAGGCCCAAGCTGAATATCAAGTTGGTCCAGATCAAACAAGACTTTTCACTGTCATGGATCTTAAGAAAGATCAATTCAGAATTGCCCTGTCACATCCTACAGACATGTCAATAGGTTCTTCTAACAATTTCGATACTGTAAATGTGACTATAGATGTAAAGAAGATTCCCCTGATGGATAAAATGAATTTACATATGCAAACTGGTCAGTTGATTGTGAATGACCTGACGAAGACCAATGAAATGGCAATGAAGGCAGAAAATATGTTGGGAAAGGTACTTAAGCAATTAAAGTTAGAGAAAGCTAACTCAAGAGCTTTAACAGTTCAGAATGATGAGCTAAATAAAATCATTGTAAAGATTGGAGTGAACCCTAGTGACAAGACTGTTGTACAGAAACTTATGCAAAGTGTTGAAGCAGAAATATCTACATTGAGGAAAAAGCTAAAATTTCCTACAGGAGAACATTCTAAGGCTGCAGAAGTCGCAGAGGTGGAGAAGGAAAAGGAAAAGCTTTTACAGCAACTCATGCAAAAAGATGAAAAAATTTCCAAAATAAAGCAAACTGCAATATCACTGCAAAATCATATTGATAACCATAATTGTACTTTTGTTTTTCCTACAAGTAACGAAGATCCACAAGCACAGATTGCTCAATTGAATACTGAGTTGCAGATGGCTGAAAGAGATCGGAAAAAGGCTCAAGCAGATCTGGAGACTGCAACAAAGCTTATTCAAGTCATAGAGATGAAGCTGACAAGTACAAAATGGATATTCAGAATGTTTATGCTGAGATTAAAAATCTCAAAGAAAGACTGAAAGGAAACATTTCACTGATACAAGCCAAAGATATCATTTCAAAAATGAAATCAATTTGGAGTTGTTTGATGATAGTTGCAGAGGAGAAAAGTCTTATCAAGAAATGTGAAGAACCAGTCGTGACAGATAAACAGAAGGCAATTAATAGAGCTATTTGGGCTATAAGGTTCATTGACTTTATTAATTCTAAAATAGATCATGAATTAGAAGAGAACGACATTAAAGACAAGACCTTATATGCAGTAGAGATCAATAAGATGATTGTCAGAAATGACCACAGAAAGGCTACAGAAAATAAACTGATGGAAATTAAAAAAGCAGTAAGTGAGTTTGATAAGTTATTTGACAAATTAACAAGAATAGGTCTGCCATCATGTTGAGGAGATGAAAGAAATCTTTTGCCATGGGATTCTTATGAGAATTTTCTAGTTATGACAAAAAGTAAAGTTGATAACAGGCATGAAAAAACTTAGGTGCTTAAAGGGGAAACAATGGTCAACTTTCTGCAGAAACATTTTCAACTAATGTGGTTGGTAAAAACTCTTTTCATAGAAGGACCATCCTATAATCGAATTACTGCATTCAGATTGGAGTATCACAATCTAACACATTCGCCCAGGACAAAGGTAGAGATATGTAAAAAGTGCAGAGCTTGGACAATAGACTTGCCAAAAGGGTTTTCAGCATTAAAGAAAGACAAATCGGCTAACTAAGGAAATGTGACAGCATCATCAGCAATTCCTATAGATTAGGATATATATTTTTACATTATATTACTTTTTCAAAGACAATGTACTTGTAATAAGACATTTTCAAGGCATGTAATAGACAGCCTCCGAAGTCCTAAGTAGTTGTGGTATTTATGATTGGTTACAGCAGTTCCAAACTGTTTTTTACTATATTTAATGTAATTTTCAAGAGGAAGAAAGGTTCCGAGTTTTGGACCTTCAAACTATAATTTTGTACTCAAAGCTTTCAAGGATTAATGAATGAGAAGCAAGTTTCTGGAATATGTTTATGTTGATATGTGTTCAAGTTTTCATTTTGTGTTTTCTATCTTTGAATAAAACGAAGTAATGAGCATCAGGTCTCTTTTTACCTATGTAAGCAAGAGTTAAAATCCTTAATTAACACTCCTTCGTTTTAACTATTTCTTTCATATAATTCTTCTGGGGTTTGAGATGATATATTATGTGTAACAGCATATCAGTTTGGACTTCCTTCTTTCATTTTCTTCTGGTCATTTCATTCAACATAAGTAAATGACAGCATTGTGAGATGTTCATTATATTTGATATTTGAGGGTTTTATGATAAATACTGGAGGGTTATTAAACAAAGACAAATAATTTTGTGACATAATCATATAAATGGCTTAAGCACTGATTCCTTATCATAGCTAAGGGATTGTCTCTTAAGGTACAACAGTTCGAATGGAGTGTTATGCCTTTTGATTTATGTAATGCTCCTGCTACCTTCATGCATGTGGTGAATGATGTTTTAATGCAATTTCTTGGTGATTTTTTCATCATCTACTTAGAGTATATCTTAATTTTCAGTAAATCACTTGATGAACATGTCATGCATGTAAGAAAAGTACTTGATTTCTTAAGGAAAGAACAATTCCTTTTGAAGATATCAAAATGTGAGTTTGGTAAAAGTTCTTTGGTGTACTTGGGGCATATTGTTGGAGGAGGTGAGTTGAGGATAGACCCCTCTAAGGTTGAGGTCATTGTGAATTGGCCAACGCCCAAGACAGTCACTAAGGTAAGAAGTTTTTTGGGAGCAACCCAATATTGGAGGAAGTTTATTGCTAACTTCTTTTCTATCGGATCTCCTTTGCATGCATTGGTTATTGTGAAAAAGGTCTTCCAGTGGGGAGGAAAGCAGCAAAAAGCATTCAATGCTTTGAAAGAGAAGATCAGCTCAACCCCAGTACTTACACTACCGAACTTGATACAACCCTTTGAAATTCAAACTGATGCAAGCGACTATGCCATGGGCGCAGTGCTTATACAACATGGTAAGCCCATTTCATTCAGAAACTTTCAATGGTGCAGTGATTAAATATCCTACTTATGACAAGGAGCTTTATGTGTTGGTTCAAAGTCTGAAAAAAGTGGAAACACTACTTGATGGGAAAGGAAACCACCATACACACCGATCACCAACCATTGCAATATTTGCAAACGCAAAATTAAGTTGCGGCAATAAAGGCACTTTCGAAGGATGGGTTTCCTACATCAATTCCACTTGGTCATCAAGTATAAGAAAGGTATATACAACAAGGTTGTCGATATACTTTCTAGGCCTATTATTAGTGCAACTACTTTATTCAAGCATAATTTTGCTTTGCATGAAATTTATGTTGAGAAATATGCATTTGATAATGACTTTCAAGATGTTTATGCAAGCTTGAGTCAAGAAAACCAAGAGGAATTGTATTACCATGTACATAATAACTTGTTGTATCATTTGGGAAAGCTTTAATTATTCCACAAGGGGAGAGAGTGATTGTCATAATGGAAGCACATACTTCTCTTATTATTGGACATCTTGGTGTAAGAAAAACAATGACACATGTTCAAAGGTATTGTTATTGGCCTTGTATGCTTGAAAGTGTGTCACGTTTCATTAAAGGTTGTTCATTATATGCAGTCGGTAAGCCTAAGAATAGGAAGTTAGGATTGTACACACCACTTCCCATACCTTCAAGTCCATGGGAGAGTATTTCTATGGATTTTGTATGAGGTATCCCTTTGTAAAAAAGAGGTCATGATTATTTGTATGTAGTTGTGGATAGGTTCACCAGGATGTGTATATAAATGCCATGTAAAAAGCAAATCACATATGAACAAATAACTCACTTATTCTTTCAGCATGTTTGGGTTCATTTTGGTTTTCCCACATCCATTGTTAGTAATCGAGATTCTCGATTTTTTGGGAATTTTTGGTCAAGTTTGTGGGACTTGATGGATACCAAGTTGAAGAAAAGTACAACCTTTCATCCACAAACAGATGGTCAAACCGAGGTGGTCAATCGAATAGTCATACATCTTCTTCGAGGATATTGTGGCAAGCATCCTAAGTTGCGAATGAAAACTTGCACTACAATCGACATGCTTACAACCATGCAAAACACTACTCTACACAAACATCGCCATTTGAGGCATGTCTTGGATACTTGCCTAGATCGCCATTGGATTTCATTTTTGGGAAGGATGTTTCTATCGATGGCCATAGCGACATAGACAAAGCCAAGAAGTTCACAGAACAAATCCAATTGATACATCAAACAGTTCAAGATCAGTTTGAAAAGAGCGAAGGAAAGTACAAAGCAAGGCACGACGAGCATCATGTAGATCATAAGTTCCAATTTGGTGACGAAGTTTGGATTCACATTAGCAAAGAGAGCCTTCAAGGGGAAGGTAAAAAATTGAAACCAATCTGTTATGGTCCTTTAAGAATTTTGGAAAAGATTGGCAAAAATGCCTTCAAGTTAGGTTTGCCTTCATTCATGAAAATTTACATTATTGTTAATGTTGAGAACTTGAGGTTGTATGAGCCTTCTTTGATTGAAGATCAAGGAGAATAGGTTCATATTCCTTCTATTGAATACTTTTCTCCTGAATACCTTGATGAGCTTTAGCAAGACACAATTCTTGATAGAAGAACAAGGAAATCAAAATGAGGGAGTGTAGACTACCTTCGTGTGGGGCTCAAAGGCACAAATCTTTCTAAAGCCAAATGGATTGAGATTGGAAAGGTGAAGGAACTGTACCCTCATCTGTCAACTGAAAGTGAGCTTTTGGGGTCCAAAAACTTCCAGTGGGGAGGAGTGATCGGGTGCTCAAAATTATGCTAAAAAATGAAAATTTTCATAATGGTGTGGAACCTCAACGACCGCGTAGATCTCTTCGTTCTGAATCTGGGGAAACTCTCGAAAAACTGACACCGTATGCTCCCAGAAATGTGTTCTATCCACTTTTTCAAACAGGAAAATTAAAAAAAAAAATTGCAGTACATCCTAGTCAGTGGTCCGTACAACTAACTGGACATGCCTACGTGGCAAGGTGACTGTGCAGGTTGACTTGGTCAATGGTTTTCCTCCGATGTATGGTATTGTGCCAAGTGACACATTTTGATTGGGTAGAATTGGCAGTTTTTATTTTGTTGATTCGGTGGCGAATCACAGGTTGCCACATGTCATCTCGAGGGAGACCAAAATTATGGTAAGGGACAAACTGCACCCCGTAGGGGTCGAACACAAGACCTCACTGCCACAATCCAAACGCATTACCGTTGTGCCTCGCGCTATGTTCCTTAACCTACTATGCTCTTCATATAATTTTATTCTAATGTTGTTTGCACATTGGGGGGAGGGGGCTGAGGTCTAGCCCCAGCCCTAGTCACCACTAGGGGCGGGACAATGGGTAGGAGGCTAGCCCCGCACCTCCCACCCTCCCCCCCCACTAACCATAACATTTAACCTTAACTCTGCCGACCGCGACATGCGTCCATTGCTGAAGACCTCCACGTAACCGCCAGAGAGATGGGACCGCCTACCTAACTACTCACCTTATCTGCCATGTGTCCACCCTTAGCAGTGACCGCCAAAGGTTAGAAACAAAACCACAGAGTTTTTTATTTAAAAAAGAAATTCAGACTTTAAGCCTTATTGGAAAAATTAAAGTACCGACAATTTCGCCCGGGTTTTGGCGAAATTGGCCCTCAGTTAGCTAAATTCCAGGCGGATTTGTATGATGGTGCCGGATTTTGTGGAAAATGTGGAGCGAATAGTGCAAAAACTTGGGGAATTCATAACTTACTCAGTTTTTTACCAAATTCAAGGCAAAAAGATGCTAGACAAGTATTATTGGGCATTCTGGAGCTTATGGAATAGGTTTCACAGTTGTTTGAGCATTGTAAACATATGTAACCACACTTTTGAGAATAATAGAAGAGGGCCAAGCCATTGGAAGTTGGACCAAGGAGACGTAGCCCAGGCGAGGTGAACTCCTTCATCATGTAATGTTATTTTATAGTTTATGGTGATGTTCATGTCTGGTAGATGTTGTTGTTCTGTGTTTTTTTATGTTAATTTTCTCGAGAAATTCACATAAAAACTTAGGAAAATTTTGCAATTTACCTCATAATTCTCAAGCACTTTGTTTATATTCTAAATTGGATCTTAGCACAAAAAACACTAATATTCCCATACAGATCACTACAGGAGAAAAGGTATCTTCATAGTCAATCCCTTCTACCTAAGAGTACCCCTTGGCCATGAATCTAGCCTTGTGCTTCTCGATGCTTCTGTCTATTGCATGCTTTACCTTGTAAATACATCTCGAACCCACCATTGACTTGTCTGCAGGTCTTGGGACTACTTACCAAACACAATTTCTGAAAATGGAATCATATTCCTATACCATGGCATCAACCCATACCGGTTGCTCTGTTGCTTCCTCAAATGAGGTTGGTTTTGTTTCTACTAGCTCACAAATTAGATCCATGTAGCCTGTGTAAAATTTTGGTGGCCTCCTCTACCTACGTAGTGATGTGGGTGCTCCCACATTCTCTCTAGAATCTTGTAATAATATGTAAAATTCCCTGGTCTGCTTCCTTCCTTCCATGGATGTTTATGCTTTATTGGTCGTCTCCACTCTCTTCTCCTCTGCAAGTGGTTGCTCCGCATTTCTTGAGGTTCTTCCTTTGGATTCAAAATATCCTGATCTGAATGCAACTGAATCTACCTCTTAATGGAACACTTCATTGTCTTATCTTCATCGAAATTCACATCTCAAAGAACAACTATCATCCCAAGAAATGGCAGGTACACCTGATAGTTGCGAGGTGTATCAATGTACCCCACAAATATTCCCAACTTTGTTGTCGGCTCTAAATTTTTCCTTTCTTCCTTAGAAACATGGAAATAAATTGATGATCCAAAGATCCTGAAGTGTGACACGTCTGGTTTCTTCCCTTAAAAATCTTATTCTGGTGTACTCATCCCGAGAACTCAATGAGGACTCTCATTCCGCCCATATACCTTTGTGTTGCATGCTTCGTCCTATAAGTGCAGAGGTAGGCCTTGGTCATGAAACATCGCTCGTGTTGCTCCCACAATACTTCTTTTCTTCCTCTCAGCCACACCATTTTGTTGTGGGTTATGGGGTGTTTTCAACTCCCACTGAATGCCTTCCTTTTCACGTAAATTTTTAAACTCATGCGACACATATTCACCACCGTTATCGCTCTTGAGAGCCTTCACTTTCATGCCAGTTTATTTCTTAACAAGTGCTTTAAATTTAACAAATTTGGAGAATGTATGGTCTTTCTTATACAAGAAGAAAATCTAGCATTTACATGAGAAATCATCTACAAATATAACATAATACATTTGCTTGTCCATGGAGGCTGTTGAAAAATGTCCACATACATTAGAGTGTATCCTTTCAAGGACTGCATGTTCCCTGCTATCTCGATCATTGAAGGTGGATTTTGTGTACTTCCCCAAGGTACACCCTTTGCATGTATTTTGTTGCTCTAATTTTCCATTGGGGAGGCCTGTGGTGATCTGCTGCATAATCTTCAAAGCTCCATGGTGCAAATGGCCAAGTATTATATGCCATAATTCACTGACATATCCGATATGCACCTTCTCTGCCTTTGTGCTCAAAGCAGCACAGTATGCCACATCCAACCTGTAGAAATTCTTCACCTGAACCTTGATCTGCTTCACTTGTCCCATGGAGATGTGCCTAAGGAATTCCTTTCCTTTGTTGAATATAACATTGTAGCCACAGTCTTCCAACACTGCGATGAAAACCAAATTCTTCTTTAGACTTAAAACGAAAATCACATCCTTAAGCCTGAGAGGGGAGCTAGACTCCCTCTAAAAAGTAGTTGTACCGATACCGATCGCACTATACCTCCCATCATATCCCATATTGATGTGCATCTGGAGGTCATTCTCCTCCAAGTCACTGAATAAATCTTTCTTCCCCTCATATGGAATGAGGCACCATTGTTGAGATACCAAACGCTTCCCATCATTGTGCTTTCCATGCATGCCATGAGGGTAAAATCAAGCTCAAATTTTGAATCTATAGCTTCACTTTCCGCTCCTCCTAAGCTATTCTTGCTTGTTTTCTTTTGTGTGAATTTCGTGGCATAGTGCTCGAATTCATGATAGTGAAACACTTGATTTTGTACAAGTCCTTTTTCTTTCCCTCTTGACTGGAATCTCCTTTGGATTGGGACTTATTCCTTTTCCATTTCTTTGCCTTTCCAACTAATGTATAGTTCTCTCATCCTCAAAATTGGATGAGGTCCCATCTCTCTTACTCCGCATTATTTCTCCTTGCACTAGATTAGACCATAATTGCTCCCAATGTGGCAGTTTCTCTCTACTATTTACGAAATCTTGATAATTGTGCCAACTCTTGGGAAGACCCAACAGAGCTATAGCTACAAAATGTTCTTCAGGAACAGTGACACTGACCCCACCAATTTCATCATAACACTGTGTAAACATGCTCAAGTACTATGGAACTTTTTCATTCTTTTGCATCTTTATGTTTAAAAGCTTGTCCTTGAGCGCAAACTTCCTATGGTTGCTACTATTCTGGAACAAATATTTCATTGCTTGCCACATTGCATACAAAGTCTCTTCCCCATGGAGATTAGATAAAATATGGTCTCGTACTCCCTCTAATATGATTCTCCTTGCCCTAGTAACACACTTATTCCATTCTGCTAGATTATGAGCATCAACTGCTGTCAGTTTTAGAACATCATTATCAATGTATTCCTTCAACACATTATCCTCTATTACTGCCTCCATCTGGTCCCTCCATGCAACATAATTCGAGATTCCCTCAAGGGCATACTCAATCCTTAGTCCATTGAATGTCATATTTTCAACCCTAAAGAAATCTTGAAACCTGATCTGCAACCTCGAACCTCCAGCAATGAAAACTTCGAATTATCTTCTCTACTATGGATCTAGCTCTGATACCATGTATAATTTTAATTGTAGTTTCAAACTTCTCATGAAATTTACTAAACAATAAGACTTGAATCTACTCTACCAATATGCAGAAGTAAATTCATGATCGAGAACACAAATAAATAACACATGCATCAAGATTCAACACATATACACAAAGATATATCTTAGGGAAAGCAACTGCTCAAAACCCATTACTATTTTTATTGCAATAATCAAAGAATCTGGATGAATACAACATGCTATGCTCAAACTTGAACTCAACCTGAAATATTATTTTCTATCATTTTCCTGACTAACTGACCTTGGCCAATACTTAGCCAATTTTACAAGCCTCCAAGCTCCTATTTCCTTGTGTTTTTTCCTTCGGAATTAGGCCCCTATTAATTAGGAAACTCAATGAGAATTGCACAATTCCTTTAGTCCTTCCTTTGACTGCATGCATGACATATACAATTTGGAATATTCTACAACTTATAGTACACTTCCCTTGAACTCTAATATCAACTAGGTAACTAGAATTTCATGCATGCATGAGTTAATTAAGGCTAATTGATCAGTTAACTAGTTAAACACTAAAGATGCACCCCACTACTAGGCCTCCCACTGGTTTATCTACCCAATCGCTTACATGTCGTGGGTTTCCAACCCTATACCCGTCATGAAAAAACAAGGCACCACCTGAGTCTGCACCGATTTTCGAGATTTAAGTAAAGCTTGTCCCAAGGACAACTACCCTACCCCGTTTATCGACCAATTCATTGATGCTTGTGTCGGCCATGAGCCCTTGTCCTTCATAGACGGATTCTCAGGGTACAATCAAATTCAAATCCGACATACGGACTAGTACAAAACGGCGTTCACTACCCCTTGGGGCACACTCACATATCAAGTTATGCCTTTCAGTCTTAAAAACGCTGGAGCCACCTTCCAACGGGCCTTGAATTATATCTTCCACGACCTGGCTCACCTTATCTTATAGCTTACTTGCATGATCTCACCGTACGATCCAAGAAATGAAGTGACAATCTAGAGGACTTACAGTTGGTATTCCAACGGTGCCGACACTACAACCTACGCTTGAACCCTCTCAAGTGTATCTTTTGCGTTAATGCAGGCAGACTATTAGAATTCATCATATCCCAAAAAGGGATCAGAATTGACCCCCTCAAGGTTCAGGAAATCAAAGAAGTGCCACCACCTAAAACTCTCAAGCAACTTCAAAGCCTGCAAGGGAAATCCAACTTCTTATGACGGTTTGTCCCCGACTATGCCACTTGCGCGCAAGGTTTCCTGCGCCTACTCCGTTAGGACATTTTGTTCATTTTGTTCAAAATGGGATGAGCAAACTCAAAAGTCATTTGAGGCACTAAAAGACACATTGTCTTCAGCCCCTTTGATTAGTCCACCCAATTATGACAAATACTACACCTTATATCTATCAGCATCAAACACAACCATAACTGGGGTGCTAGTCCAAGACGGGCCAGATAATAAAGAGCATGTAATCTATTACATCAGTAAGAACCTATCTAGCCCTGCTTTAAAATACGAACCGGAAGAAAAAACTGCCCTAGCCCTAGTACACTCGGTACAAAAACTTCAGCATCACATCATCCTAAGGACTACAACATTCATAGCAACTATCAACCCCATGAGATATTTGCTAACTTGTCGTCTGATAAACCACAAGTACACTCGATGGGTAGTCATACTGAAGGAATTCGACCTACAGTTTAGCTTCCCCAAGAGCAGAAAAGCATTAATTTTAGTTGATTTCATCACTGACCTTCCAAGTCTGACTCAAGGATCCCCAGTTAACGACTCACTACCAGACGAACATCTATTCTTAGTGATGACCGAGGACCCTTGGTACGGCGACATCCTCAAGCCACAGCTCACCCAAAATTTCAAGCCACAGCTCACCTGTGACAAATGAAGGTGCATACGCCATCAGGCCCCCCGATACCTTCTCATGGGGAACGTCCTTTATCGAAGAGGCATTGACATTGTTTTACGTCGATGCTTCACACACGACCAAGATGAGAAAGCCCTAAACAACTGCCATAGTGGGGCTTGCGGTGGCCACCTCTCAGGGATGGCCACTACCCAAAAAGTCTTGCGAGATGGTTATTTTTGGCCTACCCTATTCCACGATTGCATTCAAGAAGTCAAACATTACTTTATGACTTTCAACCATGTGTCATCTAGAAACCACGAATACATTATTGTATTCGTCGACTATTTCACCAAGTAGGAAAATCCATGCCTACATATGACAACACAGCAAAAACTGCAGCTCAGTTTCTCTTCAACCATGTCATCGCACGATTCAGTGTGCCTAAGGAGTTTGTCTTCGACCACGGAAAGCATTTTGAAAACGAAATATTCCAATAGTTGTCCCATCATCTAGGATTCACACACGAGTTTGCATCACCATACTACCCCCATTCGAATGGTCAAATAGAAGTTGTTAACAAAGTACTCAAAATGATGTTAAAGCATATGGTCAAAAACCATAAAACTAACTGGCCCCATATGGTATTTTCAGCCTTATGGGCATATCGCACAGCGGTTAAATCTTCAACACGATTCACACCTTTCTAATTGGTCTACGGACTGGAAGCTGTGATTCCCATTGAACGTGAAATCCCCAACTTACACGTAGCTATCGAACTCCTCGATGATACCCAGCCTTTAGAGAAACGGTTGGTACAATTAGAACTCATTGACGAGAGTCTCTCCAACATAATGAGGCACACAAGAACATGGTAAAAGCATCATTCGACTGCACATCACCCCTCGCTCATTTCCATAGGGGGAGCTAGTCCTCCGCTACGATGTTTCAAAAGAAGCCTTAGGACCCGGGAAGTTCGAAACATTATGGAAGATTCCTTAAATCATAAAACACTACCTCCTCAAAGGAGCATACATCATGTCTGAGCCCGACGGTACATCCCTAGCTAACCCCGTCAATGGGCTCTACATCAAAAAATTCCACCCATAAGGGTAGGAATTCTTAGCCTTAGAGATAATATGCATGCAACATAAATTTTTGATATGATCACAATCATCGAGGACTTGTTCTAAAAAATACTCTTGTATCACAAATGGATCTTCCCCCCAACCACTATTTTGGATTCACTGATGGAGCCTCGCGATGGTCGCAAAATCTAGCAGCAGCCATCTAGGCCATATACTCTCCTGACCGGTTACCGTTCCTCACCAAGAGAGTGTGTATCGGATTAGCTACCAATAATCAAGCAAAATATGATGCAGTCATCAGATTCTTGAGCGATGCCCCCAACCAGTGCATCCGTCATCTACATGTCTATCTTGATTCCCAGCTAGTGGTATCGCAGTTAAACCAAACTTTTGAAGTACGGGATTCACACTTATTTAAGAAATACTTGCATGCACGACAGTTGGGTCATCATTTTGATCACATTACATTTACAGATACCAAGAAATCAAAACCAGATAGTCGATCGCATAGCTAACCATATCCTAGACTGTAATGCATCTCGTATAAACCATCATCCATAAAAAACAAGGCATAAAGCATAAATATCCATCATAGGTACATGAAATCCATCATAAACACAAATAATAAACATAGACACATCATAAGAGACGCAAAAATATACATCTCGCATATATACATCAAAAAATATATGAGTCTTAGTATACAAAACAGGTCCCTGACCATCATGTCAACCAAAAATATACATGTCATCAAAATAGGAAAGCATCCTCATAATGGGTGTTTTCCCTAACCATACAAAAATTTCTAGGGCTGAGCCCCGCTTGGTGGATCATATGGACCCACGGTTGCACCCGGTGCCAATATAGGTGCAGCCGCCACAACCACAAGTGTTGCGCGGCGTAAAGTCGGGCGATGCACCTCTCTCGTGCCATCACCGTCTTCAGCCAGACGTCATCCAAGTCATCAAAGAAACCCTGGGTCGACATGCCTCGGGTCAACCTCTCTAACTGACTCCATGAGTCAACTAGACCTACTGCACGAGTGTCAGCAGCCTTAGCCCGAGCCTCTAAGGTCGATAGCAGCCAACTGCTCCTCGACCGTCGCTACTCGTGCCTCAGCACGAGCAAGGAGAGCAGCATTGCTGCCCTACCCTGAAGGACCCACTGCACCACCCTACTCCCCAACCAAGGCCTGACCAGCCCCAAGTGGGACCCTCCTCAAAGGCTGATGACCCACCAAGCGGGCGATAGGACGCCCTACCGAACCCACATCTGCAAGAGAAACCAAAAATAGTATCAGTGTCACCATCAAAGACATATAGATCTATATATGATAAATATCCTCAAAATGCAGAAAAGCATCAAAAGTCATACCTGTCGGGCCCCATGCATAACCTGCAGGAAGACCCATATTTGGGTCCCCCCATAATTCCATCACAGATTACGGGTAGGCAAGAAACATCTGCGGGTTAGACTTGAACCACGCCTCAACCGTCACATCCTAGTAGCGACCCACCTCTCTTCCTCCACCACGGGACGTCACAAGTGCCCATCAACGCATCCTAGGATCCCTCGAAGGACCTAGGGGCACTGCCACAAAAGGTCGAAGCATCACAACCCTCTCATACATGATGCTGCAGAGGATACTCGCATAAGAGAAGGCCTTAATGCTATGGGCATTGCCCAGTTGTGTAACCATGCACTAGTAGACATAGCGAGCCCAGTCGAAGAAGTGACTGGCCTGAAGCCAGCGCAAAATCGCAATATGTGGGCCCGACACTCGATGAGGCGTTGTTGACCCTGATAGACGAACTATCATCACCAAGGAAGCCTTCTCAGCCAAGTTCATCACAGAGCTCAAATGGACGCATCCCTAAATGATCTCATCAGGGCCACAGTGATCTTGGGCCCAGCGGTGGATGTTCACTCCCCCAGCTGGGAGTGGATACAGAAGAGCCTCCCCCTAAGGCAGTAGACCAATCACAAAGTAAACGTCAATCTCCGGCTGGATCACGACGCAACACCATAAAACGTCGTCTCCCGTTCCAGCAATGGACCAGGTATCGCAGTAACCCATCTTGTGATCTTGGTAGGTTGTTCTCTAAATACTTGAGTAACCCATACTGAGCCAAAACCCCTCGAGCATTGGGGTCTTGGGCCACAGCTGCACAGAGATCAGACCAGTCTCTCTCCCACCACAGCATCCTGTCACCAGAGAAAAAATCAAAAATCAGTTTTTTAAACCAAAAAGATTAAAAAAAAATGGACTCCACTGCGCCTATGAAAAGCTTAGGCGCAATGATCGCGCGTTTGTATCAGATACAAACGCGTGGTCCATCGCGCATAATTTTTCCCAATCGTGAAGGCCTCGCGCAAAATTTTCCTTCTGCTTGAGGACCACGCAGGTCAGCCTTGATTGCCCGTGCGGTCGGGCCCAAAAATGGGTATAAATTCCGTACAAATCCATATTTGTATGGACCCCCCATGCAAGAAAATGACAAAAATGAAAATCAAGACGTTTAGGTTCCTACCTGACACTAACGGCACGAATCCCGAGTACTCAGGATGATCGCAACAGAAAGAAAAGCTCAAGAACAGGAAACCCTGGTCCCTTGCATCAGTACTCATTTTGATCGGTTGATGCTTCCTTCTTGTCGACTTCAACAACCATTTTCCGAAGAGGTAGTACCTTGGATGACTCCTCACCTCAATAGGGGCATCCCCGGATGGCATTATGGGAATAATCATTTCCCATTGATGTCATCAATCCTCTTGACATTCGACTTCAAGATAAGTTTTCATGTCAAAATGGTATTGTACTTAATAACCATTGCACTTTGTCAAAATTCATCGAAGACCCGTAACTTGATAAGCATCTCTCCCAACAATGCTTACACGAGAAGGTCCCCAACAGTAAAAGACCCATGCATACAATGATAACTTGTTCTAAACAAACATGCTATACCAAGATTATGCATGTGGGCACCACATTCAACCTTCTTTCAAAGAAAAATGTCCCCGAGGGTGTCAGCAACCGTCGTCAACCAGCAGCAGGCCACTACCAAAAGTGGCATAAACAAAACCACTATCTGTCAAATAAGCTTAACTAGTCAAAACATCACGAGCATGGGACATGCCCGCCTCGTAGAAACATTTATTTGTTCAATCTCTTGCAAGTTTCCAACAGAGCATGGTGTCTTTTTTACTCAAGGCAAGGGGTCTTTAAACTTAGTTCCAAAGCAAGTTACTCTCTCCCTCTCAAAAGGATCACACAGAAAAGAAACCATAATGTATTCCGCTATAAATTTCTTCCTAGACCTCATACATTAGGGGGAAATTGTTAACACTGGAAAATCGTATGGGCAAAAGCATTAAAAATGTCAAGCAGAAGGTACAGATAAAGGGTTTCCAGAGAAGAAATACATTAGGAGGAGCCAAAATTTTAATTTTTCCCAAGGTCAAAGGATAAAATTTATGGACTACGCACAGGCAACACTGGCTCTTGGCACGTAGTGCAGATTTTTCTTTGATAGTCACATATTGCGTGGCTATCCCTTCGATAGTTGCACGGTCCTAGGGATGATGAAATGTCACCATCTGGAACCACTTGACACACTTGGTTAAAAAAATTCTCACTCAACTTAACCAAGTACAGTCGCCTTTGAGCCACCTTGAGGCTTTCGTATAGCACACAAAAGAATCATACCCCTAATCTTTTGTCACCATCCATCTTGGGCCAAGAGGAGGAAAATTTTGAAAATGGTTTATAAAAGCCAGCCTTAGGAAGAGAAATGGGAGACACATTGTTATGTTGGCCAAATTGCTCCATAGTAAACCAGCTTGTGTTGTCCAGCGACAAGAGGATTGGAAGGACTCAGTTGTTGGCCACCCAAAATCTCAGTCCAAGAGAGAGGAGTTCACCACATGTTCGTTAATCTACCATCCTTTGAGAGGGAAGAGAGGCTTGCTGAGAACTTGAGGGGAAGGAACCCCCTTGTCTTGAATATTAGAGCTTCGTAGCTCGAAGGATCCACTACAAGAGATTTAACATTCTATCTTCTACTACTACCAGCACCTAATAAATGGAGAAGCTCTCCATTGTTAAGTTATTAGTGTGTTTTCTCTATTGAGAGTGTATCTTGTGCATGTTGTTTTGTTTTTGTTTCATTGTTTACGTGGCATACTATGTTTCCTTTCTAACTTAGCTTGTTACATGTTGAACTTGTTCCACTAATGTTTGACAAACCATTTTGACCTGTGACTTTTATGTAGGTAAGCAACGTCCCTACTAAGAAAAGTGTATTTAGTCTGCGCATGCGCCGAATACACTACCACAACAGCCACCCCAAAATAACACACCTAAACAACCATATATGCCTACTCAACCAAATCTAAAACCTAATAATAAGCAGGCCCAACAAGTCTACAGTGGAAAGACATCTTATCCTACCTATGTTGTAGAAATCCAAGAAATAAACCTCAGCTCTGGGAAGGTACTTCCTGATGTTCACCCACCCCCAGTAGAAAATCTTAAAGAATGGAATGAAGAAAGTACTCATCAAGCCAACAAACCTCCCTATACTAAAAGTTTGATCCATATTAAGACACAACCTAGAAAAAGCTAAACTTTTATGAGAACTGGAAATTCTGTGTCAAAATCCCCCTCCTATGGGTCATCAAGGATGTTCCCATATATGATAGATTCATCAAAGAAGAATGTCTTAAGAGGCCAATAAGGAGGAGGAAGGATGCCCCTACTATAAATGTCATTAAGCAACTAGCTAATCTAATGCTCGGGAGGGTCATCATCCCAAAGTATTTAGATCATGGCAGCCCAGTAGTAGATGTGCAAATTAATGGCATTGTACTCTAAAATACCCTCGTTGACTTAGGAGCTGAAATCAATGTCATGACCGAGGATACTATGCTCAAGCTTAACCTCTAATGATCTTTAAGGAAAACCTCCACAATACTGCAATTTGCAGACAGATCCACAGTAGCATCACAGGGTGTCATTGAGGATGTCATGGTTTCTATGGATTCTTTGGAGTACCACACTGATTTTCTTTTTCTTCGACCCAAACCAAAGTTCAATGGCTATCCTCTTATCCTAGGAATACCTTGGTTAGATATTGTTGATGCCTATACCAACTTTAGAGCTGGAAACATAATAATTACAAATGTTCAGCTAACAAAACATCTTGTACTATATCCCCTACTCAACCCCTTATTGAGCATGGTTTTCCTATGTGGGTAGAAGAGGAAGAAGAAGAATAACTCTATCAAACATCAACCTACCACATTTATACATTAGAAGCCATTATTGGTAGCAGGAAATTGGATATGGACAATTTGAATAAAAATTTTCTCCAAAATAAGAATCATGTTGCCATGCAAATTGATGATCTAAAAGAGGAATTTTTAGGACATCTTGAAGATGTCTCATGGGCATATTTAATCAATGATGGTTATGATCAAATTATTGCAAAAATTGTCAAAATCAACCCCTCCAAAGTTCTGAGAATCGGCCCTTTTCTTTCAGTTGATTAGGAAGAACATTTGCTCACTATTTTCAAGAAGAATATTGATGTTTTTGATTGGGATTACAAAGAGATGAAAGGAGTTCATCCCTATTTTTTACTCATCATATATACATTAAGGAAGACCATAAACCTATTCTCCAACCTCAAAGAAGAATGAACCCTACACTAAAGGACTTTATAAAAGAGGAATTGCAAAATTTATTAGATGCACGTTTTATCTATTCAATTTCAAATAGTGAGTGGGTGTCACCTTTAGTAATTATGTCCAAGAAAAATGGGAAATGGAAATTTTGCATTGATTATAGAGAACTTAATAAGGCCACCAAGAAATATCACTTTACCTTTTATTGATCAAGTTTTGGATGCTCTTACAGGGAAAAAAATATTTTCATTTTTGGATGGGTTCAACAAATACAACCAGATCCAAAGTAATCCTGAAGACTAGGATAGTACTACTTTCACCTACCCATGGGGGACCTTTGCCTACAAGGTCCTTCCATTCAGCTTATGTAATACCCCTACCACCTTCAAGAGGATAGTGTCGAGAATTTTTGTTGATCTTGTACACGACTTAGTAGAGATTTATATGGATGACTTCACACCTTATGGAAATACTTTCCAGGAAGCACTCTCCAACCCGTGCAAGGTTTTAAAAAGATGGATAGAAATGAATCTCTCCTTAAGCCTTGAAAGTTCCATTTTTTTTATGAATGAAGGAGTTGTTCTAGTCCACTTCTTCTCTAAAGATGAAATTTAGGTTGATCCTAATCAAATCGTAATTATTAGAAAAGTTCTTGTCCCACAAAGAAAAGAAAAATGTTAGGAGCTTTTTAAGACTTGTTGGAAACTATAGGAGATTTAATTAAAAAAAATTAGTAAAATTGCTTTACCTTTGTATGGTTTACTAACAAAAGACTCAGATTTCTGTTGGGTGGACCTTTCTCAAAAGGCATTTGAAGAGCTCAAAGACAAATTGACAATTGCACTAGTCCTTAGGGGCTCACATTCGTCCTTTCCCTTCCACATTCACATAGATGCGTCAGACAAAGAAGTGGGGGCAGCATTAAAACAACTGGAAGGTGTTGCAAAATGGAACTAGTTCTTGTCTTCATAATTGTTATTGCACTGATGGCATCATGTATATCTTATGTTGCAAGAAAAAGAAGAAAGGAAAATATTATTTTAAGCATGGGTTTCATGCTCCATTTTGTTGGTCAACTCGATCAAGCATGTTCTTCATGCTACTAGAATTCGTCAAGTCAAAAAAATGTTTTTCTTGAGTCAAAAGAGTCTTTATCATTTGTATAAGACCGTATTGGGAAAGTTGTAACATGTAAAGCATATCGTTTTTAGTCTAGAAAGTCAATATGAGTCTCCAAGCACAAGTTGACCCTACCAATGACAAGTCAGCCTAGAAGAGGTTATTTAACCTCCTCAAATTAGTATATATAAGAGTAGTTTTGACTGCCTTAACACACAATTTGATCTGAACAAGAAGAGTTCGATATCAAGCAAGGAAAGGAAGAAAAGAAGAGCAAAATGGCTAGAAGACAAGGAAGAAGAACAAGCGAAGAAATGAGACTTAATTTCTATCCACATGTGCAAAGGTTAGGGTTTCTGCATTTACTGGGAGGCCGAGAATCGCAGTTCTTAGTTGCATGAAGTCGAGAATTGCATATCCAAGTTACAAGAGGGTTGAAACTCTATTTTGACCTAATTTGACTCACATCGACTTTGGATACATTGACTTGCTTGAGGACAAAATTCTTGGAAGATTGACTGGTGCCATAAAAAATGATTTCTATTTTTTCAGAGGGACTAAAATTGCAAATTAGAGAAGAAGAACTAAATTCTAAAGTGAAGCATATTTGAAGAGGTTTGACTTTTGTTGACTTGTTCAAACTTTGACTTTTTTAATAGAAATTCTTGAAGGGTTGACTTGGTGCTTGAGGAAGTTTGACTTTGGTATCAGGGTCTTGAATTTCTCATTTGAGCTAATTCTAAAAGAGAAAAGATTTCTTTTGGGCTTTCCCCTTGGAGGGATTTTCCCCCGGCTTGGAGCCTATATTTTTGTGTCCACTGTCTTTTCTGATCCTCATGTTTTATGCTCTTGATAATTGTTTGATGAAAAGAATCTAACAAAGAACATAAGAAGATAACATAAGTTCACGAGCTTTTATCAAGGATCAGGAGAATTTGTTTTAATAGCTACCATACTACATTCTCTAACATGGTATCAAAGCTAAGGTGAAGAAGAGAAGGCAGCTTGACGGTCATCTTAAGAAAATATTGCTCAGAGGGAATCACTTGCAAAAGGACACAAGGAAAAGAAGAAAACCTATTGACCTAGAAGGAATGTTACTACATCAAGCATTTGTTGAAGAACTCGTCATCATAAAAAGGATCAAGCTTTTGTCACTCCATCATCTCGAAGAAGAGGAAGCATCAAAAATAAATCTTTGGAAGAAGAGGAAGCATCAAAAATAATCTTTGGACCATCATCCTCTATTTGAAGTTTGTTTGAAAACACTATTTTTGAAGGGTTCCTACAAGTCATCATTCTAGGGCATCTTTGAAGTCTCTTTGAAGGCTTTGAAAGCATCAACATAGTTGGAAACATCATCAAGCAAGAGGACTTTTGATTGACAAGTATCATATTGTCTTCTATGTCTCAACCTACAAATAAAATGGCTACATTTTGCAAGGAAAGCAATAAGTTCATTGGATCAATAAACTTCCTAGCATGGAAGAAGAGGATTGACTTGGCACTCACAAAAAATGAAGTCATGGAATTTGTTCTCGATGAAGTTGTTGTACCAGATAAAGAGAATACTCAAGAGTTAACAAAATACAAGAAGGGAGAAGTGAGGGCACAAAGGATCATTGTTGAATCCATTAATGAACATCTTTTTCCCATTGTTGTTGATTTGAAGACATCCAAAGCTATGTATGATAAGTTGGTAAAATTGTACTCTATAAGTACATTAGGTAAGGCAATATCCTTGATGAATCAATTATATATAATAAGGAAGTCAAAGGATGACTACATGGCCACTTATCTTATGAAGATATCTCAAATAAGAGAGCAGTTTCAAGGGCTTGGGGAAGTTGTTTATGATTCAAAAATGACTACTTGTGTATTTAAGGCTTTGCAACCAAACTTAAGCAATTTTGCAACTAGTATCTACTCTAAGAAACATACTACTCCTTTTGACGAGTTATGTGCTCAATGTATCTTGGAGTAAACTGGGATAAAGGCAAAGGATGACACCAAATCAAATGAAAAGTCTCAAGCCTTTATTGCAAGGTCCAAGAAAGAAGAAGAAAGGAAAGTTTGGAAACTCCAAGGGAAAACAAGATATGTTCAAGATTCAATGCTCTGGATGTAATGAGTACGGACATTTTAAGAGGGATTTTCCAAACAAGAAGAATAACAAAAGTTAAGAAAGAAGTGAAGCTCATATAGCTGAAGAAAAAGGAGAACCTGAGAAGAAGCCAAAAGGAGAAGATCACAAGGATCTATACTATTAAAGGAAGCTCCATCTCTATCAAGTTCTTTGTGCAATTTTTATTTCTTTTATTAGAAAGTAGAAAGTAGAGTAGCATGCATTGATGCATTCTTTAGAAGAGTTTGTAAAAGCACGGCATCATAAAAAGAAGCATATTATAGTAGCAAAATTAGAGCCTACATAATTAAGTTGTTTTGAAAGAAAACATATAGCTTAAAAGAATGAGTAGATTGGGACCACATTGCATATTCTAGTTCATCCAAGGATTTTCTAACATATCGTTAGAGATGGTCATTTTGCAAAAAGGATCATTAAAGATCCTCCTACAAGAACTATCATTTAGGAAGGTTCTTGGAAGAAGCATTATGACTGGTATATATTCCATCTATTATGGAAACAATAGTCTTGAAGGATGAAGGAACGCAGATGGTGAACGCAGATGGTCAAGCTGCATTATGAAAGGCATAATTAAAGTCCTTCTTTGGAAAAAGAAACCTGTCTTCGAAAGGTATAAGAAGCAAGCTCATTCAAGAAAGGATGGCTACATGGTTTTTTGGAAGCAAAAGTATGCATATTTTAAGTAACTCTTCTCTAGGGTAGGTTTCATATCTAGAATCTTGCATAAAGAAGGTTATAAAGTGTGCTCGGTAAGTCTTCCATATGGTTACTCGATGAAGTTGGTGTGCTTCGAAATGGCTAAAGATCAAGACTCTGCCGCAAGATAGCATGGCATAAACATAACAATATTGATCAACATCAAGTATGATCTCTAGAAGAAAGAAATGTTTTAATTACAACTCCAAGGAAAATATTGTAGCTTGCTAATCGATTTCAATCCATGGGCATCTTGATTAAAAGGAATGCATGCAAAAAGATCTTGGAGATGAATCATGTGAAAGGATGTTTATCACAAAGAATTCATGTAAGCAAACACTTCGATAAAAGGGCCATCATGAAGGTAATCTAATTTTAATATTTTTGTTTTGGTTATTTGGTTGACATTGTTTTGCTACCTAAAAGAATATTGCAAAAATATATAATGACAATTGAGGCAAGTTCAACTATTGGTTTTGAACTCGATTCAAAGAACATCTGGATTGAGTGAATGATTATGGTAATCCTCTAAGGATTTTATGGTCAAGATGTTTACATCATCTTGGAATTAAGAGTTAGCAAGACAGAAAGATAACCCAACGTTCATGTTCCTATAACAACAAAGATTACTTTCATGTTTAGAGGGAGCTATGATAAGGCTCAATATTATGAATTTATTGATGATGATGACTAAAGGAAAGTGATATGTAATGTTGATGGCCTAAACCCCGTCACGAGAATAAAGGAAGAGGATGGCTCAATAACATCAAGAAAGAAAGAAACTCTCCTGAAAGAAACTCAATATTATGAGATGCAAAAGAAAGGAGGAGCCATGCAGCTACTACTTGAAGATCTCCATGAAGACATGGTGGTTGGCATACTTATGAAGATAAGACAAAGAGCTTGTGGTTATGACTTCACAATTGAAAATGGAAGTGAAAGAAACTCCTCTAAGCTTTAGAGGGACAAAACATTAGAAAGCCTTATGAAAAGAGTTAAAAAAGCAGTAGAAGGGTTCTTTTCAATAGTGTATTTCCATGTATTCTCATCTCCATAAATATCTAGACTTTTGTGCTAATGACGTGTGTAAATTAAAATTTGGAGATTTTTAAATCAATGGTCAAATCAAGCCCGCTCCTATTCCTTAGTGCTAAATGGATTGGCATTACACTTTTATGAAGCACTGCATTATCAATCAATTATAATATGACATGTAAATTTTGTTTTTTTGTGGGTCAATTTAATAAGGTATATACCTACAAACCCTATTTTTTGTTGTCTAGTTTATAGTTTCTTTACAAAAAATTGTATTTTTTTTGTACGCTTGGCAAGACTACATCTTCATCATGTCCAATATATCACCCCGATCAGGGCAAGGAATCTCATTCTGGTTTTAAAAAAATAATAATAATTTATTTAATTTTTATGATTTTTTAAATCTAGACAATGTGAGAGATATCACAAGGTAAGTGATTTGATGTCTATCAATATTTAACTAGCCATTTAATTTATGACTCCACTAGTTACATTAGCATACTTCAAGCGGTGCTCCATTGACCATCTATCACTCTAAAATACACATTATTAGAAATTTTTAGGACATTTCATCTTAGGACATCTAATATATATATATATATATATATCCTCCGTAATATGATACCATGTTAAAACGAAGTTTTAGTTCTAATACCATTTGTTGGAAAATGTATTTACAATATCCAAAAATATGTGGATCATCCATCAAACTCAATTAATGAAATGAAGTCAATTAATGAGATAAAGTTGATCCCCTTCACACACACACACACATATTTCCTCTCTAATATCATACCATGTTAAAACGAAGTTTTGGTTCTAATACCATTTGTTAGAAAATGTATTTACAATATCCAAAAATATGTGGATCAGAGTCAATTAATGAGATGAAGTTGATCCCCTTCTATTTAGCACATAGGTGGTTATACTATAATTTCCTATTAACTAATGACACCATTAAAAATATTACATTATAATTAACTAAATCGCAATCTCTCGACTTGAATAATATATCTACAGTGTTGAATGATGTTGTAAACTGGTATCTAGGCAAGATTAATTTGAATGTTGTTGTAAATCTGTATCTAGGCAGGATTAATTTATGTCGTTTAGGATTTAATTGTTACAAATTTATGTAGGGTTGAGGTTCTATTGAGATATCTCTTTATTTCTACCAAGGGTACCTGTTATAACCCTTTTTGCCGCCTTATGTCAGTGAGAAGAACCTAGTGTCAACCCCTTTCAATTGTTGGCCTGAATGTGCATCTTCTCCTCCTTATTTGTGCTCATCTAGTATCCCACAAGCCTAAAATCATGTAACCATTGTTTCGTTGTAGTGATGCAGCCTGCCACTTGGGTACACGACTTGACTTCATCCTGGGAGTGACGAAGGTCAAAATTCTAGAATAAGTCCTTCCGAAGGAGATCAGCTCAACTTACCTTATCCTGAGTTGGTTGAGGGTCAATTACAGAAGAAGCTCCCTAACTTCTCATAGCCCTAGGTGTCCAGCTACATCCTCTCAAATCTATGAAAGGCCAATTTAGTGAGACATATGCATATATGCATTTCAGCCTAACTCTTTATTATACTAACAGCTACTTGAACTTCTAAAAGTGTCTCAATGCATGCATCTATGCTTGTACAGAAATTTTGTTGTTAGAATCGGGTAAATAAATTTCGTTACTTCTTAGTATCGTCCTATTTTGTCTGCATCTTTTGGTATAGAGAACCAAGATAAAAATATTTCTGTTTGCAGTAAAAGCATATTTTATATGTTATTGTACGTTGATGTCTACGATGATAAGATTCCCGCAGAAACTACATTACATGGTATCATCATGAACTGTCAGTTCAGTTACATAACATCCCTTGAGCACTATTCCTTGTTATCTCCAGACATATTTATGGTATGATTATTGCTATAAATGAGATTTGAAGATATCGTTTTTATCTGTCACTTATATTACATATAGTTTGCAAATTCAAGACTTGCTATGGAGACCAAGGAGATTGTATCAAATAAAACAGCTTGCTGTCAAGTCAGTAAAGATAAGAAAATTGGTTTCAATGATGCTATTATTGAAGCTACTAACAAAGCCAAAGAAAATCCCCACAGATCATTTCAAAGAAAAACTATATATCAAACAGAATCCCGATGGAAAAATAAGCTATATTTAAGAAGGCATAAAAGATTCAGCAAAGCGTCGGAATAAGATCCATGGCTGTCGTCAATTAGACAGGGAACTCTTGCTAGTGGCTGTGATAAATCCAATGTGAATAAGGTGTGCGTAACCACTTAATCTGTCATTATTAAATAGGCAAGGTCGATACTTGTGAAAAACCAAGGGCAACCTCGAAGGAGGCCCACTGTCACCTAGGGTCCCACTTCCCACTCTTTTCAAATGGCCGTCAGTCGCCTAAAGGGGGGGCTTCCTGAAATGATACTCTTGTACTGCATCTTAAAGAATCGGCGTAACAGGAATGATAATCTTGAGTTTGTTCATGTGCATGACTGGAAATGCGTATATATATATATATATATATATATATATATATAATGCATTCACCAAATCAGTTATTTTCCTCACAAAATATAAAATTAAAATATAATATAGGATTAAAAAAATCTGCAATAAACCCATTTCCAAATCTGCATGCACAAAAAGACAAGACCAAAATGCCTCATACTAGCCAAAACTTTAATACATTTGGGAGCACCTTTCTGTCTAGCAAAGAAACTCAGATCGTTGGAGTACAGAACAGAGATTCAAAGGGACTATAACACTGCTTATGTGATCCCTCAAATCAGAATGAAAACAGACATATTTTGGAATGATATCTGAATCAGTAAACAAAGCTAGAGAATGTAACTGAGTTCATTAATCGTCATGTTAACTCTGATCAGAAATGTTCTGCCATGCTTTATGTATTGTTACATTTAAACTTCTTAACATTTTCTGTTTTGGAAATAAAGTAAATTATATTCTTTCCCTTTGCAAAATCAACACAATCAGACAAAAATCCTCTAAAAAAATTGGGCTGAAAGGATCACTATCTTTGCTACAGTTGTCTAGGAGATCGACCAATCAGCAAGAAAAAGAAAAAAAGGCATACAGAATTGGGATAAGACAGAGATGTATTTTGTCAAACAGTTTGCATGCAGCTTGAGTACCCAGGTCCACAAACAAAAATTAATGCAGAGAGTTTGAAAAACTTATGAATCGACTTTAATTGCAGCATTTACAGCTGTTTACTCGCACCCCTGCTAGATTAATGACACCATTTAGCAGACTCTTAAAAAAATGCCAACCTTAAGGGAAAGAGCTGCCACACACACATGAAAAGATTCATTCATAACTTTTGTCAAACAAGTAGCATGCAACTTGCTGCAACTCTAATTTTCTCCCCAGAATTGTATGAAATCTTCCATCCCTATAACTCAACGGACCAATGTTTGAACTTTGAACACATATATTTATGTTGGCAGCTAAGTATAAGATATCTCCAGTAGAGTTATTTTTTATTTGAAGCAATATTCTGTCTATTCCAAAACAGAACACTGTTATCAAAAAGAAATATAAATTTGCAGTAAAATGTGTAGGTGGACATTGGTACACAGAGCAGGGATGGGATTTCAAAATTTCAAATCACGACTGTGCAAAGAAAAGGAGAGCACCCCAGTTTTATGATGTTCAAGAAGGAAGGAGGGAGCACTCTCCGCCATGAGATAGTAGATTTTACCAAGCCTCGCAATTATGGCATGATCCAGATCTGCTACCCAAATCAAAACTGAACTATAAAGTGAACTTTTATTGTTGAGGAACAGGTCTGCCAGTGCCTTGTCCAAGAAAAGGGTGCATGGAGTCTTTGGTACCAGAGTGGGTATCTTTGCCAGAAATTCTTCCTGTCGTAACTCCGGACGGCATGCTCTAGATCTGCTACCCAAATCAAAACTGAACTATAAAGTGAACTTTCATGGTTGAGGAAGAGGTCTGCCAGTGCCTTGTCCAAGAAAAGGGTGCATGGAGTCTTTGGTACCAGAGCGGGTAGCTTTGCCAGAAATTCTTCTTGTCGTAACTCCGGCCCAGGAAAGGGTATTGGATCGTTAGGTTGACTTAGATATTCATGATCATCCAAAGCACATCCTCTTCATGATCATAATAGATTTATAGAGCTTCATCAGGTTCTTCAAGTGGTTTCGCTTGAATCAGCAACATCATAGAATGGGATGGTGAAATCTTATGTTGATTCAAGTCTTCATAGATGGTCTACTGAACCTTCTCTTTAAGTTTGAAAATCATATCGAGAGTCAGCAACTTATACTTCCTCATACTGCTAACCTCTTACAACCTCTTCAATTTATCAAACATAGGCTGCAAAGCTTCCTTCATCGAAGATACTTCTGCAACACTTGAGCACTGCTTGACAAGATATCATTTAAATAATCTTCAAAAGATGCTCTTGCTCACTAATTTGTCATGTAACCTCAAGCTACTCTCATAAGAAGGCTGGATTTCACTCTCCAACAATGGCACCAAAAATGGTCACCTGCCACAAAGCCACCAAAGAAATCTCAAATGTAAAAAGGGAAAAGTTGTCCACTGTCACCTTAGCTAGGCCTCAAAGGGGTGTCCCAAGAAAAACTGACTTAAGTAAAGATTGATTGATGCCTTAAACAATTGGGTGAACGGAGGAAGAGGTGAAGAAGATCTGCAACATAGATCTGTTAATTGTTATTGCAATTGAAATGAATGTCAATGAATAGAAAGCAACAAGAATTATCAGCAGGTTAACCCACACTCCACGTAAAAGGGTATTTTTGATAGCCAAAAGAGATACTTTGCATCACCAGCACTGAAAGTATATTCATGAATCATGAGCTAGTAGATCCTCAAATCACCTCTTGCAACTCATATAAAATCACCCTCTTATGCTGCTGCAAATTCTCCAAGGTGACAAGAATGAGCAACAGAAGAAGAAGAAATGAAAGACTCAAGAATAACCAATCAACGCTTAACTCTCACTCTCATCCAGCCCTCAAAATATGAACAAAGAGGTTACCATCAATCTTTTCTCAGAAATAAAATACCTTGAAATAGCAAAGTGTAAGTGCAACTTCCACCTATAGGGAACTCTTCCCTGAGCAAATGTAACTCCCCTCATTATGACTATATCTTCAGCTGCTGCACCCTCCTAGAATAGGTATTAAACTCCAAAATTAAATGCCCTCTTACACACCCCAATAACAGCTTGAGTAACTCTAACGGAATCTTCTCTTGCTGGTCTGCATGCATCAGCATCAAATGGTTCAGGAATGCCAGCACCCTCATACTAAGAATGGGTGGAACTCCCACTGATGCAGCGTCTTCTTACAGGTATCTGCCAGGGCTAATGACCTCCATGAACCAAAAATAGTTTTACTCCAAATGAAACACCTTCCATGTTTGCTGCTAAGAAAAGTGAAAAACTGCTCTCATAAAGGCACCTTTACTACTGCTAGGTGGGACAGCGTAACTGCCACTCATTAGTGCTCCCCTCATGCTACTAAGAATAGTACACAGCAGCCATCAAGTAAGGCAGTCTCATGCTGCAACAAACTCCTCAAGATTTACCCTTTAGCTGCAGCTATATTCTTCAGAATGCCACCCTCCCTCTGCCATTAACAGCTATGTTTCACCAAGACTCCAGGACAGGGGAGGGTATATATATATATATATATATATATATATATATATAATGAAGGCATAAATACATTGATCCATACATAATTGAATTGAATAATGAATTACTCTGATGCACATTCATCATTCATACTGATACATACATCACTCATCCATACACCACAAGATTCAATAATAAATACGTTGATTCATATTAATCATTCTAGAATCTACATTGATTTATGAATCAAATTCATCATTCATCATTCTAGATTTAAAATTTAGAATTCATCATTCTAGAATCTAATTAGAAGTAAGCAAAATAGATTATAGTAGATATTTTAGTCTGAAGATTGGAAAAGTAAATTGATTTAACTCAAACTCAAAAATAGTAGAGTGATGAGTCAAAGAATCAATCTAACGTCATCAATATCAAGAGTCGGGACTTGAAAGTTAAAACTGAAAATTAAAAATGGACAATGAACATTGAAGAAGCGTTGTGGGGGAGGAGAGGCAATAGTTAACTAGTAAGCCAGATAGTGCCACAGGGTAAACCAAGTAAAGGTAAGCTTGGTAGGTCGAATGAGTGAGTTAGGGATTGCAAATTAGTTTAAATTTTGATATTTGTTATCTATATTTCCTTTTAGATTTTAATTTTTTTAATTTTTGTTTTTTAATATATTTTTTTATTTTTTAAAATTTCAAGGGTCATTAGACAAAATTGAGGGGGCATTGACCCTCAAAAGGGGTGCTTTTGGGGTTGCTGCTATTAATTAAATGCTAGTTACAGACCATCATACATAATAGAATCCAATGGAGACATTGCAACCCCCCAATTCTGAAATCCTGAAAAGTGTTGAGTCTGATGGATTTTTGTTAATTTTGGACAACTAGGTCCAAACTCCATGTTGTGATGCTCAGATGAAGATACCAATATTTTTATTGGGTTCCTCTTTCGGAGAGGTGCAAGATCGATCTAAAGATCATCTAGATTCGATGAGAAAAACATTTATTTTGAATTTATTTTTAATCTATTCAAAATATGTGCAGGTCGGCTTTAAGGTTTTGTACCCCAGCAGATGTGTCACACACCCTCACTGATGGATATAAATAAGGTCAACGTTGGAGGACATTTCACTCATCTCATCCTCACACATTCTCTGTCCTCATCTGATTGGTTCGATCACTTGGAGTCTCTTCTCTCTCCACACATGGGAAATCTGACAGCAGCAATTTCTGGTTTTCAGTCTAGGGTTTCTGCAACAGCTGCAGCCAAGTTTGACCAGCATTGACTTTGGTCAATGCAAGGTCAAATCGACCCAAAACTCTCCCCAAACTTCGATTTCCCTAATCCGCATTTGTTGGCACTATTTTCGAGGCAAGACTTTGACTTTTCAGCATTGACCTAGTTGCTACTGCTATTTGCATTGACCGTTGATTGACAGCGTTGACATTTCTGGGGTTGAGTTATGAGTTGACCGTTTGGCTGTCCTGAGGGTTGTGTGACATTGCTGATTAGCTGACCATATCGAGACTTTGCTGGTTGAAGCATCCTGTTGATCGCCGTAACGCACCATCACACTTATATGTTTCTAGTTTGTCTTTTGTCAATCTACTGGCATGTTCTATCAGCATTTTACTTTATTGTTTATGTGATTGTTGTCTAAATATTGAAGAGAAAATAAAGTTGCATCAAGCATAGAACATCTACATAAATTTACATGGTATCAGAGCTGAGGTGAAGACAAAACCCTAATTTGTAGCAATCACCAAAGAAAAGGATGGGTTCCTCAAACTACAATGGATTCAAGGCTGATTACAAATTGACTGGGAAGGATAACTTCCATGCTTGGAAGATGACATTGGATCTTATGTTGGAAGACCAAGATGTCATGGACTATGTGCAGGGTAAAATCCAAGAGCCTCCATCCACTGCAACTGCTGCCGCCAAAACAAAGTATAAGAGGGGGGAGATCAAAGCAAAGCTGATGATCAGGGACTCAATTCACAAGAGTCTGGTTGCCTACATCTCTGAGCTGGGCACATCAAAAGAGATGTATGATAAGTTGGTCCACATGTTCAAGGCCAACAATGCTAATCAAGTCCTATTCTTCAAGAATCAATTGAAGAATCTGAAGAAAGGCAGGGATGAGTCTATTCAATCATATATTCTGAAGCTGACCAAGATCAGGAACAATCTGTTGGCTATTGGGGAGACAATCGTTGATCGAGAGATGGTACTCACCACATTTGGAGGGCTCCCATCCAAATGGCATGTGTTCAACACTACCATTCTCAATAATAATGTGATACCTGACTTTGACGAAGTACTATCAAGATGCGTTCAAGAAGAGACAAGAATGGAGTATGAAAATGAAGGAAATGTTGCCTACGTTGCTCATTCTAGAAAGAAGAACTTTGGTGGTCCAAAGAACAAAGGAAGAGCAGAGGCCCAAGGAAAGAAGTGTTACACTTGTCATAGGACAGGTCACTATGATAGAGAATGCCCTTTCAAGAAGGATTCTCCCGATGGTGATGACAACAACAACAACCGGAGGAATGGAAATCAAAGGAACAACAGGTTCAAGGGAAAGAGGAAGGCTCCCTCCGGTGGAAATGGTCAACCTTTCAAAAGGTCAAGAAATTCCAGGTATGAGGAATCAAATGTTGTTGATAAAAGAAATGAATTCATTCTTGTATCTGCCCTCTCTGCTGCATCTCAACCCGACACTATGGATGTCTAGTTGATAGATAGTGGTGCCTCAAGGCACGTCACTGGGTTCAAGGAAGCAATCTCTGATATGGTTGAGAAGGATACTAATCTGGAAATTATCCTTGGAGATACTGCCACATATCCCATGAAAGGGACAGGGACTGTGACCCTCCACTTGTCTCAAGATCAAGTCCTCCGCTTGCAAGAAGTACTCTATGTACCTAATTTGAAGAAGAACCTTGTGTCTATATCGGCCATGGAAGACAAAGGTTTCAATGTGGCATTCATTGATGGAAAGGTGCGCATGTGGAAGAAGAGCTTCAAGAAAGCTCTCACGATTGGGTTTAGAGTTGATACTCTACCAAATTGGAGGAAGTCCACTGGGAGTGATGACATGTGATACTATCCAACAGACTGAACTATGGCACCGGAGGTTTGGACACCTTCACTACAAGGCCCTTCCCGAAGCAAAGAAGGTGGTGACGGGGATGCCCAAGTTCTCAAATAATCATGAAGGTGTATGTCAGGGTTGTGCCGAAGGATAGCATACAAGGGGACCTTTCCCCTCAAGCGTCAGAAAGACATCTGATGTCTTGCAATTAGTACATTCTAATTTGTCTGGTATGCTGCCCGTGACATCCTTGGGAGGATGTTCTTATTATATGACGTTCATAGATGACTTCTCTCGCAAAACCTGGATATACTTCTTGAAGAAGAAGGATGAAGCTTTCATGTGGTTCCGTACCTTCAAAGCCTTGGTGGAAAATCTGACAGGGAAGAAGATCAAGATATTGAGGACCGATAATGGCACTGAATATGAGACAAACGAGTTCAAGAACTTTTGCAGAGAAGCTAGCATCAAGAGGGAGACCACAATTGTCTATACTCCTGAGCATAATGGCGTTGCTGAACGAAAGAACAGGACCATTGTGGAAGCTGCCCGTGCCATGCTATGTGACCAAGTTCTACCAAATTTTCTATGGGGAGAAGCTGCGAACACTGCTGTGTACCTACAAAACCGATGCCCGCATTCCGCTCTGGACTCCAAAACTCTCGAAGAGGTTTTCACTGGTAAGAAACCTGACATCTCACATTTTAGAGTTTTTGGATGTCCTGTTTATTTTCATGTGCCAAAAGAGAAGAGGAGCAAGCTGGATGCTTATGGGACGAAGGAAATGTTTGTGGGCTACAGCGAAACTTCGAAGGCTTATAGAGTCTATGTGCCTGGTCAAAGGGAAGTGGAGATATGCCACGATGTCACCTTTGACAAAGATGCTTCCCTGAGGAAAGTAGTCAATCTTCCGAGATCTGAGAAAGATCATGAAGCAAGGCCTGGAAATCAAGAAGAACCGAAGGATGAGACGATGTCCGATGTTGAAGGACCGATGGACCCGATTGATCCACCTCCTTCACTGGGGAAGCGACCATCATGGCTCAGGGACACTCTCGAGGATGCCGAGGGACACATGGCCCCAGGGGAGACATTCCGTGAAAGCAAGAAGCCGAGTAGATACCAAGGGTATCTAGCAGCCAAGAGTACTATTATATAATCTGAGCCTGGATCTTTTGAGGAAGTCGTAAAGCATCAAGTCTAGAAGGATGCTATGCACGAAGAGAATGATTCCATAATGAAGAATGATGTCTGGGATGTGGTTCCAAGATCGGAGGACAAAGCAATTGTCACCTCGAAATGGCTCTACAAGATCAAGCATGGATTTGATGGAAGTGCTGAAAAGTTCAAGGCAAGATTTGTTGCCCGTGGCTTCTCTCAAAAGGAAGGCATAGACTATGATGACATATTTGCACCTGTGACCCGATATACCACCATTCAATCTATCATAGCTCTTTGTAATATTCCTAATTAGCAACAGCTAATTGGAATATTCGATTTTTGTATAGTTTTGCCGACTATAGTTTATTAATAAATAAAAGTGAGAAAAGGGGGCTAACTCACTTAAATAAAATAAAGTGTTTCCCTAGTAGATGCAACGTTATAACTTAAGGGGGAGCCTTGGGGGTCCACACCACGTATGAGAGGAGGCTCACGTAGCCTCTAGGAGCTTCTGCGCAGTCTTATGAGGAGCACGTGGGAGAGAGAGGGACCATGTTAGGGTTTTGAGAAGGGCCAGCGTTATAAAAGGTGGGAGAGCCATCTCATTTGGCATTCTTGTTGTTGATGATATTTGAGCTAGACTTTTGTCTTCTTGAGCACGTTGGCTGTTTAGCTTGTCTGCAGCACTGTTTAGTGCGTTGAGTGTCTCCAGTCGGAGATCTCGCCCTTAGCCCCGAGGGTCTTCGAGTCCCTGCTCGGGCAAGGTTTTTCCTTCAGTCTTTTACGGGAGATTTGGTTGTTGTTTTGCGGAGGAGCTGGGCTTCTTTTGGTGACTACGCAGTCCCTGGGAGAGAGGACGCAGTTCTTGTTGGAGGTGTTCGGGTGCGGGGTTTTCTGCAGGAGTTTCAGTGAGATCCGGTGTGGAGGCTCAGTCTTTACCAGTTGGAGATTTTCCGGGGAGTTTGTGGCTCTGTTTCAGCATTTATCATTTGGCATCTGCGCTGGGCCTGGAGTGACAGCGTAATTCCTTGAGGAGGGTTTCCTTGGTGATTTTCGGAGGTGGTCCATTTTTGTTATGGTTTCTGGGTTTGGTCCAGGTTGGCGAGTATAGGTGATTTGCAGATTTTCAGCCCATTCTGGCAAGGGGATCAGCCCCTAGTTTCAGTTCATTCCCGCAGCAGCAGCAGTTTACGGCAGTTTCCTAGCAGCTGGGACGCAATTTCTTGTGGCGGCCATTTCCTATCTTTCTGAGAGAGTTCTTCACTTGCCTTGAGCAAGAATAGGTGCTATCATTCTGATTATCCATTGTACTTCATTATATTCTCAGATTAATAAAATGGCTTAGCATTCCCGGCATTTTTATGAGTATTTGCTTTATGTTCTATTTCTGGCATTTTCCATATTGTCGTATGCTTGTATTGCTGTCTATTTCCCTTTTGGGATATTACACTCTTGCTGCTACGCAAGGATGGAGTCTTCATCAAATGCATGTGAAGACCGCATTTCTGCATGGTGCGATAAAGGAAGAGGTGTATGTAGAGCAACCTCTGGGGTTCGAAGTCCAGGATCGGGACACCCATGTCTGCAGGTTGAAGAAAGCCCTCTATGGGCTGAAGCAAGCACCCAGAGCTTGGTATGAGAGGATAGATAGCTACCTGATGAAGTTGGGCTTCACTCGTAGTAATGTTGATCCAAACCTTTAATTCAAGGTTGATAGGGAGAAGCCTCTCATTCTGGTGTTGTATGTGGACGACCTCTTCCTGACTGGTGCTGACCCTCTCATTCATCAGTGCAAGAGGGAGCTCACTGCTGAGTTTGAGATAAGGACCTAGGACTGATGCACTACTTCCTAGGCCTGGAGGTCTGGCAGAGACCTGGCGAAATTTTCCTTTCTCAAGGAAAATACATTGTGAAGCTTCTGGAAAGATTCAACATGGTGGACTGCAAGTCCGTGACGACACCGATGGAGCTCAACTTTAAGAAGTTGAGTGGCAGCGCTGCTAGGCCCGTGTCTCGTAGGGGCCCTAATGTTCTTAGTGAACACCTGTCCGGACGTATATTTTGCAGTGAACACTTTGAGTCAACATATGGTTGAGCCTCATCACATTCTCTGGGTTGGTGCCAAGAAACTCTTGAGATATCTCTGGGGCACGATAGACCATGGGCTGAGATACACTGTCGGGAGCATAACACTCCTTGGATATACTGATGCCGATTGGGCTGGCAGTGTGGTGGATCGCAAGAGCACATCTGGATGCTGCTTCACACGTAGATCTGCTTCGGGCAGGAAACGGAAGTCGGTAGCCTTGAGCACCGCTGAGGCCGAATACATTGCAACATGTATGGCCCATTGTGAAGTCACTTGGTTGCGAAAGCTCTTCAGTGAGCTATTCGAGCATGTGCTAGATGCCGCCATTATCCTTTGTGATAACCAGAGGGGAATTCATTTGTCATAGAATCTCGAGTTCCACGATCGATCCAAGCATGTTGATGGCTGGTACCACTTTATCCGGGATATGGTACAGCGAGGCACCATAAGGCTCGATCATATAGGAATTGATGAGCAGGTCGCAGATATTCTCACAATGCCCTTGGGGAAGACCATGTTCCTAACCTTCCGTGAGAATCTTGGAATTCTGGAACGACCCTATGATGAGGGTCATGTTGGACGATGAGCTCTGGGAGCTCTGGGAGGCTTTGGGGATAGTTTCTCGGAGCTATAAGCAACCACGGGGCTAGGCTTGCCGAACCTTGTTGGTGTGCTTCTGCCCCACCATTGTGATGATTGAGTTGGTTCACCTCTCATTATCTGTGCCCCATATGCATCCTACCCATTTGAGTTCCGGACTCATGGGAAGTATCTCTCATTTGGCCAGTGAAGTGGGAAAAGCTAGAGACTAGTAGCAAATACTGATGGACACATCAGAGATTTCCGTACTCTCTATCGAGGAGGTTTCAGACCCCCTATTGACTTCGGGTCAGATAAACCAACTTTGGGTTGGTATGAGACTCTTTGTGAGTCTTATAGAGGTTTCGGACCTCTGGGCTAAATCTGTCAACCAGGAATGATGTCTTTGTGACTGACCCACTTCTGTTTTGAAATAAAGAAGCCAGCAAAGCAAGTTACGGTGGGATGACGCACAATGTTTGGATTTCACAGGTGGATGGAGTTCTCCCTAGTTGAGAGGGAGTGTTAATTTTGGACAACTAGGTCCAGACTCCATGTTGTGATGCTCAGATGAAGATACCAATATTTTTATTGGGTTCCTCTTTCCAAGAGGTGCAAGATCAATCTAAAGATCATCTTGATCCAATGAGCAGAACATTTATTTTGAATTTATTTTTAATCTATTCAAAATATGTGCAGGTCGGCTTTAAGGTTTTGTACCCCAGCAAATGTGTCACACACCCTCACTGATGGATATAAATAAGGTCAACATTGGAGGACATTTCACTCATCTCATCCTCACACATTCTCTCTCCTCATTTGATTGGTTCGATCACTTGGAGTCTCTTCTCTCTCCACACATCGAAAATCTAGCAGCAGCAATTTCTGGTTTTCGGTCTAGGGTTTCTGCAGCAACTGCAGCCAAGTTTGACTAGTGTTGACTTTGGTCAACGCAAGGTCAAATCGACTCGAAACTCTCCCCAAACTTCGATTTCCCTAATCCGGTTTTTTTGGCACTGTTTTCGAGGCAAGATATTGACTTTGACTTTTCTTTGTTGACCTAGTTGCTGCTGATGTTTGCGTTGACCGTTGACTGGCAGCTTTGACTTTTTTGGGATTGACTTTTGAGTTGACCGTTTGGCTATCCTGAGGGTTGTGTGACATCGCTGGTTAGATGACCATATTGAGACTTGGTTGGTTGAAGCATCCTGTTGACCACTGTAATGCACCATCACACATATGTTTCTGGTTTGTCTTATGTCGATCTACTGGTATGTTCTATCAGCATTTTACTTTATTGTTTATGTGATTGCTGTCTAAATATTGAAGAGAAAGTAAAGTTGCATCAAGCAAGCATAGAACATCTACATAAATTTACAATTTTGAATGGGATCTCAAATTCTACTTTCTCCATATGGAATCCAATGAGGTTAGAACCAATGTTGCGAAAATCGCGATCCGAATAAAATCAGCAAGGGTCCGAAAAATGAATAAAATCAGGAAAAAATCAATAAAAATCGGCAAAACATCGTAAACATTAAAAAAATATTTAAAAAATCATTTTTTTTCAATTTTTTAAGTATCTAAAGCATCCTTGATTTTTAACGATTTTTTGGCAATTTTTTGGCGATTTTTACAATTTCTTTGCGATTTTGAAAAAATCACCGATTAAATCAGCCGTTTAAATCGTCATGCAAAAAAAATCATCGCGATTTAATCGTGGTTAGAACCACTCTCAAACATCCCAAGTCAATTAATGGTAACGTTAAAAGTTTAAGTATAGGCACTTTTACTTTTAGAATTTAGCATTGCTATTAATTACATAGCATTAGTCAGGCCCTAGGGTTGAACACTAAGCTTCCCCACTCATAAATTATTATTTTCAAGCAAAATTATGGGAGATCGGCTAGCCATTTCTAAGGTGGAACACCCACAAGCACCCCTTTTGGGGAAACATGTCTCCCTTACTGGGAAATGTTTCCCCCTGCATCTCCCCAAAAGGGGGACTTGGGGAAACATTTCTCCAGGCGTCCCCTAGTCCCAGGTGTGTCGGAAGCATGAGGTGCGTGCACCCCACCCTGGGAGATGGGGATGTGTCCCCATGGAACACTGATTACCAATCCAACAAAAGCTGAAATCTTCTCAGAAAGGTACCCAAATCATGACCAAAACAGACTAGAGGAGCAACTTGCACACCGCTACAGAAACTATACTTACACCTCAAGAAAAACTCCGGCTTCATGCAGATCTGGGCAATAATCAGTGGGTATCCAGATTCCAAACAGAATATGTCTCCAATGACAATGTATAGAAGGTAAGTAACTTCCTTGAGAGGTGTGCCGTAAAAGTCTTCATGAAAGCACTCTTCCCATAGCAGGTTCAAGCTGCAAAATCTGATCTCAATTTGTGTCCTGTTTGTCTGTGCAGGTACAGGGGTCAAAGCGTTAAGGTCAACATTGGATTTTGCTTGCAAAAGATTTGCAAAAGATATGGTGTTAACAGCAGACAAAAATATGAAGTTAAATACTCTTTTTACCTACTACCATCAGACAATCAAGTTAAAACAAGTATATATAAATAAACCATGTCACTAATAGTCACAAAAGACGACAGTGCAAACAGCAAGCAAAGCCTATAAATTTGACTCATCAAGTATATTGCCTTTAATACAGCTTTGTTAATTTGGACCTTTAGTGCCTAACAACCCCCGTTCCAACAACCTGCCCAATGATGTAAGGGCGGCGAACATGTAATAACTCAAATTTTAATCGGATGATTTTATTGTTTGGTTTTGATTCACTGTAGATGGGATATTTTTCAAGGAACACCTGTCCTCTAATAGAATTCAAAACCATTGTAAAGCATTCATGAAACAGAAAAAAGTGAGCTTCTATTACAGAGGTCCTTGAGATTAGAATCTATTTTAGTGAATAATGATTACAACCTAAATCACCCGGGATCTTGCATACGATGCACAGCGTGTATGAACCCATTTTACGCTCCTGCAGCAGGACCATTGGCCTGTTTCTTGACTTCCTCGTCAGCTCTCCTTAAAAACTCGTCCCAGGCACTTCCAGGGCCTGTGTCAATGTAGTCATAAGGAACGCCACTAGAAGCTCTAAGACTTGGTTGCACTCGTCCCTCGCTGTCCACGATCCTGAAATCCTGCACATGGCCATCTTCTCTTAACTCTAAGTTCAACTGCGTCCAATTCTTCGAATCCGTATCGAAATCAAAACTCAAATTACCCAAATTCTCTGTCAAGGCGTCACGTGAGACTGCCCCGTTACATGGTTTCGATTTCATTTTCTTAATCTTTTCAAGAGCCTCGTCATAGTTATTTTCCAACTCCTCCCAGGAAAAGAGAAGAGGAAGAGTAAATGCCCTCCATGGACTGAAATCAATCAACTTCACTCTGCCGTCTCTGGTAACATAACAATCGAATGTATAATCATTTAATTCAAATTCCTCGCTTATGTGCTCTTTAAAAAACCCAAAAATGGAGGATTCCAACTCCTCCCGCTCGTCTAATAAGCTTGGATAAAACCCTGTAACTTCTCTCTGGGAAACCCCCACCAGCAAACCCCCTCGAACAAACCCACGAAACTCCATTTCCGGCCTCAAGTCATACCATTTACGTAATGCCAGATAAAATCTGGGAGGTCTATCGGCCGTTTTATCCTCGCACGAATCAAAGGCACGGCAGAGATCATTAACTAAGCTATCAGATGCCCTCAAAAGAAGAACGATTTCACTAAAAGAAGAGCATTTGAGCGTACCATTGGTGGCAATCCAGGCGGTGTCTTTGGGGGCGCTCCAATTCAGCTTGGGAAAAACGAACCCTCCTAGGGTTTCAATGGAATTCTTCACCTCCTTCTCCAATTCTGGAAACGATGGCTGAGCCTGAGCTTCGTCGTCTTCGTCCTCTTCCTCCCAGTGATGGTAATCTTCTGCCTGGAGATCCGGGCATGTGATTCGAACTCTGGTTGGCAAGGCATCTTCGCCATCGCTGGAGGAGGTTTTGGGGAGGAATAAGCCACCATCGTCCAGCAGAAAATCCACGAACGGCTCCGGCAAGGGATGGAGAATGGTTTTGATGGAAACCCTGTGGAAACGCGGGTACCATTCCTGTATCTGGCATCGAATTATGTCTGCCTCCTTCATTGTTATTCCTTCTTGAACCCGAACCCGCCTTCAGAGTGGTTACTTAACAATCCTTCACGGCTACCAACGAGTGTATTTCTAAGTCCACGGTGAGGCTGATATGACGCACACACTCTGAAAAAGCCTTGTAAATTAGCTCGCACAACTTCAATTACAGGATCATGGAAAATAAGAAGTATAGATAAATAGATTGTAGCTTTACATAAATTCCATTAAACTCCATTTATTTAAATTAATTCGGTTTGTCAAAATATGGATCAACTCTCTGTCTACGAAGGGAAATTAAATATATCAAAACAATATTTTAATAATTTTTTAAATGAAAATATTTATAATGAGTTATTTTTATGTTAAAATAATATATTAAAAGATTAAAAATAATGATATGTGTAAAATTATTTATTTTATATTAAAATAATAATGTATTTTTAAGATGACACTAAATTCAAACACTAAATTGGGGTATGAAAAGGAGGTATGCATACTCTACTTCATTATGCTCATTCAAGTTGTAGTTCATTATTTAAACAATTTAAAAAATATTTTTTTTTAATAAGGATTAGGAAGAGATTTTAAATTAAATGTTTATTTTATAATATTTGATGTTAAAATTTTTGAATAATTTAAAATTATTTTATTTTTACAAATATTTATTGATATATCTTAATAGCGAGAGATGGCAATGGCTCAGTCAAATGAGGTTTCGTGAGGCCCTGGGACTTCAGCCTTAAAGATGCAGTCAATAATTTCTTCAACATTTGTTATAGGCTTCATCTAAGAGTTTCGATACTTCATCGCGGTCTCCAACAACGTTTAACCTCTCTCATCCCCATTTTCCCTACAATTAGATGAACCTTGCAACATGGCATCAATTTCCTCTTCATTTTATATGGTTGACTTGTCGATTCCCAACCTGGGGCCTTCCAGGGAAGTAGAAGAATTGGTGGACTATGAACTATGTTAGTTTTCCAATGTTCTATGCTTAGCACAATCACTTATTTCAATTCTTCAATCAGTAATCAATTTATCCAATATAATTAAATCTTCCAATAACAATGAGCAATTGTAGATATAACAGTAAATCCAATGCACAATAGAAGACAACCAAGAACAAGAGAGACATGGTATTTGGTCAAAGACTAAGGAAAAACCCCACAAGGAGGAAAACCCTTTCAAAATTCTTCTTCTATTAGATTGTCATCAAATGTTTAGCAGAGAGATATAATGTTCCAATTCATTAACAAAGAGTCAAAGTCAAACCTTTGACTATCCAAGAATCAATTATCCAATATCCAATCCAATGATGAACTCAAAAGTCAAATTTGGTCAACAAGTCAAATCTGCAATTCTAGTCAAAGTAAATAACAGTAGCAGTAGCCCTAACTAGTCAATGATCAACGGTCAGCAATCCTCCAAACAATTTGTTCAAGGCAACAGTAAATTTGACCTTCCAAAATTAGCCAACCCAAGTCAAAATAGTCAACAAAATCCTCATAGAAATCGGTCAAAATCAACCCTTTGACCTGTGAAAACCCTAGTTGCAAAATTGTGGTCAACTCTAGACAAACTTGCTCATAAAAAATTGGTCCATATTTTAGTCAACTCGACATCCCAAGCAGATCAAAAATTCAGTCAAACAAGGTCAAAATAGCCATTGTCAACATTGGTCAAACAATCCCCAAATAGAAGTCAATGCACCAAAACTGAAAAATCTTCCTTTCCTTCGCACATGTGGAGTTAATCCTGCAATTTCAGATGTAGTACGAACCAATCAAGAGAAGATAGATGTGTGTGATGATGCTCCAAGATGATGTGACATGAGGTCTATTTATATGTAGTGGAGGACTCCCTATCTGTCCTTTAGGTCGACCTATAATTTTGTGCACATGTGGGTTTCACCTTAAAAATAATATTTTTCCTTGGCCAAATTAAATTCTTCCAAGGGCTAGTAGGGGCTTCTCTGGATGAGGAAGGCTCTCCAATGGAGGGAATTTGTCGTCGAGCTACCAAATTGACACTCCCTCCTCTACAATAAAACAGGTCATTAGTGTCGTAAATAGTGCTAGAATTCAGTGTTTTTGAGTTTGTGAATTGGCTTCAATTTGCGTCATTAAACCCGGTGCAACTTGGCATCATCAGTTGGGCACCATAAATAGTGTCAGGAACTGTTTTTTCCATTCTTGCTTCCATTTTTGGGTCCATTTTTACTTCTAGTTTTGCTTCTAATTGTGCTTCTTGTTTTGCTTCTAGTATGGCATAAAAAATAGCTTCTTTTTTGGCTTCCTAATTAACGTCAAGTTATGCTTCCATTATAACGTCCTTTATTGCGTCGAGTTTTGTTTCCAATATGCAATCACTTGTTGCATTTAGCTTTGCTTCCATTATGGTGTCTTCTTTAGCTTCTAATATGGCTTCCATTATAGTGTCTTTTGTTGCTTCTAATATTGCTTCCATTATTACTTTTTGGTTTGCTACTTGAATGGCTTCTTTGTTCGCTTCTTAGGGAATGACAAGTTTTGCTTCTAACATTGCTTCAATTATTACTTCTTTGTTTGTTACCTAAATTGCTTATGTTTTTGCTTCTTAGATAATGCCAAGTTTGGCTACTAGTATTGCTTCCATTATTACTTCTTTGTTTGCTACCTAAATTGCTTCATTTTTTGGTTCTTAGGTAACACCAAGTTTTGCTTCAAAGCTTACTTTTGGTGTGCTTCTAGTTTGGCTTCCATTGTTGCTTCCTTTTTGCTTCCAGAATTGCTTCCTTGTTAGCCTCATGGTTTTCTTCCTTTTAGTTGGAAGTTTTTCTTCATGTTTAGCGCCTGGGTTTTCTTCTTTTTTAGGTCCAGGGTTTGCTTCCCTTTAATGTTGGGATTTCCTTCTTAATTAACCTCCAATTTTGCTTCCTATTAAGCAAGCAATTTAGCTTCCTATTTAGAGCCAGTATATGCTCCAAGTATGGTGATCAAAGTGGATATTGGTGGCCACTCGCCTATTCCACTTAGGCCCCCAATACTATTTCTTTTCAGTTTCCTTAATTCTAGCACAACTTTCTATTTTTGCTAGTTTTTCAGGTCATGAACTTCTGTTGTCGTTTTGAGGCCCTAAACAACATTTTTTTTGTCAAATACGCCAAGCCTATAAAAAAAAATTTCCTTGGATAGATCTTTATAATAAGGTATCATGCACGCCAAACGAAGATCATATGCCAAATTACGACCCCAAGAAGTTGGCGTTCAAACTAATCCCAATGGGGCACACAAAATTTTGGCACTTCATCTCCTAGGGTTATTTTTTTGGATGTTTAGGGCTTTCCATTGTTTCTCAAAATAAAAGGCCTTTGAGCCACATTGTAACACAATTCAGAAGGCATGTAGTCATCACATTCTTTCTCAGATATAAGTTATCATCATCCGAGCTAGCTTGTTTCTCTTATTTATGTAAATAGTTTTCAGTCATTGTTGTTTTATTAATTGAATTTTTTATTCATTGTATCTCTATGTTTTGGTTTGAATCTATATTTCATTTCGTTCCTACATTAATTTGGATTAGTGGTATTAGAGTCGTCTGCTCTTTCTTTGTTTTTATGAGCATGTCCCCAATAAGGTCGGGGTATAAGGAGTTGGGACTTGAATTGGTTGAACCCTTGCAAGGTCAGCCTCACTGACCCCAATGACCTCCCATGGAAGAAGAGAAGAATACGAGGGAGCGGGAGATCCTTTCAAAATTGATCTAGGGATAAAAAATATGCTCAAAATTCAAAGTGCTCAAAATCTCCCGAAATCATTGCCAAATCATAGATCTCATTGTTTTGATTCCAATGACGCTTGAATCTTATCAAGTCGACACCGTATGAAAAATTTATCGCGTTCTAGAGTTTTTGACAAATAACTAAAAATTCAACTTGCAGGGTTGACTAAGCAGCTGACTGGGCATATCGTACGATGACTTGGCACTAACATTAGAGGGCAACTATGCAGTATGGTTGTCAGAGGACCAATCAAGACAAGAAAAGTGGTGAGTTTCGATTGGTTGTGGTGATTGTGGTTGGGCTAACCACAAGCCACCACAGGGACCAATGAAAGGCTACCATGTGACCCTATGGGAGGCTACTACATGGCTCTATTTTGTTGACTAATATTTTTGTTATGGATTGACCAACCTTGGCGGGGTTCTACCCCGCGACCTCTAGCAAGCCAACCGTTCGCCTTACTGCTAGACCACATGATGGTTCTTATTATATAACATGGGTTGGTTATATTTAAATGTTAACTATTGGCGAGTTTGGGAGGGGGAAATTTGGTGGGCTCGCCTGACCAGCCTAACCCCGGGTTATATGGATTATGGCGTAACTGTGGGCGGAGGCAGAAGGGGCAGGGAGTTGGTCCCCAACCTCGATTCTATTATCACCAATGTAACCGTCGATGAAGATAACAGGAGGGGCGGGCACGTAGCACCTTCCCATGCCCAGCCCAAGGACTTTGCAACTGTCATGTGACCTGGAGCGGAGGGCCAGCAGGCGTGTGGCCTCTGGCTCGTGCCCCCGGTCATATGTTTGCCACGTGACCAAACCAAGGGGCGGAAGGATGGGAGTGTGACCCTATTGGCACACTTAACCATCCGACATTTTGCAATTTTTTCAGTGGAATTGTTGTTGAACCTGCATGAATTGTCGCCTTACATATCCACCACAGGTAGAATTCTTTGCCAGTTTTGACAGAGGGTCAATTTGCATAACAGTTAGCAAAGAAACAAAGAAGGAGGCCTAACTTGGCCATTTTCAACCTTTTTGAGCCCAAGAAGAGCCTACACAAGGGTTTTTGGGTGTTATGGACACAATGGCAGTGTTATTTTTTCAATTTGAGCATTGTATGTTGATGTAATTTCAATTTTGAGCATATAATATAAAGGACCAACATTGGAAGCTAGACCTAGAGACGTAGCCCAGGAGGGGTGAACTCCGTCATCAAATTGTTGTTTTGTGATGCTGCATGTTGTCTATTTTTCATTGTTAAAATATTCAAAACTTAACTAAGTTTACTAAGTTTATGTACTTTTGAAATTTCGATCCATTTCCCATAAGACATAAACTAGCTTGCAATTTTTTACAAGAAACCTTCAATTTTTAATTTCAGATCATTTTGGTATCAGAGCATGGTTATTTTGATGGTTTGACAATTTTTGCAAGTGTCTTCTTGAATGATTACAATATATAAATTGAGAAGAGGAGGAGTGTTGGAAGAACCAAACCCTCAAATTTGTTCAAGGAGGTCACAAACTCCACAAACTCCACCATTAATGGAACATGGAGAAGGACAAGAGTTGATGTTTGAAGATGAGAGAGCTTTTAGAAAGGCTTTTTATGATATGTATGAGATGGTGAAAGTATTGTACAATGAGAGGACAATAAGGTTGCAAGGAGAAAGCTCAAATTATCCAAAAGGTAATGGTGGTGATGGGAGGAAGCCTCCACCTTCACCTCCTCCTTCACCTCCTCCTTCACCTCCATCTACACCTCCATCCCCACCTCCTTCCTCGGCTCCTTCATCTCATAGATCTACTCCTCCTCCATATCCAAAAGGACATGTTAAGTCTCATTTACTTAAGCTTGATGTTAATTTTGAATTGCCTATGTACAATGGGGAAGTAAATGCTGAAAAGTTGGATAATCGGGTTTGTCAAATTGAAGTCTATTATAGGATTCAAAATATTGTTAATGATGTTACTAAGATCCAGCTTGCTTCCCTTTGTTTGGAAAGTGAAACCCTCATCTAGTGGGAGGTCGGAACTCAAGAATATTTGGAGAAAAGTTGTAAAATTATCTCTTATTGGAATGATTTTATAGTTGCATTAAGAAGGAAATTTTATCCATTAGCTTACATGCAAAAATAAATTATGGATTGAAAAAGTTTAGACAAGCTAAAGGTTAGAGTGTCTAAAGTTACAAAAATAATTTAGAAGAAGAGCTTTAATCTTAGGTATTGATTTTTCTTCACAAAATACTATCCTTAAATACATAGGTGGATTACATAGTTATTTGAGGCATACTATACTTATGTTTAATCCCACCAATTTAGATGAAGTATGTGTTTAGACAATTCATTTAGAACCAAGAGGCAAGAATGTTACTCAAGAGACTAGCAAGAAACCTTTCGAATCTCGAGACAAAGGAAAGGGGAAGTTTTAAGGAAAAGACAAAAACAATGCTACAATCAAGAAAGAGGGAGACAATTAACTTACCTGTAAACATTGTTCAAAAGAATGCCATGATGAAGACCATTGTTTAAAATTACATCCAGAAATGAGACCAAAGAAGTTCAATATCAAGGGGAAACAAAAGATTTTTGCTACAACTCAACAAGATCTAGGATCTTATTCATGTGATGAAACCAAAATCACAACCATGGTAATGAAAGGTATAGCTTCTAATGCAAGTACTAGTTCTTCTAGTAAAATTATTTACTGTCAAAATGATAAATAAAGAAGTGAGCTTTTTCATATCAGGGTCATTACAAAACATACAAAAGTTGATACATTGTTTGATAGTGGATCCCAAGTCAATTTTATCTCTGAAGAAATTGTCAAGAAACTTAATCTAGAAACCACACCTCATACTAAACCTTACCTTATGGGTTGGGTATGTGATGATGCCAAGTTACAAGTGACAAGAAAATATAAATTGAAATTCACCATCATTTCTAACTTTCTAGATGAGGTAGAGCGTGGGTAGAGCTTGATGTTGTACCACTGGATATTTACGAGATTGTTTTAGGGAATCCATACTTGTATGACTAAAAATCCGTATTCTATCATCATGAGAACAAATATCATCTTTTTAAAGATGGAGTTGAGTATATTGTTAGAGCACATTGCAAGAAGATGAACTTATCTTTTGTTAGTGTTGGTCAGAGGAAAAGGCTTTTAAATGCTAGTAATAATTTTGTGTTGTTGATGATTAAAGCTAAAGATATTATTGAATTTGAAGCTTTAACAGAATGTGATTCTAAAATTAAGCATTAATTGGTTGAATTTGTTAATACTTATGACAAGATGTTTCAGGAACCTGAAGGTTTGCCTCCTAAAAGAGGAATCCAACATGAGATTCACTTGCAATAGGATGCACCACTTCCAAATAATGGCATGTATAGAATGTCAGTTTTGGAGAATGCAAAGATTAAGAAGCAAATTCAATAGTTTTTTGACAAAGGGGCCATCAAACCTAACACATCTCCTTGTGGGTCTCCTATTGTTTTGGTTCCAAATAAAGATGGTACATGGCACATGTGTGTGGATTTTAGAGCTTTGAACAAGATCACAGTAATCACTATCCTCTTCCTCGTATTGATGATTTTCTAGATCAGTTAAAGGAATTTGTTTACTTTACTAAGTTATATTTTGAGAAGCAGATATCATCAGATAAGGATTGTTGAAGATTATATTTGGAAAACTACTTTCAAGACAAAACAAGGTTTGTTTGAATGGTTAGTTATGTCGTTTGAGCTTTGAAATGCACCTGCAACATTCATGAGAGTTATGAATGATGTGTTGAAACCCTTCCTTGATGATTTTTTTATAGTCTACTTAGAGGATATTATGATTTTAAGTAAGACACGTGAAGAGCATGTGAAACAATTTTTAGATGTATTGAAAAAAGAGAAGTTGTATTTGAAGATGTCTAAGTGTGAATTTGGGAAAAAATATTTGGTTTAATTGGGTCATATTATAGGAGGTGGTGAATTGAAGATAAATCCCTTGAAAGCTTACGTTATTGTGAATTGTCCTAGACCCAATGATGTAACAAAAGTTAGGAGCTTGTTGGGAGCAACCCAATATTAGAGAAAATTTATCGCTAACTTCTCAGTCATGGCAACACCATTACATGATTTGATAAGTGTGAAACAATTCTTGCGGTGGGGAGGAAAGCAGCAAAAATCGTTCAACACTTTGAAAGATAAAATCAATACAACACCAATTCTAGCACGTCCATATCTTAAGCATCCATTTGTGAATCAAACCGATGCAAGCGATTATGCTATGGGAGCAGTTTTAATGCAACAGGGTAAGCCAATTTGTTATCATTTTGAAACATTTACCAATGTAATAATTAACTATCCAAATTATGATAAAGAGTAGTATGTTTTGGTAGAAAGCGTGAAGAAATGGAAGCATTATTTGATGGGTAAAGAAACGATTATTCATACTGACCATCAACCTTTGCAATATTTACAATCGCAAACCAAGCTACATCAAGCTAGACATTTCAGGTGGATGGGATTCCTACAACAATTTCATTTGGTAATAAGGTATAAGAAAGGTATATACAACAAAGTTGCAGATATGTTATCAAGGCATGTTGTTAATACATTTGTCATTCTTAAGCATAACTCAATCATGCATGCAAGTTACATTGAACAATATGCTCAAGATGAAGATTTTAAAGATGTTTATGCAACTTTGAGTCAAGGAAATCATGTTGAAGAGTTGGATTATCATGTTCATAACAAGTTGTTGTATCATCTTGGTAAGTTATGTGTTCCACATAGTGAAAGAGACAATGTCATAAGGGAAGCCCACACTTCTCTTATTGTTGGTCACTTTTGTGTAGGCTAAACAATTTCTCAAATTTAGAGGTATTGTTATTGGCCTCGCATGAATGAATTTTTAAGATATGTAAAAGGATGTTCCATGTGTGCTACTAACAAGCCAAGCAATAGGAAATTGGGTTTATATACTCCACTTCCTATTCCTTCTTGTCCTTGGGAAAGTATTTCTATGGATTTTGTTAGAGTACTACCAATGTCTAGGAAAGGTCATGATTATCTATATGTTTTTGTGTGTGTTTTGATGCCATGTAATAAACATGTTACAACTAAACATGCAACAAAGACATTATTCCAAAATGTATGGGTTCACTTTGGGTTTCCCACTTCTATTATTTCTTATCGATATTCTCGATTTTTCAAGTTTTGTTCAAGTTTATGGGAACCCATGGACACAAAATTAAATAAGAGTATCACATTCCATCCACAAACCGATGACCAGACAGAAGTAGTGAAAGCATCTCCTTCGAGGATATTGTGGTAAGAATCCTAAAACTTTGGAATGAGCATTTTTATTACATCTAACATCCCTACAATCATTCCAAACATTCATCTACAAAAGTATCTCCATTTGAAGCTTGTTTGGGTTATTTTCCAAAGTCTCCTTTGGATTTCATCTTTGGTAAATATATTGCGGTAGATGGACATAGTGATGTGGGCAAAGGCAAGCATTTCATTGAACAAATTCAGCTAGTGCCAAGTACAAAGAAATACATGACAAGCTTAGGGTTGATCATGATTTCCAAGTGCGAGATCAATTTTGGTTGTATATGAGCAAGGAAAGACTTCAAGGTGAAGCTAAAAGTCTTAACTCAATCAGGTATGGTCCTTTCAAAATATTGGAGAATATTGATAACAATGCTTTCTGATTAGATTTATCACCTTACATGCAAATTTATTTTGTTGTGAATGTGGAAAACTTGAGATTTTATGAGGCTCCAATGATTAATGATCATGAAGAGAATGTTCAGATTCCATCTATAGAATATTTTTCTCCTAAATATTTAAATGAGTTGCAAGAAGACTCAATTCTTGACAGGGGGATAAGGATTTCATGCAAAGGCAATGTGGAGTATCTTCCAGTGGGGCTCAAAGGTACCAATCCAAGTAAAGCAAGGTCGATTGAGATCGGGAAAGTGAGGGAGTTGTGCCCTCACTTGTTGAGTAAAAACAAACTTTTGGTGGTCCAAAATCTTCTAGTGGGGAGAATGATCCAAGGGATAAAAAAAATATGCTCAAAATCTCCCAAAACTAGCCCCTAATTGTAGATCTCGTTGTTCTGATTCCAATGATGCTTGAATTGCCTCAATCTGACACCGTATGAGAAAGTTATCACAATATGAAGTTTTTTACAAACAGTTAAAAAGTCAACTTGCAAGGTTGACTGGGCGAGCATATGATGACATGACGCTGATGTCAGCAGTTGATTGTGCAGTATGGTGTCAAAGGACTAATCAGGATAGGACAAGTGGCGAGTTTTGATTGGTTGTGGTGATTGTGATTGGGCCAACAACATGCCACCACATGGCCCTATGGGAGGCCGCCATTTGGCCATATGGGAGGCCGCTGCGTGGCTATGTTTTTGTAGGTTTTAACCCTATACAGAAATTACCTAAAAATGAATTCTTAAAATAAAAAATAAAAATATACAATGGTAAGAACATAAAACAAATATACATAGAGATTTTCCCTGGATCCCAAAACCGGGACTAACAAATTGATTTTTCATTATGTTCCTTTCAATGTTATAATACATATATATACATGTTGAAGCATTCATAAACCCCAATCCTCCAACCCTGGATTAGAACATAATGATAGTTCCCTTGACCGGGTCTAGAAAATACCATGGGCAGAAAACCATCATGCCAAAAACCATGTGCAAATTCCATGCACAAAACCATGTGTAGGTCTGCCCACCATCCTTGGGTATGCCCAACTATTATTGGGTCCACAAAAAAAAAAAAATCTCGGGGTGCTGCACCCGACACAATGTACAGGGGGCATTGTCGCCACCCTGTGACCCCCCTCGCGCATGGGACTAGTCGTGGAAATAATATAACACATGCTCAACATTCTTCCACTTGTTTGTTTCTTTCCACATAGAGGGTCACATGAGAGATTAGTCATTAGTCCAGGCCTGCAATGCCCATTATTTCTCTACACCAAGAAAAATTCTTAGTGCTCATAGACTTTGTCAATGCATCTGAAACATTCTTCAAAGTGTCCACCTTTACCAACAACAAAATTTTGTCCTCAACCATATCCCTCACAAAGTGATACTGAAAATAAATGTGTTTTGTCTTTGAATGATAAGCAGGGTTATTTTCCAAGAAAAATGCACTTTGGCTATCATAGTATATCCTTATAGCTCATTGTACCAACCCCATACTTGAACGCACTCCCTGCAACCAAACTGCTTCCTTGCTTGCATGAGTGGTTGTCATGTATTCAACCTCTATAGTTTAAAGAGCCACTACAGAATGCCTTTTTCTCATCTAGCTGACTACTCCTCCAAATAGTTTAAACACATACCCACTTGTAGATATTCTTCGATCTAGATCTCTAGCCCAGTCTGCATCAACAAATCCACGAATGTCCAAAACTATGTCCAATCCTGGTCTTCCTTGGTAGCACAAACCATAATCACTAGTGCCACACAAATACTTGAAAACCCACTTCACTAGTTTCCAATTCTCATTCCCTAGTTTTGACATAAACTTGCTCAATACTCCCACTCCATTTACAATGGCTAGTCTAGTACATACCATTTCATATATTATGCTACCAATTGCACTTGCATAAGTAACACGGGACATGTCCTCTTCCTCTTCTTATGTCTTGGGACATTGTTCAGTAGATAACTTTACACCTACAGGAATAGGAACATTCACTGGTTTACTATCCTACATATTAAACCTCTGCAATATTGTCTCGACATACTTCCTCTGGTTTAACCAGAGCTTCCTCTTTTCCCTATCTCGTTTAATTTCCATGCCCAAAATATAGTTTGCAACACCAATATCCTTCATGTCAAATTTGGAGGACAATTGGGTCTTCAAATCATGGATAATTTCTTTGTCATTTCCACTCGACGACATATCATCCACATACAAGACCAAATAAATAACATGGTCACCAATTAATTTAAAATACACACAGTGGTCCACTTTTCTTCTGGTGAATCCAAGTCCCCATATATATGTATCAAATATCTGGTACCACATCCTTGGTGTCTGTTTTAACCCATACAAAGACTCTTTTAACTTACATAATAGTTCTTTCGTACCCTTCACCGCAAATCCTTCGAGTTGTTTAATGTAGATCTCTTCTTCCAGATCCCCGTGAAAAATGTTGTCTTCACATCGATCTGTTCTACCTAAAAATCAAAAGGAACAACAATAGATAAAAGTAATCTAATAGAAGCTAACTTGGCAACAAGATAAAAAATATCACCAAAATCAATTCCCGACACCTGGGAATAAACTTTTGCTACTTGCCTAGCTTTATATTTCTCCACCTTTCCTTTTGCATTTAGTTTCTTCTTAAACACCCATTTGTTTCCAATGGGTTTCCTTCCAGCTGACATCCACCAGATCCCAAGCCTCATTTTTGTAAAGATTCCATTTTATCAGCCATGGCCTCTTTCTAGAGTTTTCCATCCTCTGAATCCCTTGACAATTTTGGTATCATCATCAGTAATAGATAAAGCAAAATTTGAACAGAAATCAAATGGACTATATCTCTCTAGCTACCTTATCTCTCGAACTGGTCTTCTCAAAATTGGAGTTTGTGGCTCTTCTTCTTCTTATTCTTGTTTTGTTGTAGAGTTTGATTCTTCCTTTTTTAGTTCGAACTCTATCTTATCAGGTTCCTTTGGTAGGAATTCATATTTAATAACATCTTTCACCTCTCTAAACACCACATCTCGGTTGTACACAACGTTCCTTGTTTTTGGGTTCCAAAGCTTATAACCTTTTAAACCATCCTTATATCCAATAAAGATTCACCTCTTAGATTTACTATCCAACTTGGTTATTTTCTCCTTTGGAATGTGTACATATGCATCACATCCAAATACCCTCATATGTGAAAGAGAGGGTTTCTTACCCGTCCATACCTCATGTGGAGTCTTATCCTCCAACGCTAATGAATGTGATTTTTTAACCAAGTAATATGCAGTATCTACTGCCTCTGCCCAGAATTCCCGCCCTAATCCAACACCATTGAGCATGCTTCTTGCCTTTTCCATCAACGTCGTATTCATTTTTTGCTGCAACACCATTTTGTTGAGGTGTGTATGGAGTAGTATTCTACCGTGCTATACCACACTTCTTAAAGAAATATTCAAATTCCTTTTTGAAAAACTCTCCACCCTTATCTGTCTTCAACACCTTAATCTTCTTCTAAGTCTAATTTTCCACCAGAGCCTTAAATTCTTTAAACTTGTCAAATAATTCATATTTCTTCTTGAGGAAATATATCCATGTATTCCTCGAGAAGTCATCTATGAATGAGACATAGTACACAGACTTACCCAATAATGGAACCAACACAGGTTCAAACACATCACTGTGCACAAGTTCTAATATCCCTTTCACCCTCTTAGCACTAGAGGGGAAACTCACCTGATTTTGCTTCCCATAAACACAATATTCACAGAAATAGAAATCCAGAGAGAAATTAGACATACCTTCTACCATACCAATACCATGCAATATTTGAAGGCCCTTCTCTCCAATATGTCCAAGCCTTTGATGCCATATCATGGTATTTTCTCTAGATACCACTAGGTTTTCTACTCTACTTTCAGGAACCACATAATTATTGCACCCATCAATAACAGTGCTACCCAAAAGCTTTTACAAAGTTCCAATCTGAATTCCCTGCATCAATACCAGTGCTTCCCAAACCATCTTGCAGGTATTTTTCTTGAACACAGTTTTTACACTTGCATCATCCATCTTTCTTACAAAAAATAGATTTCTGGCCAATGCAGGATTATGCAGAACACCAGGAAGTGTTCTAATCCTTCCACCTTGCAAATACAACTTGAATTTTCCACATTCAATGATTCTAGCCTTCCTATCATCCCCTAAGAAGACATCACCACCATCATATTTCTCATACTCACATAACCACTCGCTATGGGGAGTGAAGTGAAAGGATGCACCTGAGTCAATCAACCATGCCTCAAGATCTACATGTGTCCTTAAAGAAGAAGCCAAGTACACATCCCCACCTTCATCTGAGGTGGTTATCACCTCTACAGAAGGAGCATCATCATATCCCTTTCCTTTCTCAGAAGCTTTAGATCTAAATCATTTTTGTAGTACCCTTCCTTTCCGCATTACCAGCACACCTTTATAGATTTTCCTGGAGATTTAGATCTCCCTCTAGATTTAGATCTCTCACTCGAGGACTTATTTTTGTTTCTATTCTGGGACCATCCTCATACAAACAAAGCATCCCCATTTCGACTCCATATTTTTCTGGCTCATATCCTCCGATAGCAAGGATGAGAATATTTCATCAAACTTCAAGGTAGTTGTATTGCTAACTATTGCAACAACCAGACTATCCCACGAATCTAGTAGAGAACACAACAAACCGATGCACTTATCTTCGTTTGAAATTTTTATATCAATAGATAGCAACTAGCTTACCATAATATTAAAGGCGTCCAAATGCTCTGTCACCTAGTCTCCATCCTTCATCCTCAAGTTATACAACTTTTTCTGCAAGATCAATTTGTTCACCGGAGACTTAGATTGGTACAGAGTCCCTAACTTGTCCCACAAATCCTTCGTTGTAGCTTCCCTTGATACATTCAACAATACTGAATTTGAGAGACACAATCATATTGTACTCTTCACCTTATGATCTAACTTTTCCCACACTTATTCCGACATTCCTATTGATGTCGTGCCTTGATCTACAATAATCCACTGATATTGGTCTACCAACATATCCTCCATATTGAGCTTCCACGACTCAAAATTTGACCATTAAATTTCTCGATCTCTATCTTTCCACTTTTCGCCATCTTCTTTCATCGCAAGAATTGATCCCATAAATCTCCCACTAAACAGGGTCTACCACATGCCCGCGCAAAACCCCTCAGCAGTAAAGGCATCCCCTTGAAGCCGAAACAACTCTGATAACAAATGTAGGTTTTGACATGTACATAAATTACCTGAAAATGAATTCTTAAAATAGAAAAATATAAAATGGAAAGAACATAAAACAAATATACACACTAAAATGGACCACACTATGGTGGGGAAGGGACCAATATGTGTTAGAGTTCAAAAACATTTTCCATACCCTATGCACGAAGTTAGGTATCAAGGATTCTAAGTGGCATATGATAATCAAGTACTGTGATTGTATGCACAAATACATCCAGGAAAATGGAGTTCCTTGTTTTGAAATTAAAATTGAAGGTTTCATGTAAAGTTTTTCCAGCTAGTTTATGTATTATGGGCAATGGATCGATATTGAAAAAGTGCACAAAATAAGTTAAATTTTGCATATTTTTAACAGTGAAAAATAGACAACATGCAACATCACAACACAATAATTTGATGACAGATTTCACCCCTCTTAGGCTACGTCTCCAAGTCCAGTTTCCAATGATGGCCCTTTATATTATATGATAAATTTTGAAATTACATCAACATATAATGATCAAATTACAAAAATAAGATTTCCATTGTGTTCATAACACCCAAAAAACCCTATGTAGGCTCTTCTTGGGCTCAAAAAGACTGAAAAATGGCCAAGTTAGGCCTTCATTTCCATTTCTCTATTAATTATTTTGCAAATCCGTCCCTCCCTGCAAAACTAGCAATGAAACCAACCTTTGGCGGATATGCAAGGAGAAATTTTGAATAGGCATAGGTGGCGAGTTTGGCCCATAAATCTCGTCGCATCGGGTGCAAAATGTAGAACATTTAGGAGGAAAAAATAGGTTGCACCCTTATTCTTCCACCCTACAACCAATCATATGGAAGTGAATAGAACCATGGGGTGTGGGTCATATGCCATGTTCCCTTCTGAACCCACTCTTAGTCATGCAACTATCAATGTGACTAGGAGATGGGCATAGACAGGGTCCCATGCACCCACCCCTCCCTATCCTTCTGTCAGTGGTCACGATAACTCAACGAACTAAGGGCTAGGGTGTGGGAAAGGTGCCATGTGCCCCACCCCTTGTGCCTTATGCTACGGTCGCAAACACTTCAATATGACTTGGGGCTGGGGTGGTCGTGCACGCTTGTCTCCCTGACCCTCCCCTAAAAAATGCCCACTATTCAAAATAAATGTAACTCGACTCACCATATTTAACAAGTGGTGCTCGTGGTGTAATGGTAAGGCATTTCGTTAGCTTGTAAGTGGTCGCAAGTTAAATCCCCGCTGATTTTTAATCAGTCAAACTTAGGAAATTTTGGTTCAATCCATGATGCCATGTGTGCCCCATGATTGTTCCACATGTCACTCGGTTACTGGCCCAATTATCCAAACCTTTTTCGCTATCGTTGTCCAATCTCTGAATGTCATGTGTTAGCTTGGAATTGACCCATCCAACCACTGTACCACCTAGTCAGACTGCTGATATCAGCATGATGTCATCATGCGAATTTCCACGTGGCAGTCGTACATTGTCCAATCAACCCTGCAAGTTGACTTTTTAGTTATTTGTCAAGAAAATTATAACGCAATAACTTTCTCATACAATGTCAAATTGAGGCGATTCAAGCGTAATTAGAATCAGAACGATGAGATCTATGATTTGGCATCTGTTCAGGAGATTTTTAGCATATTTTTGATACCCTAGATCATTCCTCCCCACTCGAAGTCTTTGGACCACAAAATGTCTATTTTTACTCATGAAGTAAGTGAGATAAATCTTGCTCACTTTCTCGATCTCAATCCACCTTTATTTACTTGGATTGGTAAATTTGAGCCTCTATCGAAGATACTCCACAATGCCTCTATGTGAAGTCCTTATCCTCCTATCAAGAATTGAGTCTTCCTACAACTCTTTTAAATATTCAGGAGAAAAATCTTCAATAAATAGAATATAAACATTCTCTTCTTGATCATCAATCATTGGAGGCTCATACATTATCAAGTTTTCCACATATACAATAGAATACATTTGCATGTAAGGTTTCAAATCTAATCAGAAAGATTTGTTACAAATCTTCTCCAATATTTCGAAAGGACCATATTTGATTGGCTTAGAGCATTTTACCTTCAACTTGTAGCCTTTGCTTGCTGATGTATAACCAAAATTGACCTCCCACTTGGAAACCATGATCAACCCGATGCTTGTCATATCTTGCTTTGTACTTGGCTTTGTTTTTCTCCAGTTATCCTTGTACCCTTTAATGCACTAGTTGAATTTTTTCAATGAAATGCTTGGCTTTGTCCACATCACCATGTCCATCTACTGCAATATCTTTACCAAAGTGAAATCCTAAGGAGACTTTAGAAAATAACCCAAATAAGCTTCAAATGGAGATACATGTGTATATGAATGTTTGGCACAATTGCAGGCATGTTGGATGTAATGCAAATTTTCATCCCAAAGTTTAGGATGCTTACCATAATATCCTCGAAGGAGATGCACTACTATTATGTTCACTACTTATGTCTCGTTGTTGGTTTGTGGGTGAAATGTGGTGCTATTCTTTAACTTTGTGTCCATGAGTTCCCATAAACTTGACCAAAACTTCTCGACAAATAGAGAATCTCTATAAGAAATAATAGAAGTGGGTAACCCAAAGCGAACCCATACATTTTGGAGAATATATTTGTGACTTGTTAAGCTGTAACTTGTTTCTTACATGGCATCAACACACACATTTTGCTAAAATGATCCACGAAAATATATATATAATAATTGCATTTCTTAGACATTGATAGTCCCGCAACAAAATCCATAGAAATACTTTCCCAAGGATGAGAAGGAATAAGAAGTGGAGTGTACAAACCCAATTTCCTATTACTTGGCTTTCTAGTAGCACACATGGAACATCCTTTCACAAATATTGAAGCAATTTTATTCATGTGAGGGAAATAACAATACCTTTGAATTTGAGCAATTGTTTTTCCTACACCAAAGTGGACAACAATAAGAGAAGTGTGGGCTTCCCTTATGACATTGACTCTTTCACGCTGTGGAACACATAACTTGATAAGATGATACAACAACTTGTTATGAACATGATAATCTAACTCTTCAACATGATTTCCTCAACTCAAAGTTGCATATACATCCTTAAAATCTTCATCTTGAGCATAATGCTCAATATAACTTTCATGCATGATTGAGCTATGCTTAAGAATAACATATGCATTAAAAATAGGCCTTGATAAAATATCTGTAACTTTGTTGTATATACCTTTCTTATACCTTATTACCAAATGAAATTATTATAGGAATCCCATCCACTTGAAATGTCTAGCTTGTTGTAGCTTGGTTCGCAATTGTAAATATTGCAAAGGTTGATGGTTAGTATGGATAATCATTTCTTTACCCATCAAATAATGCTTCCATTTCTTCACGCTTTGTACCAAAGCATATAACTCTTTATCATAAGTTGGATAGTTAATTACTACATTGGTAAAGGTTTCAGACTAATAACATATTGGCTTACCATGCTACATCAATACTTCTCCCATAGTATATTCGCTTTCATCAGTTTGAATTTAAAATGGTTGCTTAAGATATGGAAGTGCTAGAACTAGTGTTGTACTAATTTTCTCTTTCAAAGTGTAGAAGGTTTTTTGATGCTTGCCTCCCCACTGAAATACATGTTTCACACTTGTCAAAGCATTTAATGGTGTTGCAATGACCGATAAGTTAGCGATAAATTTTCTCCAATATTGGGTTGATCCCAAAAAGCTCATAACTTATGTTACATTGTTGGGTTTAGGCCAATACACAATGACATCAACTTTTGAGGGACCGATTCTCAATTCACCCCCTCCTACAATATAACCCAAATAATCCAAAGAGGTTTTCCCAAATTAGACATCCTCAAATACAACTTTTCCTTTTGCAATACATATAGTACTTGTTTCACATGCTTGACATGCTCTTCATGAGTCTTACTGAAAATCAGAATTATCATCTAAGTATACTATGACAAAATCATCAAGGAATGGTCTCAACACATCATTCATAACTCTCATGAATGTTGCAAGTGCGTTGCAAATCCCAAACAACATAATTAACCATTCAAACAAACCTTGTTTTTTCTTGAAAGTAGTTTTCCAAATATCATCTTCAAAAATCCTTATTTGATGATAACCGCTTCACAAATCTAACTTAGTAAAGTAAAAACTTCCTTTAACAAATCTAACAAATCATCAACGCAAGGAAGAGGATAACAATTCTTTATTGTGATCTTGTTCAAAGCTTGTAAATCCACACACATGCGCGATGTACCATATTCTTTGGAACCATAACAATAGGATACCCACAAGGAGATGTGCTAAATCTGATGACCCCTTTGTCAAGAAACTCTTGAAGTTGTTTCTTGATCTCCACATTATCCAAAATTGACATTCTATACATGCCAATATTTGGAAGTGGTGCATCCTGTTGCAAGTGAATCTCATGTTGGATTCCTCTTTTTGGAGGTAACCCTTAAGGTTCTGAAGCATCTTGGAATAAGTGTTAACAACTTCAACCAATTCATGCTTGAGTTTAGAATCACGTCCCGTGAAAGCTTCAGATTCAACAATATATTTAGCTTTAATCATCAACGACACAAAATGCTTACTAGCATTTACAAGCCTTTTCATCTGACCAACACTAACAAGAGATAAGTTCATCTTCTTACATTGTGCTATAACAATATACTCAACTCCATGTTTAAAAAGATGATATTTGTTCTTATGATAATAGAATACGACTTTTCGGTCTTACAAGCACGGACTCCCTAAAACAGTCCCACAAATATCAAATGGTACAAAATCAAACTCTACCTCATCTATAAAATTAGCAGTGATGACGAATTTGATTTTAAATTTTCTTGTCACTTGTAATTTTGCATCATTACATACCCAACCCAAAGAGTTAGGCGTAATATGGGGTGTAGTTTCTGAATTTAGTTCTTTACAATTGCTTCAGAGATAGGAATGACTTGGGATCCACTATCAAACAATGTATCAACCTTTGTATGTTTTGTAATGACCCTGATATGGAAAAGCTCACTTATTTATTTATCATTTTGAGATTCAATAGTCTTACTAGAAGAATTGACACTTGCATTAGAAGCTATACCTTTCATTCCCATGGTTGTGATTTTAGTTTCATCACCTGAATAAGATCCTAGATCTTGTTGAGTTGTAGCGACAATCTTTTGTTTGCCCTTGTTATTGAACTTGTTTGGTCTCATTTCTGGATGTAATTTCCAACATTGGTCTTCATCATGGCCTTATTTTGAACAATGTTTACATGTAAGTTTCTCTCCCTCTTTCTTAATAGTTACATTCTTTTTTCCTTTTCCTTTAAACTTCCATTTTCCATTTTCTCCAAATTTAAGAGGTTTCTTGCAAGTCTCTTGAGGAACATTCTTGCCTCTTCATTCTAAATGAGTTGATTGAACACATACTTCATCTAGATTGGTGGGATTAAAGATAATTATAGTATGTTTCAAATAAATATGTAATCCACCTATGTGTTTAAGGAGGATATCTTGTGAAGACAAATCAACACCCAATATTAGAGCTCTTCTTCTAAATTTTTGTCTATAACTTTGAACACTATGACCTTTAGCTTATCTAAAACTTTGTCAATCCACAATTTCTTTTTGCATGTAAGCTAATGGATAAAATTCCTTCTTAATGCAACTATAAAATCATTCCAAGAAGAGATAATTTTACCACTTTTATTCAAATATTCTTGAGTTCTATCCTCCCACCAGATGAGGGCTATACTTTCTAAGCGAAGAGAAGCAAGGTGGATCTTTGTAACATCATCAACAATATTTTGAATCCTACAATATACGTCAATTTGAAGAACCCAATTATTCAAATTTTCATCATTTACTTCCACATTGTACATAGGCAATTCAAACTTGAGATCAAGCTTAAGAAAATGAGATTTAGCATGTCCTTTTGGAGATGGAGAAGGAGTAGGTCTATGAGATGAAGGAGGCAAAGAAGAAGGCAAGGATGGAGGTGTAGATGGAGGTGAAGGAGGAGGTGGAGGTGGAGGCTTGCTCCCATCAACACCATTACCTTTTGGATGATTATAACTTTCTCCTTGTAACCTTGTTGTCCTTTCATTGTACAACACTTTCACCATCTCAGACATATCACAGAAAGCCTTTTTAAAAGCTCTCTCATCCTTAGAAATCAACTCTTGTCCTTCTTCATGTGCCATGACTAGTGGAGTTTGTGACCTCCTTGAACCAATTTGAGGGTTTATTGCTTCAATCACTCCTTCTCCTCTTTTCAATTTAGATCTTGTAATCATTCAAGAAAAACACTTGAAAACTGTCGAGCCTTCACAATAACCAAGCTATGATACTGAGTTGATCTGAAATTAAAATTGAAGGTTTTATGTAAAGTTTTTCAAGCTAATTTATGTCTTATGGGAAATTGATTGATATTGCAAAATTACACAAACTAAGTTAAATTTTTCATATTTTTAATAGTGAATACATAACATGCAGCGTCACAACACAATAATTTGATGACGGGGTCACCCCTCCTGGGCTACGTCATCGGGTCAACCTTCAAATGGTGGAATTTTATATTATATGATCAAATTTAAAATTACATCCACATGCAATGCTCAAATTGCAAAAATAGCACTTCCATTATGTCTAGAACACCCAAAATCCCCTTTGTAAGCTCTTATTGGGCTCAAAAAGACTGAAAAGTGGCTAAGTTATGCCTCCTTCTCCTTTTCTCTACTAACTGCTCTGGAAATTTGTCCCTCCCTGAGTAGGAACAGGTGGCGGGTTCGACTCACAAATCCCACCGTGTCAGGTGCAAAATGTAGAAATTTTAGGCAAACAAAACATGTTGCACCCCTATTATTTCACCCTGCAATCATTCATATGGCAATGAATATGACTGTTGGTCGTGGGCCATAGGCCACTTGCCTCGTCAACCCCGCTCCTATTCATGCAACCGATAATGTGACTGGGGCTGGGCATGGGCTGGGTGTGGCATGCCTGCCCCTCCTGATACTTTTGTCGGTGATCATGATAACTCAACGAATCAAGGGCTAGGGCATGGGAAAGGTGCCACCAACCCTACCCCTTCTGCCATACACCATGGTCGCAAACTCTTCAATATGACTTGGGTTGTGTTGGTCAGGCATGCCCGCCGATCCAACCCTCCCCCCAATTATGCATACTATTCAAAATAAATATAACTCGGCCCACCATATTTAACAAGTGGTACCCGTGGTGTAATGGTAAGGTGTTCCATTATATTGTAAGTGGTTGCGGGTTCGATCCCTTGGTGCCCCGTGATTGGGCCACGTGTTAGCTAGTTATTGCCCTAATTGTCAAAACCTTATTCACTACCGTTTTTCAATCTCTGAATGCCACGTGACAACTTTGGATTGGCTTGTCTAACTACTGTACTACCCAGTCAACCTGCTAATGTCTGCATGGTGTCATCATACAGACTGCTACGTGGTAGTCGTACACTGTCTAATCAACCCTGCAAGTTGACTTTTTAGTTGTTGGTCAAAAATTTCAGAATGTGATAACTTCCTCATATTATGTTGGATAGAGGCGATTCAAGCATCATTGGAATCAGACTAATGAGATGTATGCTTTGGCACCGATTTCGGGAAATTTTGAGCACTTTCATTTTTTAGCATATTTTTAATCCCCTGGATCATTCCTGGACATCTTAGCGTAATTTACCTATATGCTGTGAGAACCGAGAATAAATTTAACATAAGAAATGAGAATTTGAATATGTGAATCCAAAGCAGGGAAAAGGCACCTCCAAATCGTAGAATAAAGGACAAAGCCAAGGCGATTCTAGACAACCCATCGAAGTCGCAAGCAAAGAATAGCATCATAAAGACGAAGAAGGATACTGGGAAGTGGTGTGAGTTCCACAAGAGACCCACCCACAACACAAATCCGTGTCACGTTAAGCAATCACTAGTAACCAAGCTAAGAGCGTCAATATTAGATGCATGTTCATACTTTGAGAATAAACCCAACAAGGGGAAGCAAATTATTGATGTAGAACCTAATGCCATCGTTGCCACTCCCAAGGTCCAAAATATTAAGCCCAAAGATCCATAGGAGGGGGAGCATCTCTTCCACTCACACATGTGGGCAAAGGGTTCTCCACTGTAGTTCATTGTAGACAATGGGAGCCAAAAGAACCTCATCATAGCGGAGTTTTTTAAGCGGTTGGGCCTACCAACAACACCACACCCATAACCATAGACCATCGAGTGGCTTCACCAACGACGAGATATTTGTTTCAACCAATAGTGTAACCTTCCCTACAACATGAAACCCTTCATGGACAAGGTATTGTGTGATGTTGCTCCTCTTGAAATATGTGATGTTTTATTAGGCCAATCATACTTGTGGAAACACAATACTGTGTATGAGTCCAGACCTCACATTGTTATTATTACTTTGGGCATAAAACAATAGAGGATACTAGAGGTAGCCCTGCCTACTGCCATTTCTTTTATATTTATTAAGAAATGTCGTAAGATCATATCCTAGACTGTGAAATTTGTTTTCTTTCTAATTTGGTCTCAAAATAAGGGGAAGATCATGGCCACATCCATGGCCCCCGGGAAGGATTCCTCCACACAACAGAAGCAAGTGGATAAGGTCATGGAAGCATATAGGGACATCTTCTCCTCATCCACAGGGGTACCTTTGCACCGTCAGGTCAAGCATTCGATTGATCTGACTCCTGAGCACCTCTACGCAATGGGCTGATATACCACTGATCTCTTCTAGAAATGAATAAATCAAGCGAAAGATCCAGGAGTTTTTACAAAAAGGGCACATCCTACCATGTTCCTAACCTTGTGGGAGTCCAATTGTACTCGTACAGAGGAAGGATGGGACCTAGAAACTTTGCATTGATTATCAGGAATTAAATAAAATCATGATCATGAATAGGTATCCAATCCCACATATTGATGACCTCCATGAATAGCTCAACGAGGCCAAGTACTTAAGCAAGATTGATTTGAAGTCTGACTATCACCAGGTTCCAATATAACCCATAGATGTATGGAATACCGCCTTCAAATCCAAGGAGGGCCTTTTTGAGTGGTTGGTAATGCCCTTCAGGTTGAAAAATTCCCCTGCAACTTTTAGGAAGTTGATGGATGATATCTTGTGGCCCTTAATAACCTTGTTCATGCTTGTATATATGAATGACATACTCATATTCAACAAAAGTTGGGAAGAGCACTTGCAACATATTCAACGGGTCCTTCAAGCCCTGTGACAACACAAACTGTGTGCCAACTTGGAGAGATACACCTTTGGAAAGAACCAAGTCCAATATCTAGGTTACATCATTGATGATCAAAGCGCTAATGTGGATTCGGATAAGATCGAAGTCATTCGAGATTGCCTTGCACCAACCACTCTAACAAAGCTTCACAATTTTTTGGGCCTTTCCAATTTCTATCGAAGGTTTGTGTTGGGATTTTTGCATATCACTTGACCTTTGAGTCAAGTTATCAAGGGTGGAGTGAAAAAAAAATGGTTTGAGTCCCAAAAAAAGGTGTTCATTGAGCTGAAGCATCGCCTTTGCTCCGTATTAGTACTCACATTACTATACCTGCAACAACCATTTGAAATTGAGATGAATTCCTTTGACTATGCTATTGGTGCAATTCTCACACAACAAGGGCATCTGGTGGCCTATTATAGTGAGACACTCTCTGATACAATTCGGAAATACCTACCTATGATAAGAGATGTATTCCATCATGTAGGCTTGCTGAAAATGGAAACATTACATTATGGGGAAGGAGACGATCTTCCACACAAATCACTAACCTCTTTAGTTTATACAGACACAAGGGAAGTTGCAGAATGACCACCATTAGAATGGTCCACATATCTGCAACAATTTCATTTGAACATTAAGTACAAGAAGAGAAACACCAATAATGTTGCAGATTGTCTCAGTCGGCCATGGGTTGTGGCTTTGGCCACTATTCTCAAATCTTATGGGCATGAGACATTTGGATGGCCGCAACTTTACAAAAATGATCTATAATTCACCACCACATACTAGATGTTGATGGATGGAAAGAGAGTTCCAGACTTCCACCTCCAGGACACATTGTTATGCCACCTTGGACACCTTTTTGGTCCTTCAAGCGAGTGTGCCAATTAAATGATTTGGGAGGCACACTACAATTGGGTTGCAAGAAACTTTGGTGTAGAGAAGATTTTGGCAGTACTGCAGAAGTATTTTTATTGGTGAAATCTCCGACAGGACGTTGGAAAATATATTATATCATGCACTGTCTGTACCATTGCCAAACCAACCATTAAGAGGTAAGGCCTATATACTCCTCTGCCTACTCCTATTCAAGCCTGATAATCCATCTCCATGGCTTTTATGTCTAGCCTTCCTTCGACCAAGCATGACAATGACTGTGTGTTTGTGGTTGTCAACATATTTCCTAAGATCTTCATATTGGTTTCCTACAAGAAGACTATCATAACAAAATCCATTGCCAAACTCTTATTTGAATGAGTCTAAATACATTTGAACACCCTGCAAACCATTATATCATATCTCGATAGAAAGTTCCTAAGTGCATTCTGGTCGAGCCTCTTGTCATTATTGGACACCAAACTCGCCAAGTTGACTGCATTCCACCCCCAAACTAATGCATATATAAAGGTCGTTAATAGGATGATTGTGCACACACTATGCATGTACAACTCTAAGCATCTGCGAACATGGGATGAGAGCCTTCCATATGTGCAACACAATTATAACAAAGCTATCCACAACTTGACTGGCCACATCCCCTTTCAAGTGGGCTTGGGATTTCAACCATTATGTCCCATTGATGTTGAACTACCTCTTGCAACTACACAGGAAGAATCTGCCCGTGTCATGTCCAAAGCTGATAAAGCCACTAGGTTTATTGAATGCATTCAACATACCATCCAGTATGTTCACGACATCTTGGATAAATCCAATTCTAATTATAGGAAATGACATGATCAACATTAGGTGCCACATAAGTTTTAGGTGGGTGACAAAGCTTGGTTGCATTTGCAAAAAGAATGCCTTGTCAGAGCCCATCATAAGCTTCGAGCACTTCGATACGGGCCTTACACCATCAAAAATGTTGCGGGAGACAACAATTTCGGGCTTAGTATCCTCCCATTCCTTGGATTGCACCGCGCATTTAATGTGGACCACCTTCGGCCATACTTTCTACCATTATTGGACACATCAGACATCGCTAAGTTGCTGACACCAATAGAACTCAACTCAGAATGCATTGAATAAGCCACAACTGATCAGATCATGGACACACATATCAGGAACTTCGCCAATAGAGGATCCAACTATATCGAGTTGACAAAATTGACCAGCTCTTGCACCAAGGCCAATGGCTGACCAGGGACTAAGTTCAATAGAAGTTTCCCCATCTCATGGACACACTCAAGTCAATGGGGACCGCTGCTTCCTAATGGGGGAGGACTAATCCAGGTGGATATTGGTGACCATCTGCCTATTACACTTGGAGCCCCAACACTCTTTCTTATCATTTTCCTTAATTCTAGCATAACTTTCTATTTTTGGTGGTTTTTTGGGTCTTGAACTTCCAGAGTCGCTTTGAGGTCCTAAATGGTGTTTTTTTGGAAAACATGCTAAGCTTATAGCTCAAAGGTGTTAGGAAAATTTGTTTTCCTCGGATGTATATTTCTAACAAGGTATCATGCACCAAAAATATATCATATGCCCAAATTACGATCTTGGAAAGTTGGCATTCCAACTAATCCTAATGGGGCCCACAAAATTTTGGCGCTCCATCTCCCGGGATTAGTATTTGGGATGTTTAGGGCTTTCCATTATTTCTCAATAATAAAAAGGCTTTCGAGCCTCATTGTAACACAGTTCAGAAGTCATGTAGCCATCACATATCTTCTCAGAGATAAGCTACCTTCGCTCGAGCTAGGTTGTATCTCTTATGTATGTAAATAGAGTTCAACAATTGTTATTTTATTAATTGGAGTTTTATTTCATTGTATCTCTATGTTTTGTTTTGAATATGTATTTCATTTCCTTCCTTTATAAATTTGGATCATATGGCTTTCAATTTTATGTAATTTTACTTCCATTTTAAAGCCGCATTCTTCTTCCATTTTAACCACTCATGGTGATTCCTTTATAGCTTCCATTTATTAATTTAATATATATATATTTTATTTCAATTAAATTAGTTAAGTATATCATGCCTCTTAAACAAATTATATGATTATAGAGTAATTCATATTGTATTTGAAATATTTTATAGCATACCATTTATAAATATTTTTTAGGAAAATGGACATTCATACAAACTAACAACATTTTTTTAAACTTCAACTGGTTTTTTATATTATAAGTAAACAAAATTGATAGTCATGACTAGCTACACATAACGCGGGCCCAAATTCACATCATAAATATTTCCAGAGCAGATCTCTTTCAGGTTTCTTATAGTTACAAACCACACCACAACATTGGAATAAAATAACAAGATAATTTTTCTTTTTAACTATAACCAGTATTTTTTATTATTAATAAACAAAATTGTTGGTTCGTGACCAATTGCATAGATTCCAGGCCCATATAATACATGTCCAAATGATATAAGTCAAAATGATACATGTCAAAATGGTACAACTCAATATGTAATGTAGGTGAAAATGATACATATGATAATAAACATGAAAATATACATCATAACAATTTATCAACAATGATCCATGATGAAGTATATATGATCAATGTCACTGGCTACTACCAGTAGATTTCTCATCATGATCATCAACATCATCTACCTTGGTTTCCTCGCCATCTACCTCATCATCATTGTCTCGAATGTTTGAACCAGACCCAACATAATATGGATCGATCTTAGGATCAAATGGATCTTTTGGAAGACTTGTGTTCTACAAAAAAACACATTCAAAATGAAAAGATATTATTTATTTCATGCAATATTTAATATTATTGTTATATTTATGATATTACAACATATGAAATAAAATGATAATCACATTACATCATATCAAAGTGCACATATATACCATGATAGAATTCTAATTAAGTTACAACTAATATGCAATTCCAATGATGCACAACAGTTCTAATAAACGTTAGTAAATCATGGAGAAGGCTAGAGGATCGAAATCTAGCCACTAATCGCCATAGGAAGGAGCATGTGTAGTAGCAACAAGGGGACAAGTGATCAGGTGACCATGTCCAAGTGGGAAAAAAATGCTCAAAATTGGAATTGCTCATAATTAGTTGCAACTTGAACGACTGGATAGGACTCGTCGCTGCGATTTTGGCGCCATGAACGAGACTCAAATCCGATGTCGTATGTGAAAGATATTGAACTTTGAAGTTGCCCAATAACCTTCAAAACATGACTTTTGAACAAAAATAATTTGTCATTTCAGAAAATTTTCGTGGCAAATTTCATTTTTTAATTCAAGTTTTTATCGGCCTATTACAGGGTGCCACGTGGCCCCAGGCCATTGGTTCAAAATCATGTTTTAAAAAGAGTTGATGGGCTGACCTGACCCGACCTGAACGCAGTCGGGTCACGCTGAATGCGTTTGGGTCGGGCTCTCGTGCAACAGTGAACGTTCAGGTCGGACATTCGTGCAACTCATGGCGTGGGCAGAGGTCGACCTGACTTGAACATCTTTGGGTCACTCAACGAGTGAGTCGGGTCGTTTAACAGTTGAATGAGCAGAGTATATAAGGTTAAGCCCTTAGGGCTTAAGGCTGCGAGTCCTGTGACCATGCGCCATAATCAGGTGCTAAAACATTTTAGAACGAGCGGAAATATTGGGTTAAGCCCCTTTGGGGTTAGCCCTCACCACAGGACCTCCGCCCGTGACCATGGGCGGGGGCTAAACTCTTAACCACCAGCGTAATCTGTTTATGATTTGTCCACATGTGAACGCGCCCCGACCTTTATTGTAACCACCAGCAGTTCCGCCTAATTTGGCACCAGTCCCGACAATTTCGGCCGTCCGCCATTTCTAACGCACCTAACTAGAGTTCATCCAGATTTGGTGGGGTTTCCAAGGGACATTGAGCAGAAAATTGTGCAGGTCATAACTTCTCCAATATTGAACCAATTTGGATGAAATTTTGGTCAATTTTGGGTATTCTGAGCATTTTGGAGTGTTTGGGATAGTTTTCAGAGCTAATGGAGGTGTTCTTCAGCCATTTTTTCTTTAGGGAAGCTTGGAGATCCATCAGGGCCATGAGGGAAATGGAGCTGCATTGGGCTATACTTCACTGTTTGAGGTGAAATAAAAGCCATTCTTAGCTTATTTCTGTCTTCTGAATTCAATTTCACAGTTTTTTCTACCTGTTTAGGCATATTTCTCACTGTAAAACCAATTTGAGCAACTTAATAGAGCAAGGACATGCCCATTGGGAGCCTTGGACCCGACAGATGTAGCCCAGGAGGGGTGAACTGCCTCATCATGTTGTTGTGTTGTTATGGTGAAGTTTTGCTGCTGTGTAGTTCTGATTTAAGATGTTAAACAATAATTTTAATTAACATTCCCTCACACATAAACTCAGAAATAGTTATTAAAAACACTTTGTTTAAATTGCAAGACATGATAAACACTTTGCACACTTAATTAAATGAAAATGGATACTTTGAACAACAGATACAAATAGTTTCATTTTCAGATGAGATGGTATCAGAGCTAAGGATTTGAGTCTTAGGAGCTAGAGTTTTACTCAACATTTGTTTTGTGCAAAGACATAGTTGATTGTTTGCAAGTTTTGATGCTTACTAGGCTTAAACTCAAGAGAGGTGAAGGACACTTGGTTAGTGCACAAAGTAATCCTCAACCAAGAAGGGCCAGAGAGCCACCTCCAAGAGCCATAGAAGCAGCTTCAAGCATGTCTTCAAGAGAGGGAGAAGCTCCTGAAGATATGGATCCCAAAGAAGAGGAACGGGTGTTCCGAAAGGCTTTCTTGGACATGATGGAGATGGTGAGGATACTCTACCAAGAAAGGAATGATAGGCTTGTTGGAGAAGGGTCTAAAAACCATAAATAAAGAGAGGGTTCTTTAGGAGGAAAGAAAAGTGATGACAAGTCAAAGAAAGGACACGAAGGAAATGGTGATCCACCATCCCCATCTTCATCCTCTTCCTCTACATCGTCATCCTCAACTTCAGTGAATCAATCTCACAAGTCTAAAACCGTTGGTAAACGTCCATTTTTGAAGCTTGATGTTAAATTTGAGTTGCCTATGTTTAACAGTGAAGTCAATGTAGAGAAAATTGACAATTGGATAAGACAATTGGAAGTTTACTTGAGGATACAGAACCTTCATGATGATGACACCAAGATACAGTTAGCCTCTTTGAGAATGGATGGAGCAGCATTGGTATGGTGGGAAGCCAAGACCAAGGATGAAATTAAAAAACATGGTAAGATCACTTTATCATGGGCTGAATTTATTACTGCAATTAAAAAGCAATTTTTTCCATTAGGTCATTTACAAAAGGCTATCATGAACTGGAAAAACTTTAGACAGCTTAAGGGACAAAATGTACAAGACTACACCCAAGAGTTTAGGAGAAGAGCACTCTTATTAGGGATAGACTTAAAAATTCAAGATACTTTGCTGAAATATATAGGTGGTTTTCACAACTACCTTAGACATACTATCCTTATGTTCAATCCTACTAGTCTAGACAAAGTTTGTGTACAAGCTACACATTTAGAGGCTATAGGGAAAAACACTTTTGATGAGGGTAGAAACAAGCCTTTTAAGGGGAAAAACAAAGATAAAACCTTTAAGGGAAAAGGCAAAAAGAATGCGTCCGTCAAACAAGAGGGTGAGAAAGTGATATGTAAACATTGTTCAAGAGAAGGCCATGAAGAGAAAAACTGTTGGAAACTACATCCTGAAAAAAGAACTCAGTTTAACAAAAAGAAAGGAAAGAAGAAAACTACAGCTACTACAACTACACCACAAGACTTAGGTGATGATTCAGGTGACGAAACCAAAATTGCAGCCATGGGTTTGAAGAGTATGAAGGGAAAGGAAACTGAAACTAAGCCAAGCACTAATACTTCAAACTGTCATGTTCAAACTCCAAGTGAGGAAGAAAGAATTGAATTGTTCCATGTGAGGGTAGTCTCAAAACATACAAAAATTGACAGACTATTTGACAGTGTGTCACAAGAAAATCTCATATTAGAAGACTTGGTCAAACAACTTAAACTTGAGACCATTCCACATCCCAAGCCATATCCACTTGGATGGATATGCAAGGATGCAAACTTACAAGTCTCAAGAAAGTGCATATTGTGTTTCGCGATTACTACACACTTTATTGACACAGTTGAACTTGATGTAGTGGCGCTTGATATATTAGGAATTGTTTTGGGAAGTCCTTACTTATTTGACAGGAAAGAGATCTTCCATCGCCATGAAAATAAGTATCATCTCTTTAAATATGGCAAGGAGTTCATTGTCAGAGCACATCGCAAGAAGACAAATATAGCGATGGTAAATGTGGGACAGGTAAAAAGACTAGTGAATTCAAGTAAGAGTTTTGTACTTCTTATGGTTAAGCCCAAGGTTGATGTGAATCATGAGTCATTTGAAAATTGTGATTCCAAGCTTAAATCAAATTTATATGATGTAGTTGATGCACATCATGAGATGTTTCAGGAACCAACAAATTTACCTCCTAAAAGGGAGATTCAACATGAAATCCAGTTACATCAAGATTGTCCTCTTCCTAACATAGGCATGTACCGCATGTCTATCATGGAGAATGCTGAAATAAAGAGGCAAATTAAGGACTTGTTGGAAAAATTGTTCATAAGACCAAGCACTTCGCCATGTGGGTCACCAATAGTGTTGATTCCAAAGAAAGATGGAACTTGGCGCGTGTGTGTGGCCTTCAGGGCATTGAACAAGATAACGGTGAAGAATCGTTACCCACTCCCAAGGATAGATGATTTGTTAGATCAGCTGAAAGATGCTAAATATTTCACTAAGTTAAACTTACGTAGTGGTTATCATCAAGTTAGAATTGCAGAAAGTGACATTTGGAAGACAACATTTAAAACCAAACAGGGACCCTTTAAGTGGCTTGTTATGCCGTTTGGTTTATGAAATGCACCTGCAACTTTCATTCGGGTAATGGATGATGTCTTATGTCCTATTCTTGATGATTTCGTTATTGTCTACTTAGATGACATCTTAATTTTCAACAAGACTAGAGAAGAGCATGTCATGCATGTTAAGAAAGTACTTGATACTTTGAAGAAAAATCAGTTGTTTCTTAAAATGTCAGTGTGAATTTGGAAAGACTTCTTTGGTTTATTTGGGACACATAGTAGGAGGAGGTGCTTTGAGAATTGATCCTTCTAAGGTAGAAGCCATTGTGAATTGGCCTACTCCCAAATCCATTACAGAGGTAAGAATTTTTTTGGGTGTAGCTCAGTATTGGAGGAAGTTTATTTCTAACTTTTATGCCACAGCAGCTCCTATGCATGTAGTGACAAGTGTGAAGTGTGCTTTCCAATGGGGAGGAAAGCAATAGAAAGCTTTCGAGTCTTTGAAAGAGAAGATAAGTTCAGCTCCAGTCCTTGCATTACCAGACTTGAGACAGCCGTTCGATATTCAGACCGATGCTAGTGATTACGCCATGGGTGCAGTTCTCTTACAGCATGGTAAGCCTATCACATTTCATTCTGAGACATTTAATGGTGTTGTTGTGAATTATCCTACATATGATAAGGAGTCATATGCGTTGGTAAAAAGCGTCAAAAAGTGGAAACACTATTTCATGGGAAAAGAAACAGTTTTTCATACCGACCATCAATCTTTACAGTACTTGCAGTCGCAAAGTAAATTACAGCAGTCACGACATTTCATATGGATGGGTTTCCTACAACAATTTCACTTGGTAATAAGGTACAAGAAAGGTATTTTCAATAAAGTTGTTGATATGATTTCAAGGCCTATTATTAGTGCTACTAGTTTACTTAGGAATGATTCTATTGTACATGAGAGCTACATAGAACAATATGCATCAGATGTTGATTTTAAGGATGTGTATGCTAACTTGAGTGAAGGGAATCATGTTGAGGAGAATGATTATCATTTGCATAATAATTTGTTGTTTCCTATGGGCAAGTTATGTATACCACAGGGGGAGAGACTAAGCATCATGAGAGAATCTTATTCTTCTCTTATTGCTGGACATTTCGGGGTAAGCAAAACGGTGGCACATTTACAGAGGTATTGTTATTGGCCTCGCATGGTAGATAGTGTTTCACGTTTCATTAGAGGTTGTTCATTATGTGCTACGAGCAAGCCTAGCAATAGAAAGCTTGGTTTATATATGCCATTGCTGGTACCTTCTAGACCATGGGAAAGTGTTTCTATGGATTTTGTTGGAGGTCTACCATTATCTAGAAAGCATCATGATTATCTTTATGTAGCAGTTGATAGATTCAACAAGATGTGTATTCTTATGCAATGTATGAAATATATAACTGCTAAACAAACTGCTGATTTATATTTTCATCATGTATGGGTTCATTATGGCTTGCCTACTTCTATTGTTAGTGACAAGGATTCCAGATTTGTTGGGAATTTTTGGTCCAATCTATGGAAGATGATGGACACCAAGTTGAAGAAGAGTATTGCTTTCCATCCGCAAATAGATGGCCAAAAGAGGTGTTGAACAGAACCATTGTACATCTTTTGAGAGGTTATTTCAGCAAGCATCCCAAGCTTTGGGATGAGCACTTGCATTACATTCAGCATGCTTACAACTGGGCCAAACACTCTTCTACAAATACTTTTGGTATTTGCCTAAGTCACCTTTAGATTTCATTCTTGAGAAGGATGTTGCCATTGATGGGCATAGTGACATTGACAAAGCTCACATGTTCATTGAAAGAATTCAGCTCATACATCAGCAGGTTCAAGAACAACTTGAAAAAAGTCAAGGCAAGTACAAGGAGAGGCATGACAAACACAAAGTTGATCATAAGTTTCAAGAAGGAGATGAGGTATGACTGCATATTAGTAAGGAACTAATGCAAGGAGAAGGTAAAAAGTTGAAGCCTATTCATTATGGTCCATTCAAGATCCCTAAACAAGTTGGAAATAATGCTTTTCAACTAGATTTTCCTTCATATATGCAAATGTATTCCGTTGTGAATGTGGAAAATTTACGTTTGTATGAACCTCCTCTAATTGCTGATTATGAAAGTGACATTCCGTTGCCATCCATAGAGGATTTCTCGCCAGAATTTTTGGATGAGCTGAAAGAGGATGTTACCCTTGACATAACGACACGCACTTCGAGAAGGGGAAATGTTGATTATGTTTGGGTTGGTCTTAAAGGTAGCAAACCGAGTAAGGCAAAATGGATGGAGGTGTAAAAGGTGAGGGATCTATACCATCATCTTCTTAATAGGTAATTGAAGGTTTTTGGGGTCCAAAAGCTTCCCAATGGGGAGGTGTGATCAGGTGATCTTGTCCAAGTGGGAAAAAAATGCTCAAAATTGGAACTGCTCAGAATTGGTTGCAACCTGAACGACCGGATAGGCCTCGTCGCTGCGATTTTGGCGCCGTGAACGAGACTCAAATCCGATGTCATATGTGAAAGATATTGAAGTTTGAAGTTGCCCAATAACCTTCAAAACAGGGCTTTTGAACAAAAATAATTTGTCATTTCAGAAAATTTTCGTGGAAAATTTCATTTTTTAATTTAAGTTTTTATGGGCCTATTACAGGGTGCCATGTGGCCTGCCCGGAGGCTGCCACGTGGCCCCAGGCCATTGGTTCAAAATCATGTTTTAAAAAAAGTTGATGGATTGACCCGACCCGACCTGAACACAGTCGGGTCACGCTGAACGCATTTGGGTCGGGTCCTCGTGCAGCAGTGAACGTTTAGGTCGGGCATTCAGGCAACTCATGGCGTGGGTGGAGGTCGACCCGACCTAAACGTCTTTGGGTCACTCAACGAGTGAGTCGGGTCGTTTAATAGTTGAATGAGCAGAGTTTATAAGGTTAAGCCCTCAGGGCTTAAGGCTGCGGGTCCCGTGACCATGTTCCATAACCAAGTGCTAAAACATTTTAGATTGGGCGAAAATATTGGGTTAAGCCCCTTTGGGGTTAGCCCTCACCACAGGACCTCCGCCCGTGACCATGGGCGGGGGCTAAACCCTTAACTGCCAGCGTAATCTGTTTCCAATTTGTTTGCATGTGAATGCGCCCTGACCTTTATTGTAACCACCAGCAGTTCCACCTAATTTGGTGCCAGTCCCGACAATTTCGGCCTTCCGCCATTTCTAGCGCGCCTAACTGGAGTTCATCCAGATTTGGTGGGGTTTCCAAGGGACATTGAGCAAAAAATTGTGGAGGTCATAACTTCTCCAATATTGAACCAATTTGGGTGAAATTTTGGTCAATTTTGGGTATTCTGAGCATTCTGGAGTGTTTGGGATAGGTTGCAGAGCTAAAAAAGGCGTTCTTCAGCCATTTTTTCTTTAAGGAAGCTTGGAGAGCCATCAGGGCCATGAGGGAAATGGAGCTGCATTGGGCTATACTTCACTGTTTGAGATGAAATAAAAGCCATTCTTAGCTTATTTCTATCTTCTAAATTCAATTTCACAGTTTTTTCTGCCTGTTTAGGCATATTTATCACTGTAAAACCAATTTGAGCAACTTAATAGAGCAAGGACATGCCCATTGGGAGCCTTAGACCCGACAGATGTAGCCCAGGAGGAGTGAACTGCCTCATCATGTTGCTGTGTTGTTATGGTGAAGTTTTGTTGTTGTGTATTTCTGATTTAAAATGTTAAACAATAATTTTAATTAGCATTCCCTCACACATAAACTCAGAAATAGTTACCAAAAACACTTTGTTTAAATTGCAAGACATGATAAACACTTTGCACACTTAATTAAATGAAATGGATACTTTGAACAACAGATACACATAGTTTCATTTTCAGATCAACAAGGGTCATGGACAAACATATAACTCGGCCCTAGAGCAACAATGTTGGAAAGGAATATTTTTTTGAGCATGCCATTATGGATAGGTGGGACGTGGTACTCCCCTCCTAGGCCATTTTAAGAGCTCCAAAGCAACTAGGCTCCTTGATCGCCCCTACATTTGTTGTACCACATACTCGAAGAAAACCTCAATAAGGACATAGGTTACCAGATCCATGGGGATAGAAGGAGGACTGAGTGGCTCGAGGATGAGCCAGATTTTTGTGTTGGGGTCCTGTTAGAGCCCATAATTTTTTTTGTGAAAATTTGTTGAAATAATTATAATTATCTATTAATAATTATTGTAATTTGGAAAAGTTGTTACAAATATTTCCTTATGTTGGAAATTGTTATCAAATTGTTAATATGTATTCTCAAATTAGATCACGAGACAATGAGAATATTTGGAACTATTGCTTTGAATTAAAAGGATAGTTGTTCTTCCCAACAACAAGTCGAAGAAAAACCTATACACAACTTTCACATAATGCAAGTTCAAGAAAAACTTGAAATGTTGTAGGACATTTGAAGCAAAATTGTTTAAGGATAAAAGTAGACATATAATAATTCAAAAGTGTGTAAAATAATTAAATAAACAATCTAAAGTTTGAATCAATCAAATTTTCCAATAAATGAATTCTGGGAGTGCATTTTAGTGAAGCAAGGAAATTTTGGCCTACTTCACAAAAATGCATGCCCAACCTTCATTTCAAGTCCAAATTGAATGATTCAACTTGGAGAGTGCTTTTTCCCTCATAATTAACATTAATTTTACACACAAAAATTTCTTTTATGCAAGAATATGCCAAATTGGATCGATTTCATAGGGTTAAATTCAACATTTGTGTGCCCCAAATAAATGCACACCAATACCTGTACTTAATTGACTGTGTTATAATGATCATTCCAACCTAAATATAAAACCATTTTATGCAACATATCATAGTCATTTTCATAAAGGAAATGTTATACACTGAAATCCAAGTCTGTTGGAATGACGATTGATCATATCTACCAATGATCACAGTCAGAACAGATATGCACCCCTAAGAAAAACCAATTACACTCTTGGTAATGAAATTTGAAATGGTACATGATTGGACAATTCCTAACCTTATGATATAACCTTGCATTATGTCTAAAAAATATCTGACGTAACTATGTTTCCCACTTATATACACCTTTCGCATAAGGAAAGTTTAAGCAAAACTTAGAATGTTATATGGAATCTGAAGTATAAATATTTAAGCTCAAAGTAAATATACAACAATGTAAAACATGATGACTGGTTGAAAAATTTTGAGACAACATGTTGAGTAGGCAAATACCCTCTGCTGACAGAGGCGATCCCTCTAGCCCTAGGGCGGGTCTAGCAATAAGGGAACATGATGGACTCCTGAATTCCTAGCTTATAAATGAAATATAGATCGAAACAAATATCCTACCTCGGTCCAATGATTTTGTCATGGCACGCGACAACGATCCTTCGATCTTTGTCTTCACGCCTTGCGCTCTGTGTTGGTGACAATGCTCACACATTTGCATAAAGATAAAACAAGCGATAACAACATACAAGCATATACATTCATCTACAACTATTCAGCTAGTCAAGGAGAGATAAACACTTTGCATATAAATGGAAACAAAGTTGTAAACAAAAACCAGTCATGTATTATTGGTAGAGAAAAAGAAGTTTACAACCTTATGCCTTGATGTTGTGGATCTCCTTCGGCGGGTTCAGTTGGGTGCATCTCAAGCATTTGTTCGGGATTGGACTTGATGAGGCAAGGGGCCTAAACTCTCTCTCAACAATGGAATCTTCTCTGCCCTCTTCTACACACCAACTATAGTCATGACTGTTCAGCTAGCTGAATCAATGTGAGGAGGAAGAATTTATAGGAGAGGAGGAGGTGTTTGGGATCCCTCATAAGGTGGAGGATAGGTCTATCCCTTTGAGGAGTTGCACAATTGTAGGAACCAACACGCCAAAGGGAAAAACTCGGCATGATTCAGTCGAACAAACCATGATGACTCAACTCACGAAGTTATTAAGCACGAAAAATTCGTTTCTATTTTAAAAATTTTCCAAAAATAGCTCAGCGCGGGTGCCCTTCTGAGACAAAGTGCCAAAGGGCGCGGGGCCCAGTGTTAATTTCTCCATGGGCGCGAGGCCATAACTACCTACCAGCGCCGACCCAAAATCACATGTTTTTGAGGGTCTGCATGAGGAATGCTCAACAGAGAATATGTTCTTGTCATGCCAAGGGATGCAATGACACTTATGGAAATATTTGAAAGTACACATAAGTCACTAAAATGGTCCTCCAATGTTCAGGATGGGGATTGCAGGGACGGTGACAAAATACTGTGTAACACACCCCACCCTAGTAACCCTTAGAGTATCTTGAAGAAGGGAGGAAGAAAAATTGCTTGCCATTGCCCGCCAAAGGAAGGAGAAAGTACAACAGGGAGAGGAAATAAATGGTCAGGGATATGCATGGGACCCAGAATTGAAGCAACAATGGTGGTAAAGTTTCTCTTTCTGAGAGCACCGCTACAAGGAGGGGGGATGTGGTTAACTCGTCCTAGTATATTCTAAGAGATATAAAGAAATCATGTTCCATGTTTGCTCCTGTACCTGTTGTACCAAGAGCAAGAAGACAACCTTAGTATGGAAAAAGGTTCCAAATCCATGGAGATAGAAGAAGTAATGAGTGGTTCAAGGACAAGCCACAATTTTGTGTTATGGAGTAACAATTCCCTAATGGGCCTCAACCTTGTGGTGTAACAACTCCCTAATGGGTCTTAGTTCTTAGGTATGACAACAACCTCCTTGGGCCTTATTATCTGTGATATGAGAAAATATCATGACCAAGGTATGACGGAAATATGTTGAGCCATCTGATAGAGATATCATGACAAACCTATGACAGAGATATCATGACATACCTATGACTGTTATGTTGCATTGTTATTGCTAATGTTCTCTCTACATAATTGCTTATGATGATATGGGGTGAATGCAATGTGAAAATGTTGAAAATGTTTTAAAATGCAATTATTTACAACAAAGACTTCTAGACCAAGGAAAATTAACACTATTATTACTCTATTGGTTAATGGTTAATGATGAATATGCTTAAGTAAATGTTGAAAATTGCAATAAAATATATGGTTGTCAAATTTGGTCCATAAAAGTAAACATCTACGTGGGGAGAGAGGAAAAATTATAGGTCACCTATGGATAGTAATGAACCTATTTTCCCTATTGAAAATATGGATAGGTTTGTAATTTTAATTTTTTGTTTATGTTTGGATTTTAAAGTGATTTTTAAGTTAATTAATCTTGTGAAATACTAAAAAAGGCTTTGTCCTTACAATCCTCTTGTTGTTTTATTTTTCCTGTGTGGTGGTAGTCTTAATTTTGGCAATTCTTGGAGACTTGGATTTTGGAAATTCCTAGATTCAATCATGCCATGGCTATCTATCCTCAACTTAGAGGGTGTTATAGTGATAAGATGCATGGGATAAGGAAGGAGATGAGACACCTATTCAGTCAATTGGAAGGCCTGCATAAGGCCATGGTCTACATTAGTACCCAGATGGAATCCCAAATGAAGAAGAATGAAGAGATGGAATTAGGGTAAATAATTCAGGGACCCTAATTATTTAATGCAAGGTATGGTGAGAAACATTCCACCCAAGAAATGAAGCATGGGCATGCATTTTTGTGAAGCAAAGCAATTTTGGCCCGCTTCACAAAAATCCACACCCAACCTTCATTTGAAGGCCAAATTGAATGATTCAACTTGGAGAGTATTTTTTTACTCATAAGTAACATTACTATAATTAAATATTTTTAATTTTTCACATATATATTTATGTTGTTCAAGGATAATCCAAATTGCATTGATTTTAAAGGGTAAAAGGTAGGGTTTGTGTGCCTCAAATAAATGCACACCAGGACCTGTAATTAATTGGCAGTGATATAATGATCATTCCATCCTATGGTTCTACAAAATTTTACATCAGCCTTGTGGTGTAACAACACCCTAATGGGCCTCAGTCTTGTGGTGTAGCAACACCCTAATGGGTCTCAAGGTTGTGGTGTAACAATTCCCTGATGGGACTTAGATATTGGGTATGACACCGACCTTTTTAGCCCTTCTTTTTGTGATAACACCACAACGCACTAATTGGACTTAATATTGTCATGACAATGGCCTCCTTGGGAATTCTTATATGTGATAATACCATAGTTCCCTAATGGCCCTTAGTATTGAGGTGTAACAACGCCCTAATGGGCCTCAATTATTGGGTATAACAATGACATCCTTGGGCCTTATTATTTGTGATAACACCACAATGCCCTAATCGGAATCATTCTTGTGGTGTAACAACGCCCTAATGGGCCTCAGTCTTGTGGTGTAACAATTCCCTAATGGGCCTCAGTTCTTGGGTATGACAACGACCTCCTTGGGCATTCTTATATGTGACATGAGAAAAGATTATGACAGAGATATGAAGGGCCTTTGGCTCCTCTTTTGAGCTTCTATTTATAATTATAAATATAAAATCCAAAGTATGAATATGTTCTAATAAATATTTTGACCTAATATTTTGAGCTGGTAAAATCCATTTGTTGCTCTAGATCATTATTCTCCTCAATGAACTCTGCAAAATAATCATAAAAATATAATTAAAAACAAATGGAATTTGCACACCAAACCAAACTCCCAATCTGTAAAAAAAAAAAAAAAAAAAACATATTAAAATCTCATTTAATAAATTAATAAAACAAAATTCATGTTTTTATTTTTATTTTTTTTTGTTGAATTTTCACTTACAAATGAAAAATCTGGAAATAAATTAATGAGCACAAATTTTTGTGGCCAAAGAAATTTGGCCCAAAACAAACTCAAAAAATCACTTTTGGTTTCAAATTTGTAACTTAACTTATGCTAAGTTTTTGGGGTAGTAAATGGCTAAATTTGCTTGAATTAATGCTACTAGATTGTTCTCCTCAGAGTTAGCTTTCCAACAAGCCCTCATTTTCTTATTTGGTGGAGTACAACTCAAAATATTGCTTTCTAAAACTGAAGTGCTAAAACTTTTGTTTTGAAAAACACATGGACATCTCGTCATTTTTTTATTTAATAATTAAAAATATTAAAAAATATATATATAGATGGTTTATTTTGATAAGGTTCATGGTGAGGGATTTGTGAGGATTGAGGGAGGAGGCTATATGAAGAGGAAGGGAGGGCGGCGCCTCGAAGTGAGAGGGGAAGGGTCCCACATGGCCCATATTGTTTTAAAATCGAAACTTATGCTTGTCCCCCTTCTTCATTATATATTACAATCCATATCGTCTTTTATTATATGCTTTGAAGCCTCCACGTCACCCTAAGGCTTTTCTCTAGTGGCTTTGATGGAGCCCTTTGAAATCCCGAGGGGAAAATATCGAGGGTGATGTGATTCCAACGCGGTTGCAATGGTTCGTAATATATATTTTTATTATTACATTTTATAATATATTTTAGAATTAAAATCTATATATACAATGTTTTGGTGTTTTGTTTAATATATATCTGAAGAGCTTGAAGAGCTTGAACTCGGTGAATTTTAATAAAATATTATTATATTTATATATTAACTAATAATATTTTACAATAAAGTTCTAAAATTATTAAATTAAATAGATAACTAGATTAAATTAACTTAATTAACTAAAATTAAATAGATAATTTAATTAATTAAATTAATAAAAAAATATTTTAAAATATGATGATGATTAATGCTTGGACCAATGAGGTCTATCATAGCTTAAAAAAAGATTAATTATGATTTTTTAATTATTTCTATGATTAAATAGAAGGGAAAGAAGTGTCTTTAGATCACTATAGTTTTCTCGATTAAACAAGTCAAGAATGTTGGTAGTGTGGCAAATGTTTTGGAAATGAAAACTGATGTAAGAGTTGGACAATCCAAGATAAAGTGCTTTTCATCTTCAATCCTCTTAGTATTGCACAATTGACTAATTCTTTCTTCCCAAGGTGTTTTGGGAATGGACCAACACCCAATGACACTTTGATGCACGTGGGAGTTAGTTCTTATATTTGCAATGTTCATTTTCTTCTTAGCACTGGTTAAGACATAGAGATAATTTTTGTTAGTGAGAGTGGGTTTGAACACCTCTTTATAATACCTTAGCTTCATTTTCCCTTCTAGATCCTTATCATCCCACAATTTGTCCTTAAATCTAGAAATAATAGTATTTTTAATATTATCTTTGTTCTCCAAGATGATCTCTTCCTTTAACCCCCAATATTCGAGCCAAGGCTGGGCATCCTTGTGCCAACCTTGTATGAGCCAAAGGTGGGGGTTTTGGCTAGAGTTAGAAGCAATTTTGGGGAACCTCTCAATTTCCATGTTGTAAAGCTTCTTCTTATACATCATATAGCAAAACATAGCCATGATTCCAATGGGGGAAAGGCTAGCTTTAGTCAAGATGATATGATAGGGAGTATTACCTTTAATCTTGAGGTTATAGGTTATAAATTGCTTTTGGATCAACTCGATCTTCCTCCACGATTCTCTAGATATATTACAACCCCAAACCTCAGATCCATAGAAATAGCGGTGACGATAGCCTCCAAAAGGAACTTTTTTTTACTCCAAACCTAGAGATCAATCGTTTTGCAATTGTTTTCAAGCTCATAATAAGCTTTCCAACCACCACTAATCCTTTTCTCAATGCTATAATTCCAATTGAGCTGATGATTAATGTCAATACCTAAATATTTGTATGAAGAAACCTTCTCTAAGTAATTGTTGTTATAGATGATTTTTTCATGGTTGATCATTTTGGATCTAATTGTCGTGACTTTAGTCTTGCCAATATTAACAATCATGCCCATCTTGGAGTAGTAACCATGGAGGATTTTAAGTTGTTTTTGGAGATCCTCATGGCTTCTAGCTAGAAGAACAATATTGTAAACATAAAGGAGAAGAATAATTACCATACCAACGAGCTTGGGGCCAACCTATTCCGCAACTTCTAGATACACTTCTATCTTATCAATGTAGATGCTAAAAGGGGTAGGGGACTTGGGACACCCTTGCTTAATGTTGATATTGCATTTAATTTCTTTAGACCAACCCTCCGTGGTCTTACGCTTGGCGATAACATTCTATATAGTAGAATCACAACAAACCTCAACTCAAGAGGAACCATTATGTCATCAAGCCTTTTCCATAACTTATCCCAAGGAAATATGTCAAAAGCTTTTTCTAAAAGCATAATAAAAAATATATTACATATTTTTTTATGCCAAGGCGATGAAAATGATGAAACTTTGACCAGTGTTATCTTTCAAGCTGTAAGTCGGAATTAAGAAAAATTTGAACCGTAAAAAATCTGGGAACGAAATGAAGGTATGTATTAGAAATTTTTGGTAAAAATCACATATAAGAAATTTACGATGCTTGTCATCACTAAGAGGTGTCATCGAAGTCATGAAATCATGAAGAAACCTATTTAAATAGAAATAGGTTTCTATTTAAATAGGTTTCTTCATCAGATTTCTCATCTTGTCCTGATGATGAACCACACTGGCTGGTTCGAAACGCGTCGACACAAATTTCTTATATGTGATTTTTACCAAAAATTTCTGATACATATTTTATGGATCACAGAAGCCAAATTCCTAGAAATGAAAGTAATGAAGCCATAAAAAACAAAATCAAAGAAAAATGAAAATCACCCAAAGTAAGCAAATTAAAGCATTAAACAAGTGCTATTAGAAAAATTTACATGGAGGGCCACATAATTTCAAAGAAATTAAGGGGAGGTGTTGGGCCATCAACAATATTGTTGAGAGGTTGTCATTGATTTCAAGGCAAGATGGCTTGAGTCTAGAGCCAACCAAAAAAGTATTAAACTATATTTCCTCGTCGACGTATTCTTTAAAGTAAATGGTCAATATTTTCTCTGTCATTTGAAGTAGATGGAATGAAATACAATGTAAATGACTCATGTATTGTCCTTCTTGTCCATCATGTTTGATAATATTTGGTGTGATTAAAGGCACACTACCTCTAGGTTACATTATTCCTGCATTGTCTAGTGCCTACCAAATGCTCAAATGAGATAAATCCAAGGAAGAAGCCATACAAGTTCTCCAATACGAAAATAAGAAATTTGGGCCTTCTATAAGTCTTTGGCTGACACGATGGCCAATTTAAAGGAGAGGGAATTTTATTCATTGTCTCTAATAACCTCACAACACCGAGGAGAATAAATTTATCTATCATGCAAATGGGAATCCAATCATGGAATGACATGTGTATGCAATTAACTTATCAAATATATTCCTAGTGTTTTGGTCGACCAAATCAAATATATTGACTTGTAAAATTTTCACAACTCTACGTTGTCATGGATCAACACATGAATTACAAGTAGGCTCCAAATAAAATGCATAAGTTGGCCCCAAAAAACCCTCTCGAGTAGTATAACTAGAAAAATTGTTTGGTTTAATTCGAAGACTGTAGGAATCAAGTCTTAAATCTACAAGAAGTTTGAGCCACCTAAGTGATTCATCTAATGAACAAAGTCGAATAAAAGTTATATGTTTTTGAAGTAAGCCTTCTGAGGGTTCTTAGGTGAAAAAGGCCGAGCTTTGTTCTCATGTCGATGGCTTTGTAAATATTGATTTAGTCTGTGGAGAATAAACTCATTATGAGTGTGATTGGTTGGCATCATTGGTAGATGGCGATGTTCCTCGGAGATCTGAATTACACTATTTGTTGAGATATTTCATGAAAAAAACACAACAATGAATGAGTTGAGGAAGCAAGAACTGGCTAAAGAAGATGAAGGTGGTGGTGAGAACAGGAAATACTAAGAGTTACACAACCTAAATTACTCACGTTATTATCCTTACCATAATTTAATTGCAAAAGAAAATGTCACAAGTTGTATGATTATGAAGCTTTAATAATATAGCTCTAGTATTGTTATGACTAAGTTAAGAGTGAGTTGATCATTCTTGAACTTCGTAGTCAAACTGTTTGTATTTGTAGTTTTACTAAGGAGTCACAAAAGGATAGCATACATAATGCACTAAAGAACCATCAAGTGAACAAATTATGTCTAGAGAGAATGTAAAATTATGGTTGGATTGTTCTTGATATTTGTTGGTGATCAAGAAGAGACATCTAAGAGGACATTGGCCTTCTCTCGAAGTAGAAGTTCAAGTCTAAGTGGGCTATGGTAAGCGCGGTGCAGTGAAGGAGCAACATTGTTGAGCAAACTAAGTGTAGAACAATGGTTGTTATCATGATTGAAGTAGCAAATATGAATATTGCATGGTGACGTAATGAACATTTGATATAGAAATAATTGTTGAAGGCTACGAAATTGATGACAAATCCACAATATAACTTGGAGCTGGTTTGGTGCCCATGAATTTCTGCTGAGTTGGTACTTGGCTAGGGGATTGGTGTCTCTTGTGGGTTGGTGCCCATGAATTCACTAAGTTAGTTCTCAGTAAAGGTATTGGTGTATCTCATAGGTTGGAGCCTACGAAAGTTTCTATTTTAGCTAATAAACTTGATTGTACTCTTTATATTAAGAAAGGTTTTCTTCTAGTTATAAATATTCTACATTCATTAATTTAGTGATTTGTTAATTAAAAATTGATTAATAAATGAAATAGTGATTCATCCCCCTCTTAGTATTTCCAATAATTGGAATCAAAGCAAGTTCATTTAGTCACATCCTAATAGCTAGAAGGAACATCCCTGAAGAGCAGATGGCAAAGTGAAGAAAGAAGTCCTTCAAGTGCTAAAAACAAGTCCCCTATAATACTATATTGTAAGAACATTCTAAATATGTTAAAGAAAGTTTTTTCCCCAACTCCCTCGTTTGATGGAAAAAAGTATGATCCGCGGAAAGCCAAAATGAGGCACTATTTGATGAATTTTGGTTGTGAGGTATCGAAATCAATTGTTACTAGAAGCACCACTACATATGAGTCAAAATAATACAATACAAAAGCAATCAAAGTAATCTTGAGTGGTCTATTAGATTCTGTAAAAGTAAATATGGGTTAATGTTCAACGGCCAAAATCCTTTTGGAAAATCTACAAAATCTTTATGTAGAGGAATCCATCCTTGTGATAGTTGAGTCAAAACTAGAATATGTGGAATAAGAAAATGATCAAGAATCAAATAAGATAGAAGAAGGTAGAATTGAAAACACCAAAAGCATGGAAGAATATGAAGATGAATAAGGCTTTGAAGTAGAGACTAAAGTAAAACTTGAGGCAAAGCTTGTGGCTACTCTAAAAGAAATAAGTAGATTGATAAAAGAAAATAAAGAATTTGAAAAGAAGAATCGAGACCTTGATTGTACAAAGGAATAATTTATCCACCTAAGACTCCAAGTAGAGGAAAGATCTAAGGATTTTAACAAGCTTTAAGTAGAATTTGGTCAACAAGAAAGGAGATATGAAGAAGAAGTCATCTCCCTGAAAATTCAACGAGAAGAAGAAAAGAGAACAAAAGAATTAATGAAGATCAAGAAGATAAATAAAAAAGAAGATTGCGAAAAGTGTTAAAGAAGATATTTTCTCATTGAGAAATGAAGTTGACAAGCTATGCAAGAATTTGAAGAGTTCTCAATCACTGGATGACATTCTCAGGCATCAAAGATCACTATTTGACAAAACATGACTTAGTTATAAAAGTGAATCTCCATGCAAAGAATATACTATCCCTAAATATCCAAAGGTTAAATTTGAAGAAAATCCTGAAAGAAAGGTCATTATTCTTCAAATTCCAAATCATAATAACTCTAGAAGAATGTTACAAGTGCTACCTCTTCAATAAGTTATGCTAATTCCCTTAAGGAATCTTCTCTCCATGCAAGAAACTGTGAGAATCAACCAAGGATTGAATCTCCTCTAAGGAAAAACAATTTCAGGAACCATCAAGGGAAGTTTTCTCATCTAGGTATCAAACCATAATATTTGGACATTATTTTTCATGTACTAATTTCAGGCATAAGTCAAGAGATTGTAGGCCTACACCAAGAATTATTATAACAAAAGAAGTCCTTTTTCAGTCTTTCAAAAATTAATTTGCAAGCTATAAAACCAGATGACCTATTATCTACAACAAAAGTTATGATTCATTTGCTAAATTGTTCATGTACAATATATAATGCTATAAATGTCATAATCTTGGACACATAGCACGTGATTGCAAAAGCAACATGATATGGTATCTTAAGCAAGTCAAACAAGAAAATATTCCTGCTAGGAACATAGGAAATTCCACCAAAGTTTGGAGAAGAAAATAAGAAAAACCGAAGGTAGAAGAACATGATTGGATCTTATGTGCTCAATGCACAAATTGTTAAAACATCTTCAAGGTTGAAGTGCTCCAAGGGAAATATGACTGGGATGCACCATTTCAAGGATGAATGATCTTTCTGTGGGGATTTCTAGTTATGCTAAAAATTATTGTGCAAAACTAGATTGTATCTCCAATATAATGCATATTCAATTTGTAATTATTTGTAATGCATTGTATTCAATTTGTAAATGCCCTGAAGTTTGTAATGATTTATGCTCTAACATGGTGTTTAAATATCAAATTCATGAAAGTTCTTTCAAGATGCATTCACATGGAAATGCCTTACATAAGCATAATGGATGATTGGTTCGAGTCGCAGATGATGTTATTGTATTAAGCCTTTGATTTGGTATTGAATTTTATGGCATTCTTCTATACCTGCCCATTTGGAATGAAGAGTTACTAGTAAAGTTTGCCATGCATGGCTTTGAATAAAAGAATGAACATGATCAAGAATGCATTCTGATCTTTATATATCTTAATCGGGAAGACTTAGATTTTGAAAAGATAATAGTTCTTGCTTTGAAAGACACCAAGTTTTTCAAAAGTAGTGCACATGAGCATTATGAATAGCTTTAGAACCAAAGATCTTATTAGAATGCACATGAAGGTAGATTCTGCAATCTTTTAATCCGAATTGCATATGTTCATGTTAAAAAATTCATGCCCAACATTGTTGGAAGAAGATTAGTGAAGAATAAAAGCATGCATGATGGCCTGCGATCATATGCATGAAGTTTGTAGAAGAGGATTTCAGTAATGTTTTGAATTACCCGAACAATATCTGGGAACACTTTCAATTTCATGAGGTATATGTCTTACAACTTGGCTTCAATTGCTGGTTTTGTTGCAAACATGTCACAAAATGGAAAATGTGTGAGGGTTTGTTCAAATAACTGCATCTTATTCGCCCTTCCATTGACTTTCCCAGTCAGTATGATAGTGACAATCTTTCGATGTTTTCTTCTATGCCCCAATTATGGGTGGTATCTATTTGAAAATGTAGCCTTTATAATTTCTTTAGGAAATAAACATGCACAATAAACTTATTTCCTCTTGGAATAAGGAATTGATGGTTTGTGTTCACAATTCATATGTAAAATTAATGGTGGAATTTTATAGATTTAGAAAGGATTTGTTAGATTCGTGTGTGTACTTATATTTTGCTCAAGTTGTGAGTGGGATTACACAGATATCCACTAATAGAGTTTATTCATTTTGGACATGGAAAGTATGAGGAAATATTGTTTCCTAAAATTGATAAAGTATGCTTCACATTAGGTAGTGATATACAATAGATCAGATAATATCTATGAAAGCAATTATTTTTGCAATTCTATGAGAGATTCAAAAGAAGCTTAAAAAAAGACTCATCATTGTGCCATATCACATCCCAAGGCTACTATCTTCACTCATATATCTTCTCTTTATCTGTTTTGCATCAACATTTTATAAAATGGCGCTATGTAGAAAGAATAAAAATGAACAAATTATCTTGAATTCTCAGAAGAAGAAAAAACACATCTCACAAGGATCGCTTAATGTAGATGATCAAAGGCCATTGTGAGAAGAATACAGTGAAACCATTTTGAACGCACCTGCTAATAATGAAGACCCTATTTAGTCCTTCTATGGTAGAGAATTGGGATCAGTGGGAGCAGTTCTTAATGGAAAAAAAGATAGAAGGAGTAGATGACAGGGGGATTTATCCATTGCCATTGATGTCAAAAGGGGAGAAAGATAAAGAAGCATGACGACAGGAGAAAAATTATCGTAGGGGAAGTTGTTACAAGTATGTTTCCATTAATGAAAAAGGGGGAGATTGTTGATAGGTTTTCATTGATTCCAGGACAAGATGGTTTGAGTCTATATCCAACCAAAGAAGTAATAAGCTAAATTTCCTAACTAGAGTATTATTTAAAGTAAATGGTTAATATTATTCTATGTAATTTGAAGCAAATGGAATGGAATATATTGTAATTGAATCATGTCTCATCCTTCTTGTCTAGAAATTTTCACAATTACAGGGACACAAACTCTAGGTGACGTTGTGCTCACGTTGTCTAGCGCCTACCAAATGTCCAGGCAAGATAAATCCAAGGAAACAACAATAAAAGTGATCTATTTTAAAAATCAAAATTTTGGGCCTTTTATACAAGTATTTGGCTGATACGGTCGCTAGTTTAAAGGAGATGGGATTTTATACACTATCCCTAATGATCTTACAATGTCGAGGAGAATAAATTTATCTACAATGGAAATGGGAATCTAGTCGTAGAATGACTTGTGTATGCAATTAACTTATCAAATATACTCCTAGTGTTCTAGTCGATCAAATCAAATATATTGACTTGTAAACTCTTTGCAACTCTATGTCATCATCGATCAACCCATGAATTACAAGTCGGCCCTAAATCAAATTCACAAGTTAGCCCAAAAAATCCCTCTTGACCAGTATAACTAGAACAATTGTTTGGTTCAATTTAGAGATCGTAGGAATCATGACTGAAATCTACAAGAAATCCAAGCCATTTGAGGAGTGATTCATCTAAGGAACATGGTTGAATAAAATTTATTTGTGTTTGAAGCAAGCCTTCTGAGATAACTGTGAATAATTCTTAGGTGAAAATGGCCAAGCTATGTTCTCATGTCGATGGCTTCATAAAGATCTCTTTAATATATGGAGAACAAACTTGTTTTGAGTGTTATTGACTGGAATTGTTGGAAGATGATGATGTTCCTTAAATATATGAATTATGCTATTCATTGGGAGAGTCCATGACATACCACAATATTTAATGAGTTGACAAAGCAAGAGTTGGATAAAGAAGATGAAGGTGGTGGTGAGGACAAGAAACATTGAGAGTTACACAACCTAAACTAATTGCATTGTTATCCTGAATAGATATGAATTGCAAAAAAATATGTCACATGTTGTATGATGAAGATTTAATAATATAGCCCTAGTATTGTTATGACTAAGGTAAGAGTGATTTGATTTTTCTTGAACTACGTACTCAAACTTCTTGTATTCGTAGTTTTACGAAGGAGCCACAAGATGACAATGTGCCTTATGCACTGAAGAACCATCAATTGAACAAATTCTTTTTGGAGAGAATGTAGAATGATGGTTGGATTGTTATAGATATTTGTTGGTGATAAAGAAGAGACATTTGAAGAGGACATTGGCCTTCTCATGAAGTAGAAGTAGAAGTCCAAGTGGAGGTTCAAAAAATTAGTGGGCTATGGTAAGAAAGGTGTAGTGAAGGAGCAACATTGTCTAACAAGATAACTGTAGAATATTGCTTGTGATTAGGCATGTAGTAGAAAATTTTAAGATTGCATTGTGAAGTAACAAACAATTGAGATAGGTGGAATTGTTGAAGACTGGGAAAGTGATGAGAAATCCACAATATAACTTGGAGTTGGGTTTATGCCCATCAATTTGTGTTGAGTTAGTGCTCAACTAGGGGATTGGTGTCTCTTGTGGTTTGGTTCCAAGTTAAGGGATTGGTGTATCTTGTAGGTTGGATCCTACAAAAGTTTCAGTTGGATTTGATAAACTTTATTATAATCTTTATATTAAGAAAAGTTTCTTCCTGTTATAAATATTTTATGTTCATTATTGCAGTGATTTTTTTTATTAAAATTTGATTAATAAAATAAATTTTGATTCATCCCCCCAAGTATTTCCAACAGGTATTCTCCAGACCCCACACTCAAACACTTGTCCCTACACTCCTCGCTCTAAGGCTTTAGCCTTTGACAAGGAAACCTAGGGAGAAGTGCACTCACAACACTATCACAACATGCATAGGTGCCACTTGTACGATTCTACCATAAACACCTTATCTTCCATAGCCTTGATTCCACAAGACTACATGCAACACCTTCATTAGCTTCCCAATCATGCTGTCAACCTATTCATAGTTACATGTTCAACATTAACCACTATTAGTCATTTGAATAATGTTATGACAACGAACTACTCCAAGTATTTATGCATACACATCCATTGCTATATGCTCCTAGCATATATTCATTCATCTAACATATCATTATTGAATATCTATTAAATAAACCTACATCTTTGAACTTGTTCATCTCTTGCATTTTATCATGCATTTGCTATTATTCATCAACATATGAGAACTTCTCAAAACATTAAAGAAACATATGAAAACTAATAAGAGATAAGTTAAGATATTTGCCATAGTAGTTATAGTTGCATCACTCGACCATAAAAATTTTCAATTTTGTTGGGTTTCTCTAGGGAACTGAGTCAACATCCTGCATGTTTATCTTGTTGCATCAAAATCAAGTCATTCTTCAAGTAACATTAGTGTATTCATATATACAACAAAATATTTTCTCCTAAGTACAAATGCATGCATAAATATATCATTTCATCTTTTCTTGAGCCCATTCAAGTTCAATGTTGAATCATAGCTCTGATACCACTTGTCACATAGTATCATAACTCCCGTTTCATACGTTCTTGAGCCCATTCAAATACAATGTTGAACCATGTTCTTATACTACATTTTCACATACCTAATGCCTTAATTCTTGAATAAGGATACAAGGTATCATTTTTTCCCTTTTTCACAAGCTTGGAAATTAGCTTTGATACCACTTTGTTACATACCCCTACTAAATTTATCCTAACCATACTTACAAAAATTAATTTTCATCTTTCATACAATTTGTCAAACATTTTACATGCAAACCTTTCTTCAAATTCTTTGTATACAACTAATTAAGTGGTATTTTCCTTGTAGAAAATTTTCAAACATTTTATATGAAATCAAACAAGAAACATTACTCTAATTCTACTTGTAACACACTAATTGAAATATACCACTCAATCATGCAACTTTTGATTTATGTCTTTGGGGTATTTTATCAAATATTTTGTATGCAAATAGTAATAAAACACATTTTGTTCAAATACTTTGCATGAACATAGGCATATATTAGCTACAATAGTACTATCATACAACAATACTACCCCCCTCCACAAAACAACATTTTCATTGCGGTATTTTATCAAAAAATTTGTATGCAATGAATCATTAAACCATTTAGTAATTTCTTCGAACAATTTGCATGCAGACTAATATAACAACTTACTTAGGGACATATCCTAATTTTTAGTAGTATAAGTCTTGAAAACTAAACCAAATTATTTGTGGGATTTCCCTCACAATGTTCTAAGTTTCAACTTTTGGAACCTCACAGAAGAAAATTTATAACATAAATGCCACCATGACCTGTTTGATCCATGATTTTAGGAGCATCTAGGAAGCTCAAATTCCTATTATCATATCTCCTAAAATACTTAGGGCTTTGGAAGTGGAATAGATGATCGTGAAGGACATTACAAAGGAAGAAAAGATATAGTATAAATACCAACATGACTTGTTTAAAAGTTCATTTAGGAAGCCCAAGATCCTCTAATCATATTTCCCAAAATTTCACGACCCAACATCTGAAAATTGGACTAGAGGATCAGTAGGATTTCCCCTCACTATGGTCCAAGTTTTAGCTTTTGAAGCCTCCCGAAAGAAAATTTATAGTAGAAATTTCAACATGACTTGTTTACCCCATAAATTGCATTTTGGATTCCATCTTTAAACTCCAAGAAGAACCCCAAAACCCTTCCTCAACTTATTTAAATCAGAGGATAAATTTGGGACTTTTAGCCTATAGAGTAAATTCAAGAGAATGCAACATGCAATTAATAGCAAAGGCATGAATTTACCAAAATTATCATTCATTTCCCATCCATTGCAATTAATTTAAATTCCGCATCCAAGTGAATTCAAACCCACTGCACTTATCTAATTTCAAACTTTATTATCATAATCAACACCAAGAACAATAAATTAAATGATATACGAACACAAAATATCATGCATTTGACTAAACCATCCATGTGATAAATATTATTGACACAATAATGAATTTGTAGTCAGAAAAATACTATAAAGTCAAGTAGGGTGAGCCATGTTCCACCCCACCATAGGCTCAATTATGCTACAATTTGTTTCTTACAATTAGCCACTCTTACGCCCAATCTTGATTCCTTGAGGAGAGCTTAACTTAGGGGTATTTCACACACTCATATTCAAAATATATTTTAAAACTAGAAGTGAATGCCATTCTCCTTCATACACACACAAGAAAACTCAATGATCAACCTTTCCATCTTTGACTAGGCTCACTTTCACAAAAACACCATGCAAGTAAGCATAACACAAGGGGGTCCTTATCTAATATCTTCAATCGCTCCTCCCTCCCCTATTAGGTGCTCTATGTGCCACACACAACCAAGACCATTCCAAGTCCTCAGAGCCCTCTAGTCCAAAGGAAAAGCGTTGCAACAGATTCATTTCCTGTCACAAAATTTGTCACTCATAACTGTTAACCAATCATAAGGTATGAACCTCTTTGGGTTCTATCACCAATCCTTTTTCTAATAAAATTTCTAAGTGAGAGAGAGAGAGATGTAAGAGAGATTGATATAAGAGAGAAAAACTAGAAGCTTAAGAACCAAGAAAAAAACCCCTTAATTGCTCCTCCATCTTATTTTTGTAATCACACATTGACCCTTCATCTTCCCAACCATTACATTAAGGGAATTATTAATTCAAGGTATATATTTTCCTCTCAAGTCAAGTTTTCCCACTCCCCACGACATCATAACTTGTTTGTTATCCCCTTTCTTAAACTCTAGCATTTTTCTTTTACATGATATATTAGTAGTAGCATATTAATCCACGCCCGAACGTATCCAAAACCCAGGATATTTACAATATCAGTTCATAGCCATCTGTGGGCAACAAAAAATGTTTGCTGATCAACCAAAACCAACCTATCTTTCCCAAATTTACAAAATTCTTCCTTACTACATGTCTACTGCTATACATTCTACAGAATTGTTGCAACAACAATTTATGTTTACATTGTAACATTAAAAAAAACTTGCAAAAAAAAAAAGGAACCACGAAACTAGTTAATCCTCCATGGTTGTTGGAACATTGAGGTTGATTCTAGATTCTTCCTCCTCCATCATCATGCTTTTATCATTCAATTTTAACTAAAGATCTTCAATTTGACACCACAACGCGTCGATTTCATCCTCTAGTTGGCAGATTCTTTTTTTTTTTCCATTTGTTTCTCCTGCATATCCAGTATTTACTTCTGATGTTGGTACTTACACCTTTGGATTATAGCCAATCCATCCTTAATTTATGGATGATCTTTGACAAAATGAGCACAATCCGTGAGAAACCGGCCACGATCCTTCCCCATCCTCCTCGACATTCTGCCAGTCTGAGGCCTATGACGGTCCCAGGAGCCCAAAACAGAGCTTCCTTCCTCAGAGTGGCTCATTGCATCCATAGGGCCAAGACAAAGACACATTTAGTTATCAAAATAACTAGCTACCAAGATCCACGACCCCTGAAAGGTCACACCAACCCAACATTTCCCCGACCATAGACTCCAAACAACCACAATTCACTTCGCCACCCACAATCGTAACACTATATGAAACCATTGCGGGACTAGGAACACAAACATAAACCTCCTTACTAACACCCTACAAAAAAACCCAAATACCCTCCTGAATCACAAATATGCAATAGACCCAAAACGTACCACGACCCCGACCACCAAAACTAGTCGAGCCCTTCAACCTGGTCGAGAACCAGAGAAAACTTAGGGCATAGACTAAACCATTCATCCGACGAGGACACAAACTAAAACACCTTCTTAAATAGAAAACACTTTGCCTGGAATTGTAGTAGGGGACATGAATTGGGTTCATGTCACAAGCTTCCATAATTCTTCTACTAAATGAAGCGACCTTCTACTTGTACAGACTTGGCTTCCCCTGCACGAATGAGCCACACCATCACAAGAGGATTAAATTCCACTCTCGATATCCAATGTTTCACATGCCTCTACCTTGAATGTGTCAGTACCAAGGGATGATATGAGTATGAAAAACCTTTGCATCCATCAGAATTATTAAACAACCACTAGGTGTTTCACATGGCCAAAGCCATCCGACATGTGTCCAAACCGATTTGGAAACCTACTGAGGTAAGGTTCCACAAGGTAGGGGAAATAGGTGTGGGAAATGGGAGTCTGATGGGACAAGGAAGAGGAGGTTCGGGAACGTGGATAATCATATGCAAAGCAGCCAGTGATGCAAGGAATTGTAGAATGAAAGTGAAGAAGAGGCGGAGGGGCGAGAGGGTAGGAGATAAAGGGGTAAGGGGAAGAAAGACAAGGAGGAAAGGGAAAAGAGGAGACCAAGGGGAAGGGGAGGATATGAAGTGAGGGGGGAAGGGAGGAGGGGAGACAAGAGGGAAGGGGAGGAGACAAAGGGGAGGGGCAGAGCAAGATGATGAAACATTAACACGCTCCTCGATATAATACCATGTGTTTCTCTTATTCTCTCTAACCTCAACCTTTATTTTTTTTGTTTGAATTTTCATCTCAACCATTAGGGTATTGTAACCACTCCTATAGTTCCATTCACATTGTTATTTTCTTCTATCATTTTGCAGGACAGATTGGCTTGCCAATCTGCTTCCTTATTTTTTCCTCTAAGAATATGATAGAACTATAATTGACCAAAGAGGGGCCTCATTCCCTACATTATCTTGATTATTTGGTTCAATTTGTAGTTTTGCATTTATGAATTGTGATTCACATGCTTTATAATAATCAGGGAGTCCCCTAGAATAAACATGTATTTTATCCCCTTTTTCTGAGCCAATGATAGACCAAAAAAAATCCATAAGCCTCAACTTGATTGTTTGTAATTCTTCCCAGATCCCATGCAAATATGTCTTATATGATTCCTTCGGGATTAATGAGAATCCCCCCCCTCCTGCCACCCAATCTATAGCATTTTTATTAATAAAATACCCCAACATTATATGTTCTTAATTAGATTGCAAAATTTGGGGTAATGAAGAGGGTGTTACAATGATTGTGTGTTTGTGGTTGTCGATCGAATCTTTAAGATGGCCATTTTGGCACCATGCAAGAAGAGTATCACAACTGAAGCCACTACTAAACTCTTCCTTGAGTGTTTTTGGCTTCATTTTGGGCTTACCTCAGACCATTATTTTAGCTAGGGACAATCGGTTCTTCAATACCTTTTGGTCCAACATGTGGTTTCTCATGGATACCAAGTTTATTAAATTGACTACCTTTCATCCCCAATCACATGTACGAATAGAAGTGCTCAATAGGATGATTATGCATATCTTGCACATGTACAACTCCAAGCATCCACATACATGGAATGAAATCCTTCCATATGTTCAACATAGCTATAACGGTTCCCTCCGCATCTCTATTTTCCACAATCCTCTTTAGGTGTGCTTAGGGTTCCAACAATTGGCCCTAATTGATGTATCTATACCCATTTCATCTTAATTGATAGATTCCTCCCTTGTTCAAGTCAATTTAGATAGGGTAGCAAATTTTTTTGAATGAATCCAACACCTCCAACAACAAGTCCATGATATCTTGTAGAAATCTAATGCCAAGTACAAGCAATGACATGACCATCATAGGATTCCACATAAGTTTTAGGTTGGTGATAAGGTCTGGTTAAATTTATAGAAAGAGCATTTCGCAGGACCCCATAGGAAGCTTGTACCACTCCAATATGGGCCTTACATAATCATAAAGGTTGTGGGTGAAACATATTTTGAATTGAGCACTCCCCTTTTCCTTGGCTTGCACCCAATATTTAATGTGGAGTTGCTTCAACCATATTTTCCACCTATGTTGGACACCTCAGAGGCATTTGAGTAATTGGCCCCCCTAGAACTCAATCTTGACTACATTGAAAAGGATACATTGGATCAAATTATGGACACCAAGACAAAAGATAGTCACCAAAAACACATACAACTCTACCAGGTTGTCAAAGCATGAGAACTTCTTCACCAAGGAAAGTGGCTCAATAGGAGCCAAATTTAATAGAAGTGTCCCCATAAAATAAGGGATTTTGATGCAATGGAGACCATTTGTTCTTAATATTGAAAAATTGATCCAAGCGAATAACAATGGCCACCCACCTCTTCCACTGTCTCAATAGTTCTCTATCGTCTAGGAAGTTTATATATGATTTTTATGTCCCAAACTTCTAGGTTTGTTTTGAGGCCCAAAAGGATGTTTTTTGGAAATTTAGGGGGGCTAGGGATATCATTTCATACCCTAGCCCTAATCAAAAGTTGTAGTCCTTGTATATTTATTTCTAATGAGCTATTGTATGCCTCAAATAGATATTGTATCCAAAAGTTATGCACTTAGGAAGTTGATATACCAACTAACCACCTCAAGGCCCACAAACCTTTTGGCATTTCGTCTTCTAGGGTTAGGTTTTTTGACCTATAGGGTTCTTTATTTATGTTAAAAGGACATTCTTTTTGCCTCTTGTAATATATTTTGCAAATTTGCATAGTCATCATCTCTCTTTGTTTAGAGATAGCTACCACCATTCTGACTAGCTTGTGTTTTACAATGTCTGCTATTTCATATATTAATAGAAGTTGAGTTTTCACCATATTATTTCAATCTTTTTTCTATTTCTAAATGTATGTTCCATTCACTTTACTGCATTTCATTCCATTCCTTATAAAACTCAGATAAAAATATATCTCGGTAACCGCGGTAGAAATTTCAGAACTTGGTTCACTATAATTTCAAATATTCTATAAGGAAGTTAGGGTTCTCGAATGCTCTTGAAATATGCTTCAAACAGGTCAGGTTGGAATTTTAATAACTTCTTCTTCTCCTTCTTCTTCTTCCTAAGATGTTTTAGATTGTGAAATATTAAGGAGATAGATGAGAGATCTATAGGTACCTATGGTAAAATTTCAAACTTTGATTCACTTTAATTTCAAAGATATGCCATGTGGAAGTTAGAATTACTAAATAGTCTTGAAATAAGCTTCAAGTAGGTTAGTTTGGCATTCTAGGACTTTTTAGATTGTGAAAATTTCAGAGATATGAGGAGACATACAAAAGCGCCTAAGGTAAAAATTTCATAGTAATATTTTCAAAATTGGATATGCGGTATGTTGTACAAGTTTGTTCATTGAAAAAGGCCAAAAAGAACAAGTTTTGGGATAAACAAAGCTAATGAAGGCAGAAGCAACAAACAAACTTGATGAAGGTAGAAGTAAAAAGTAGACTTGGTAAAGGAAAAATAATCAAATAGATTCATTGAAGTAGGTTGGTGGCTACAAATATAATCTTGTAGTAGAGCATATTAACATCTCGTCTAGGTTGGTGCCCACAAGTATTGCAATAGATGGGATTGATGTATCCTATAGGTTGGTTCCTACAAATCTTGTAGTGGAGGGGATTGATGTCTCTTCTAGGTTGGTGCCTACAAATTTTGTAGTAGGGGGGATTGGTGTCTCCTGTAGGTTGGTGCCTACAATGTTTGTAATAGTAGGTTGGTTGTTAAAAAGATATGTTATAAATAAATTTTCATTTAATTTATGTCTTGTGTTCCATATGTGAGTTTTTTTGGTTATGATTCAAGAATGTTTAAATAAGTAAGAAATTGTTTTATATGGATTCACCCTCCCCCCTATTAGTATAGGTGTGAATCCAACATTTAAAAGAAACCATGTGAGGGGATTTTCAATCTTGTCATAGTTCTTGACGAACTTTCTATAATAACCAATGAGATGTAATAACCGTTTTTAAATTTTAATAGTTTTGGGATGTGTCCAATGCTTCATTGCTTCAATTTTCTTTGGACCCTCTTGTACGCCATCATAACTAACAATATGGCCCAAATATTGCACTTCATAGATACCAAAGGCACATTTGGACCTCTTGAGAAAGAGCTAATGATTAGCATGCAACTGTAATACCTAATCCGTATGGATGACATGGACATGCAAGTTTTACCATAGATCAAGATGTCATAAAAAAAGACAAGGACAAAATGATAGAGAAAGAGTTGAAATACGTTGTTCATAAGACTTTGGAAGGTGGAAGGCTCATTACAAAGGCTAATGGGCATCACCAAGAACTCATAACATCCTTCATGAGTGTGAAAGGAAATTTTGTGAATATTTGCTTCATTCATGCAATTTTGGTGATAGCTTGACTAGAGGTCAAGTTTGGTTAAGAGTTGAGCACCTTGAGGCTCATCCAAAAGGTCACGAATGAGGGGAATGTGGAACTTATTATTGAATATTATTTGTTTGAAAGCCGTAAAGTCAAGACACATATGAAAAATGAATTATTTCTCAAGGACCATGACAATTGTTAATGAATAAGGACTAATACTAGGGCATGTGACACCAGTGGCTAACAACTCCTAAGCTATTTTGATTTCATTTTTGGGAAAATGGTAAGTGATAAGGACATACATTGGATGGGAGGCTAGTTGGTATGAGTGGAATATAATGATCATGCTCACCTTGAGAGGGTGGCAAATCTTAGGGAGAGTCAAAGGCATATTAGTGTTTGGCCGAGACTAATTGGATGCCAAGATGGATGGGTTGAGAAGGTGTCTTAATGTATTTATTGTCATGGAATTAGGTTACAATTCCTAAATGGAATTTTTAAGAAGGTTTTTAATATGGTGGGAGCTAATGATATTTCGAGAATTGACAATGATTCCTTTGAACTTGTAATGATGCCCCTCTCATTGGAAACTCATGGAAATCCTTGGTGATGGTATCTACTATATACAACTTGTCAACACTAAAAAAAATGTCATAACCACCCAATCCAATGAAAAAATGTGGGTTTTCAAGGAATAATCACCCATTTGAAGCCACACATTTTCATAAGCACCACATTTCATGGAACTACCATTAGCAATCATGATATAGAAGTTGTCCACATTATGAATCTAGTAGTGGGTTTCTTGGGCTACATGGTAGGGAATGGTGTTATAGGTGCTATCATTGTATTTTCAATTAAGATAATAAATTTTTTTACTATTTGATGTAGCCAACCAATTTGAGGATATGGGGAGCCAAAATACCAATAAAGGCATGTAAGGATATCTTGGGTTCCACAACTTGTAGATAAATTGGAGGAATGCCTTTAACAAGTGGATGTAGAGTCTCCTAAGGTATAAATTTAGCTTCATCATTTGAGATGCCCTTTGAAATGACCATTAATATTTTTTTCTCCTTACATTTATACTTAGGTGAAATTTCTCATCATAGTTGTAGAAGAGACCTTTAGATTGGCACTTTGTAATTCAACATGGGTTAACTTGTGAATCTTGATGGGTGGAGTGGACAAAGAGGGATTGGTAGGGGGGAGAAACAATGGGATAATAATGAGCAATACATGGTGTCTTTTTAATTTGAGGATTAACCACCTTTTGGGCTTCCCTGACTTTTTGATAGGCTTCCAACCAAGTAGTAGGACAAGCAATTAAGACTTGAGCATGTATCTCTTCCTTCATGCCATTAATAAAGCATTCCCCGAAAAAGGTATCTAACATGCCCTTGGTTTAGATGGAAAGTTGCTTCAAAGTGGAGATGAACTATTTGACATTACCAAATTGTTTAAGCTTGGTCATCTGACCCAAACAATGAATGTTTATTTCAAAGCATCCATAGAGGCTTGAGATAAATATGTCTGAGCAATATAACCCTAATGAGAGTTATTATTCCATTTCCATCATTGCCAACATTCAAGATCTAAATATACCACACTCACATGAAATTTCATTAAGTCACATGTGATGCCATGTAGGGAAAAATAATATCCCATCTGAATGATTCAGTATGTGGGGTAAAATCCATTAAATTTTTAGAGATCCACTTTAGGGAGTTTGTGCAACATATGAGTCATAGGGTCATGAAAAAATGGGGTAAAGTGAGATGTGAGGTCTCGTTTGATTAGATGATTCAACAACTTCCTTTTGGGACAATTGGTCCTACCATTCATAACCCAGGGATTGATTTTGCATCACCATGAGTTTGGATAACTAGTCTAGCACCAAGTCCAATTTGGTGAGCTTTTCATTAATGGACTAAAAATTTCATTGGGTGAGCTTTTCATTAATGGACTAAAAATTTCATTGGGAAGAGAAGCAATTGTAGTCTATTTTGTGTTGTGGCTAGCTCAATGCCTCTAGTAGCCATAGAGATGCGGGTCCATAAGAAGAAGGTCACCGAAGAATGGTACTAAGGTGAAAAACACTATGTTCTAGGTTTGTTGAAATAGTTGTTTGGTAGTAGGGTGAGAAGGTCCACAAAAACAGTTTTTTAGAGACTGGTACCATGCTGATTAGCTCGAGACAAGTATTTTATTGAGATAGGTCTCAAATGAGGATGCGATGAGGATGAGGACACATAATATTTACCTTTATTAATGAGAGCAATGTTCACTTTCCTCTTTGAGGGGTAAACCTATAATTGAGCAAAGATTCAATTACAATATACTTCACAAGACATCTCATTACATAGCTTCTATTTCTTTATGTAGTTCTATCTGCGTCTTAGGAACATTCTAGAGAATGAACTTTCGAGTAGGTAAAACGTTCTAGTGAATTATATTACAATTATTGCTCACACTATTACTTGGGTCTTATTTACTAGAGATGGTCTCCATACATAGCAATCTATCTATCTATTTAGGGGGTTAAGGCAGGACCTTAACAAAGACCAAGGGAATACAATGCATGGTACGGTTAGAGAAGTTATAGTGAACAAATCTTCAACTCTTTGATTATGTATCATAGTGGTTCCACTTTGATTCACAATTTGAAACTCTCCTATTCTTGAGACGTAATCTAGGTTTCTCTTTTGATGTCTCCCGTGCGTGTAACTTCTTCCTCTCTATGATTCCTAGCCAAAGACATTACAAACATAAATTGTATTGATACTTTGTTTAGTTATATATTGTTTTTGGATTCCTAGCCAAAGACATTACACACATAAATTGTATTCATACTTTGTTTAGTTATATATTGTTTTTGGGAGAAGTTCCTCTCTCGATTCAACTTCTTCCTCTCTATGATTCCTAGCCAAAGACATTACACACATAAATTGTATTGATACTTTGTTTAGTTATATATTGTTTTTGGGAGAGTTTTTATTCTGACTCCCACAAAAACCATTGACTTTTGAATCCAATAATACCAAGTTGGAGTTGGGAGAATTGATTTAAAGAGGGTAATTTCCCTCATTGCATTCAAATTATGGATCAAACCTCCCTAGTTTGGTGTTTTTGGTTTCACAATGACTTAGATAATAAAACTTACTCCAAACTATTGATTCTTATCTATGGTTCTCAACTTTGACTTTGACACTTGGTTCTTGGCTTTGATCCTACTATTAGCTTTTGACCTGAGCTTTGACTATAACTCTAATTTTTGTTTTCTAATGATAATTGAAACTACACATTATTTAGTGATTGAAATTTTCATTTATAAACTTATCATATTACTTTTACGTACTACATGAAAACTACAATAGAGAAAAGTTACAATTGTGAAGTTCCTTTACTACTTTTTACTCACTTGCCCAAGAACTACGAGGAGGGAAAATTGCAATTATGAGGATTGATCTCACCTACCCAATAACTACAATGGGGAAAAGTCACAATTGTGAGGGTAGACCTCACCTGCCCTCCACATGAACTTGACCAACTTTAAATCATGATGGAATTTTTGAAGTTGTCACTGAGCTATATTTAAAAAAAAAGGTTTTTACTTAAAAAAAAACAAATATGAAAAAAAAGACAGCCTTTCACAGGAACAGCAATTTTGGTATATGTAACAGTTCGTAAGTTACATATATACATAATTCCTATTCATAGTCTTTTGCAGCGATGGGTTAACAGTAAAGTGCTTCACTGTTGCCTGCGAGTTTGAATTTTTTTTCTGAACTTTTGGGGAATGATTTTCGCTTGGTTCTGTATTGGTATGAATTTAACTGCTTCGGTTTTGCATGTATATGGACTTAATTGATTATAAATTTCAGAATATTCCAGAAACTGTAAGATAAGTGAACTTGAACTTTGATCCTGTCAGACATATTTTTGAAATAAAAATAACCCTTTCACTTTTACCTAATTTTACCTAGTTCTTCTTGCATGATCTTGGCATGCTCTACCCACTTCTTCTTGCATGATCTTGGCATGTTCTTTAACATTGGTGCCTTTAGATGACCTTTTCTTTAAAGATGCCAACAAACTATCAGAGGTTTCTGGTTAATGTACCTCTGTTTTTCTTTGAAATTTGTACGAAGTTGGTGGGGTTCCTCTTTATCACATGAAGTTTGTCCCTTCTTTGGAGTTGTTCCATCCGCCAAAAGAATTTTGTCCTTTCTTTGAAAATCTTCCGATTTTAATCAGATACTGGTTTGATCTCGCTATCATCTCTTCAACCGCAGATTTTTCTCTGTGCTCTCTTTCATGGATTTGGAAGGTGGTCTGCAACATACTTATATTACCATCCACATACTTAAAAGAAAAGCCTCTGCTACAGATCATTGCGTTCTGAGCATAAATTCGATTAAATGCAATAAGTAAATCAAAGCAGTGAACACACTTTCCCTGCCAATTTTCTTATGGTGGTCCCTTTACTCTTCATGGTGAAGCAATTCATTGAGTCGTGTCTGCTCCAGAGATCTTATAAAGCTTGCATAATAAAACAAACCCAAACTCTGGGCCTTTGTCTCCTTACCTCAGATAACCAAGAATGTGAAATGATGTCATTGTACATTCTTGGTTCTCTTGTAACTGCAAGGAACCGGAGTGGCCCAGAGTTCTCTAAACTTCCCAATCGAATCAGGAAGTGAAGTCAGTTTCACGTTGGAAATCTCGAGAGAATATGGGTAGCAAAAGTCACTTTCACCATAGAACTCTCTAGGAAATTAGTGTTGTAAAACTATGATATAATCGTTTGGCTTGGTTCTCACATAAATCTTTTGGACTTTTTGGGTTTTTTTGGGCTTTATTTTATTTATTTGTTTTTGTGCTTTTGATTTAAAATTTTAGGGTGATTTGGGTATGATGAGGCATACATGTAGTGCACTGATTCATGGACTCATCATGTTGTAGAAATTTTTCATTCACTATATTCTATGATTTGGCATACATGTAGTGCAATGGCCAATGGCCTGTAAATGGACCACTTAGAGAGGTACTAGTGTACTGGTATCCTAGCTTGAGAGGGCTAGTGTGAGATCTCAGGTGAGATGGTTGATGAATGATTGAGACTAGGCTAATCTCTTCGAGTCAAGTTTAAGGGGAGATTGTTATAGTGGTTTAGGCAAACTTGATTGGTCAAGTTACTAGTGGTTTTGATGAATGATTGAGACTAGGCTAAGAGATGGTTGATGAATGATTGAGACTAAGCTAATCTCCTCAACGAATCTCCTCGAGTCAAGTAAGTTTAAGGGGAGATTGTTGCAGTGGTTTAGGCAAACTTGATTGGTTACTAGTGGTTTTGATGAATGATTGAGACTAGGCTAATCTCCTCGAGTCAAGTTAAGGGTGAGATTGTTACAGCGGTTTAGGAAAACTTGATTGGTCAAGTTACTAGTGGTTTTGGGCTCCAGTTTTATGAGAACACATGGTTTTGTCTATGGAATTCATCTCCAATCTAGCCTATTTAAAGGCCTAAAAACTCTTATGTTAATTTGCCTCATTGGCCATTGGGATCACAACAATGGTGTATTTAGACACTACTACTTTTCTTGTTGTTCCTGATCCTAACATAAATTAAAGACTAACTGCAATGTTAGATACAAACATTATTCATCTTTTTTTTAATAAAATTTTGAAATAATATAATAAATTATGATAAACATTAAAATAATCATATTAAAAAAATAATACTGTTAAATTAATGATAAACAATGTTTTTTTTTGTCAAGTTGTGTGTGATCCTCCAGGCTTGACCCGTGGCTTAAGGAGCCGAGTCTAGTGGCTTGAAGAGCTGAGTCTGATCCGTTAATCCGTCAAAGAAGTCAAAGAAATCTCCTCCCCCTAGCACACGGCACAACCACCCCCCCGTTTGGTTTGATCTTGGGTGGCTTTGCTAACAAGGCCGGAAAATCTCCTCCCCCTAACACATGGCACAACCACCCCCCGTTTGGTTTGATCTTGGGTGGCTTTGCTAACAAGGCCCATCCTCCACAGGTTGTGCTAGTGAGACTTAACTAATAACAAACAAATTTATTAATAACATTACACACATATAATTTAGGTTATATGTTGATCCAGGGGAATATTGGTGGCCACCCGCCTATTTCACTTGGGGCCCCACCATTGTTTCTTTCAATTTTTTCAGTTAACTAATAGCAAACAATGTTATTAATAACATTACACACATATAAGTTAGCTTATATGTTGATCCAGGAGACTTAACTAATAACAAACAATGTTATTAATAACATTACACACATATAAGTTAGGTTATATGTTGATCTAAGTGAACTTGGGGCCCCACCATTGTTTCTTTCAGTTTTTCAGTTAACTAATAGCAAACAATGTTATTAATAACATTACACACATATAAGTTAGCTTATATATTGATCCAGGTGGATATTGGTGGCCACCCTTCTATTTCACTTGGGGCCCCACCATTGTTTCTTTTAGTTTTTTAGTTTCCTTAATTGTAGCACAATTTACTAATTTTAGTAGGTTTCGAGTCCTGAAATTCCAAAGCAATTTTGAGGCCTTAAACTACGTTTTTTTGGAAAAACCAGGAGCAACATGAAAGTTCCTTAGATGTTGCTCACATCAAAAGTAGTCCTAGGATAGATCTTTCTAACTACGTAATCAAACGGAGACATCTCTTATCAGAGATAAGCTACCAGCTCCCTAGCTAATTTATTTGCATTGTGTCTGTAAGCATGTTTCATTTATTTGTTAATAATGAAATGAAGTTTTATTTCTGCTTTGTTTTTATGTGTATTTCTGTATTTCATTGTGTTCGTGCATAAATCCGGATCATATGTATAATCCAATATTAGATAAAAAAATAAAATATTACTTATCTTTATTTATTACTTAAAACCAGCACTAATTTCAATATTTATGAATCATGAAAACATGTTTCATATTTTTTTGTTATTTAAACTAGGACCATTTATTTCTGCTCTGTTTTTATGTGTATTTCTATATTTCATTGTGTTCCGGCATAAATCGGGATCATATGTATAATCCAATATTAAATAAAAAAAGAAAATATTACTTATTATGAGCAAGTGGAAGAACATTCATTGCAAATAAGATTCATACAAAATAATAGTTTGTATTACCTCAACACATCAAGATACAATACGTATATATATAGTTGGAGTGAGATCCAAATAATTCTAATCTTGGAGATTTAGGCTGAGAGAATATCTCAACAGTCTCCTACAAAACCTCAAAGCCAATCCCCAAACTTAGCACACAGCATTAATGTGAGCATGATCTCAAACACCCCTCTTTAATGCTTACATTTCAAAACTTACAACACTGAAATCACAATTACAAAATTTGTCATTTGTCTTTGTCTGACTGGTCTTCATCAGCGCTTACACCCACTCTGAATCTTCTGGCTTCCGCTCTTTTCTTCTCCACACATTCGAGCTTCCCATTTGACACATTTAAAGTACAAAAGCTTCTGACCATCTTTGACGTTCTTTGTAGCACTGACGCTTCTCAACCCCCCGAAGGACAATCTTGATACTAAATGATCCTATGGATACACTTCCATCTATTGAATTCCCCCGAAGAGCAAATTTCAACAGTTATATAGGAGAATGATTTATATCTTCGGGAGAATGTCTTAGGTAGTCGGTCTCTGACAGCTCCTTTAAACAATACACACAAGAACAACCTGTAACTATAGATCTTGAAGCCGGAAGCACAACAAGATCCACTAGCATATGACATAATATGCATAACCAAACCAGTGGAGTGTTCCTATAGCACCGAAGTACGTAAAGAACCACTAATTTAGATTATGATAATGTTCATTGATTGGTTTTGAAATATAAAAATTTTACAATCACAATACATACACTTTAATTAATATAGCTGCCCCTTTTTTTACTTCAATCAGGTAAATAGGAATACGAGGAGGTTGCAAATTCAAAATGAAAAAAAAACACCACGCCATGTGGAATATGAATTTTTCATGCACCCTTGACTCCTTCATGCAACGACTCCTTCACCAGATAGCCTCCAACAATTATACGACTTGCACATCTCCCATAGCGATCCCACACAAGCAACGATATTTTGTAACACTCGGTCTCCTTAGTACGTACGCAGGTCGCGTAGCTCCACGCTGTCCTTTGTTGACGCAGTGCACCTCGTCCAACAACAAATTAATGGATTTGGACTACACCTCTGCCATCACGCTGATGTTGATTCCAAATAGTGATTTCCTCCTTTTAACGTAAAAATGTTTCTTCAAACAATGGGCAACAATCTTCCTCCCAGATGTGACTATTCTGGTAATAGATGATGAGCTTTTACAAACAAAACATGTAGCGCTTCTCTTCCATGCAACGAAATTAATACTCATAGACACGAAAACAATCAATCTACAACACTAAAATAGACTACTACAACATTCACATTTCACACATATTTACATAGAATCAATTCCAATGACTATCCCATCTTCCTCGCACTCCGGTGAGGGATTAAGCTAAGCCCGGCTTTGATACCATATGAGCTATTGGAAGAACATCCATTGCAAATAAGATTCACACAAAATAGTACTTTGTATTACCTCAACACATCAAGATACAATATGTATATATATAGTTGGAATGAGATCCAACTAATTCTAATCTTGGAGATTTAGGTTAAGAGAATATCTCAAAAGTCTCCTACAAAACCTCAAAGCCAATCCCGAAACTTAACACACAACATTAATGTGAGCATTATCTCAAACACTTATATTTCTTTATTACTTAAAACCAGCACTAATTTCAATATTTATGAATTATGAAAACATGTTCATATTTTTTTGTTAATTAAACCAGAACCAACCAATGAAAAATTAAAAAACATTATCTATATTTTTATAAAATTCCAAAATAACTCAATATATTATGGAAAAGTTATATCAACATAATTGTCATTATTGATTACGAAATAACATTTTAGGGAATAGGTTATTTATATACTAAAGAACTTTTTAATTTGAGTTTTTTTTACCAATCAAGTAAAGATTTTATAAACGATTTTATTTTTAAAATTATAAAATAGAATGATATTGCTTTAATGAAATTGAATTTATTAATTTATTTTTATTTGTTGATTGAAATTTTTAAAAATTACACAATTTTATCATCAACTAAACAAATACGTCGTCCATTCTAAATGAAGCCCTGAGTAAAATTAAAAAAAAAGAAACTAACATAAAGCATGTACGTATTAAACACATACATATCTATTACGCCAACTTATATATTAAACACATACTTATCTATTACGGCAGACCCTATGGTGGGAAAACTCTAAAGCAGATACAAGTTGTTGGACGATTTTGTTGTAAATTTCATATTTAGTTTAGCGGATCGAAGTTAATATTTCATTAATCAGACCAGTCCATAAGATTTGAATAGTAAAACTTCAAATTTTTTCATATATATATACATTAAATTCTTCATAAATTTGGTGAGAAATTGTTTAATTGCACTAGTAACTAGACCAATTTCAAAAAAATATTTATATTCCCCATACTGAATATACCCCTCACTGTATCCGTGAAAACAAAAAAATCATACATATAATTGTTAATAAAATAAAATAAAATAAAATTATAAATCAATACAAAAGTCTAAACATAATCCCATATTAAAAAAGATGTTTAGCTTCAATCTCAGATATCTCTGTATCGGACGCCAGGATCAATCACTTCTCCGTTCTTAATAGACGGGATGGCCATTGCGAGGTTACGATGAATCGAGAGGCTATGACTTTTCATTGAAAAAAAGATCTTCTGTACAATGCTTTTGTAGCCTTCGCATATTAATAATGGTAGACACAAAGGAACCCCAATAAAGCTGTACAGTATGGTTTGAGAATTGAACCTTTGACATATTACACTCGAATCCGTACGAATTAAACCTAGAAACTAGGCCATTGACTGGAATATTTCCCTGCATTTAACGGGTACGGTGAATTAGTGACGGACAGAATGAATTACGACGCAGGAGATTCCCGTCAAAGAAAGTGCTCCAATGGAACCGTGGGCCTTTCTGTGTCCAACACGATTTTTCTGCTAACATTCGCTTGTGGAGCTACCGGCCACGGTCCCATCCTCGGTTGAAGATTGGCTTGTGGAGCTACCGGCCACGGTCGCATCCTCGGCCGAAGATTCGCTTGTGGAGCTACCGGCCACGGTCCCATTCTCGGCTGAAGGTGCCGGCGGAGGGGCGCGAGAAGCCACGAGTGATTCCGGGGGCACTGCTGCCGGCAGGGCTGTCTCACAGGAGCGGGAGATGTCGAGAAGGCAGTGTCTACATATCGGACAAGACGAATGGGAAGCTAGCCACGTGTCGATGCACTCCACGTGGAAGCCATGATGACACGCAGGCAGCACTCTGAGCTTTTCCCCTTCGGCGAACTCGGAGAGGCAGATGGAGCAGTCGGTGAGGAGCGGCGGCGGAGCGACGGCGGTGGCGGCGCTGTAGACAACTGTAGGCAGAGCCTTCACGGCCTTCTTCTTGAGCCCCGTGTTGGCTAGCCGACTCGCGGCCTCGTCAGACGATTCGAACAGCGCCATCCGGCGGCTGCAGCGCAGTGCGCAGCGGAACATGGAATTCAGGCCCACGGCGCACACAAGAGCGCACAACAGAGCCGCCAAGATGACCACCAAATTGGAGCCGAAAGTGTTGTTCAGGGTCAGGTAAGGGTACCGTGGCTCGTGGTGCTCATAGGCCAGAAGCGGCTCCTGAAGCTTCCTGTGACCGCTCATACTTCCCAAGATTCGATCTCGAAACCTCAGACACACACACCACACCACTCCAATCAATCAATCAATCAAGAAACCTCCGAAAATGCACTGTCAGAGGAGACCGCGAACAAGAAACAACATTGGCTGCAGCGCTGTTGGCTTTAAATCGGACAGCCCTCCGGAATGAACTGTGCCGAATAAATAAAGCTTGGCGTGTGGATGAGATTGGAATCGTAATCGGTCGTTTCACATTTTCCCACCTCTGGTTACGTCTCCTCTTCCACTTGCTTTATGCACAAGGCTGCCTGCGCTAAGTATACAGACCAATCACAGAGAAAAGTAGAGAAAAAGGGCGAAGAAAACCCGGGTTGTCTGTAACGATTGGGCATGTCGGGGAGAGTATATGCAGGGATTGGGTTGTCATGTTGTGCCGACCGGACACTGCCTGCGTCCGAAACCATGGGCGGGCACAGATGGCCGAATGTCGCCACCTCCACGTTACATGTACGAAAAAAACAGAATACGGAAAAGGCTGTTTAAAGTTATGGAATAGAATAATGCCGTCTAACAACAAATTTTCCTGGTTTGAATACCTGCAATTCCATTACCCTATCTCATTTTACTTTTGATTTGTCCATTTACATACAATTCTGATTCCCCTGTTTTTTTCATGGGGATTCGTACAGTCAGAAACGTAACAGAAAAGAGTAATTTGAGAGGTTATAAATTTGTTTGAAAAATAGTAGAAATTTTTTCAAGATTGTGGTCATAAATCTGGTAGAAATTTTGGGAAATCTGAGTCATAGTAATCAAATTTCAGAATTTCGAAGTTTTATAAAATTTCGATGGTGGTGAATCTATTATCGCAATAAAAAATAATTTAAAGAAAAAAAAAACCAGATTCTAATGCAAAAAAATGATTTTCAGAGAAAATTTTAACCTCCACCAAAAAAAACCCAAATTTTTTTTCTGGCCTCCGTGGACGACGCCAGAAGAAAAGCCTGGAAGATAAGTACCTGGATGAAAAGTAATGGTCCCCGTTTAACTGTGGCAAAGGGGCGTTCACACGTTACGAAATTTGCAGAAGTATCTTGGAAGATAAGTACCTGGTCTGGTATACATGGATGAAAAGTAATGGTCCCCGTTTAACCCTGGGAAAGGGGCGTTCACACGTTACGAAATTCGCAGAAGTATCTTGGTAAGGTTATCACTAGGAAGCTAAAATTAGAAGTTTGTTACTTTTTCACTTTCTGGACATTAGAACTTTTGGAGGGAATAAATTAAGTACGTCAGTCAGCGTTACAGACATAGTTACAACAATGACAAATCAGCATTTCTAGTCATTCATGAGATATAAAGTCCGTGACATAGTTACAACAATGACAAATCAGCATTTTTAGTCATTCATGAGATGGAAAGTTTTTTATCTGCATTACTTACAGAGTTACAACCATGACAAATCAACGTTTCAAGTCATTCATCAGATGTAACGTTTTAAGTAATTTTAGGATTAAATTTTTTGAAAAACTGTGTTAGGAATATTGACAAAAATAAAGTAATAATATTCGAAAAACATTATGCCAATTGAAAATTATGATACAATGGCTATTTGGAGTTTCTTTATCTATTTAAGCTGGGTCCTAGATCAAAATTCGTATCTTGCCCTGATGATGAACCACACTGGCTGGTTCGAAACGTGTCGACGCAAATTTCTCTATTGTGATTTTTACCGAAAAATTTGATACATAAAAAAGTTATTTGAAAATAAATTAAAAATTATATAAAGTAAGAGGTTGGTAAATGTTTATATTATCAATTAAAGATAGTTATCAAAAATATTTATGACAATATACATCTTATATCATTAATAAAAAAAACGCAAGGATTAATTAAATTAATTTTAAATTATATATATATATATATATTAATTACAATTTTTTTAAACATGGAAATTTAGTTTCACTTTATTTTAGAGATTTTTAATTTGAAAATAATCTTTGTTACCGTTTCATGATTTATCAATACCTTTTATCTGAAAAACCATAACTCATTTCATAATCAAATTTATTTTATTTTATAATATATTTTAATTAAGTTGAAAGGCAAAAATGACATAACCACTCCTAAGATAAATCTTAATGCTCTATCCTAACTAGTATTAAAAATATTTCATGAATATTCTATAAAGGTTAAAATAAATTTAAATCCCTACCATTCACCAATTAATTTATGGTAATTAAATTAAAATTCTAAAAAACCTCTTTAAAAAAAAAAAATATTTTTTATAAAATATTTAAACATGAATAAGAAATAAAAATAATAAGTAATAATAGGATTTCAGTTAAAATTACGTTTGTTTTAAAAAGATGAAGTAAATATGAGATTCAAATTGTATAAAATGGTTTAAAGAGTGGGAAAGAAAAAAATGTCCATAAAATTGAGCTCTATGTACAAGAATGCTACAATATGAGAAAAATATTATCAATATTACAGAGAAAACACTTCAAAAGAAAAAAACAATATTCCATATACAACTTGAGCAAACACCAAAATATTAAATGCCAAAACTACTTAGCATCTCATTGCATGAAAATAAGAAATAAAACAAGAAAGAATCAACTTACCACATACAGGGGAGGAAATGTATGTCACAATTATAAAGTAGTTAGATAAGTTCAATTTGAATGTTAGATATTGGAAATCAATGTTTAAAGAAAATTTAGTGATAAAGACAAAAGGGAGGTTGGTTAAAAAAAATGATATATAAGAAGCAAATAGTTAGGAGCCAAGTTTTAATGCAAAGTTTATGAGTAAAAGTCCATGATTAAAGATTTGTAACATAACATTAGTAACATTAGTAACACAAAAATGTTAAAAAATAAGCATAGGAATAGATAAATCCATTGTTCAAGAGTTTTCATTATACGTGTAAACTTATAAGCTCATCTTCGGTGACTGGGTGGAATGATTTTGAGTCTAAGTCTGTGACAGATAACTACTAGCAAAGCAAATTTCTGGGGCCTGGGTCACAGCATGAAGGATTTAAACTCATGAAGCTGCCCCAAGAGACATTACCCTCAAATTTGTTAAATAAAATTAATATATATATATATTTAAATTACCTATAAATATATTTTTAATATATAAAATATACTTTTTCTAATTACACTTTTATACATATATTCAATGTATTGAATACACCTTTCGAATTCAATTTATGAAGACACTCAATCCCTGGAGTGGACCTATATTCTCTCTTTATATAGTTATTCAAAGGTGAAAGTATTTCAGGGTCGTTGTGAGGGGCACAAACATAGCTTTTGTCGATTTCCTTAATAGAACCAAAATAAAGGTTCTGTGATAGAGTTGAGGAGCTTTTGTAGATTCTTTAAGTGGACCACAAAAGAATTTTCTATAAAGAAAATCGTGATAAAATTTTCGAGATTCCTTATGAGGAGACAGAACCTGGAAGCTTTTTATTTGGTGGTGTGCAGAATCCCTTCACTGCGGGGTGCATATGCAAGCCACTTTCCTCTTTTAATTAATGGATTCTAAAGTCGTATCAGTCCGGCGACCTTAAAAGCTATGGTATCATTTCCATATGAGTTCTCATGGAATGGAAAGGATAAATGATAAATAAGGGAGATACGTGTTAATCTCAAACTTCACTAAATTGATCAGCCAACCTAAAATTTCAGAGAATGAACTTTACATGTTCACGTGGAAGAAAAATGTTTCACGATATTTCAATTCAAAGACCAGGATGGATTAAAATGCACTTTAAATAAGAACTTCTTGCTTCTGTTGTTGGGAAGGTGCTCTGCTATGTTCTGATGGGATGATACAGGTGTAAGAAAAGCACACACGTCTTGGACTGGGCTGCTAGATGAACTTAAGAGTATAAGAGATGCTAGAAAGAATAGGTCGTTGGCATTATATAAAGGCCGTAGTCTTCCTAGGCAATGTTTTGGTCCGAGATTTTTAAAGAATCCGGCAAAGATTTTATCAGAATCATGTTTACAGTTGTTAAACTTTAGTATTTTTAGTGCCCTAAGAGTTTTTGGTAGTGCTGAATCCATTTCCACTATCAAAAATGGATTCCAAACACTCCAACTACCTGATTTCTTGAATTTTAGTTGCGGCTATTTCGTTGCCTGAGTAGACAACTCCTTATATAAAGTTGAAGTGAAGTTAGATTTCCCAGTTATGCATAAGCAAATAATATAAGGGTGACTTGTATGTGTGTGAAAATGAGCTTATGAGATAAGAATATAGAGAAACAAACCCTTAGAACAGAGGTAGTGTCCTAGTAATTTTTTTTCAAATGGATAGTATGCTTTGGACACACCATGTAGGAAGGGTAAAAATCTGAAAACATTTAATATTAAAAAAAACAAATGTTAAGGAGGGGTTTATACAATGTATATGTTAATATGGGTATCTTTTTGTTTTGTTGATTGCAAATTTTAGGTATGGTATATGGAGTAAAGTTAATTGGTATGGAGCAAAATTAATTATTGACTTTGCTTTGCTTTTATATTTGTTGGAAATTTAGAATGTGTAATAGACAAAAATTTAGTAGATGTATTGAAAAATTATTGAGAAATTAAAAGGGAAAACTCAATTGCGGGAATATCTTGGAATCATGTTAGGTCTCTATTATTGTTGTACCCCTATAGTCTCCATATTGTTATTATTGTACCCCATAAAATCCCATTATTGTTATTGTTGTGCCCTTACATTATTATTGTTAGGTCGGCTAGGATTTTATTGTGACCCCATGGACTCTTATATATAGAAAGAAGTTTGTGTCATTTGTATCATCTAAGAATTGTTCATTTATGTAATGTAAAGGAGGTTGCCCCCTCGACTCCTATATATAGAAAGGAGGTTTTGTCATTAGTATCATCTAAGAATTGTTCATTTATGTAATGTAAAGGAGGTTGCCCCCTCGAGGAGACTGATTTCTAAGGCGTTTATCTCTCTTTTCTTCTATTTTAGGAGCTGGTTTCATAACAAATCACAAGGATAGCAGTAATGTCAAACAATTGACATTAATATAAATACAAGTTTTTTTATTATTATTTAAAAGTATGAAATTCTGGAATTAATATTCTTGAAAATGTATAATGATTTAGTTTATGTGAAATATGATTCCAACCCCATCTTTTCTCTGCTATCAATTTTTTATTCTATTAATTTAGTTTTGGTGTGACTCCCCTTAAGAGAAATAGGGCAGAGCAATAGGGTAGAAAACTAGTTGATTTTTTATTCTATTAATTTATTTTTGGTGTGACTCCCCTTAAGAGAAATAGGATAGAGCAATAGGGTAGGGAACTAGTTGATTTTTTATTCTATTAATTTAGTTTTGGTGTGACTCCCCTTAAGAGAAATAGGGCAGAGCAATAGGGTAGGGGACTAGTTGTTGCAAGTCGATAATTTTGAGATTGAAATGTGAAATATGATTCTAATCCCATCTTTTCTCTTCTATCAATTTGTTATTCTATTAATTTAGTTTTTGTGTGACTCCCCTTAAGAGCAATACGACAAGGAACTAGTTATTGCAAGTAAATAATTTTCAGGTTGAAATGTTTTTACATGAATTGTTGTAAAAGTTGATGAAATTTGTCTAGCATGTATTTGAATGTACAATGACTTATACTACAATTGAATACATGAAACTTCCAGTACACATGACATCCTAAACAAATAGATCCGAGATAACGTATCCTATACTTGTTCACTCTCACCAAGCATGAATAATCACAATAACAATTAAAATAAAAATTGACATTTTGTTAATGCTCTATTTACAAAGGTAGACACAACATTGAATTTAAATCCAAATTATTTAAATGCCTCATATACAATGATATATACATTAAACTTTTCATTACCAACTAATTAGTAAATGAATACAATATTATCTCTAAATATGGGAGTGAATATAATATTGTCTCTAAATTTGGGAATGTTTGGCACTCAACTACTTAATTTGTGGTTGAGAAACTTGTTGTAGCTACTACAACAACCCACCAACATTTCGACTTCTTCAAATTTTTGAGCCCCATCAATCTCTCAAAGAATCAAGTTTCTAATTGTAGCCGCTACAACAACCCGCCAACATTTTGACTTCTTCAAAATTTGGAGCCCCATCAATCTCTCAAAGAATCAAGTCTCTAAAATTTTTCAAGTGTTTGTGCTTCTTATAATCCTATTTGAATTATACGTAAGCAAATTGTTGTCACAATTTGTCAGCATAGCGCACTTTTGTTGGCTAGCGCAGTCACATCTCCTAGTGGTAATCTAACCCTTGAAGCTTGTCGCACCTTCCTACACTTAATCACATCTTGAAGTGTGACCATGTCACAAGTGTGGATCAAGTTATAAAAGAGATCCAACCCCCAAACTTCATTTCATTATTTATTTTTCCCTCCAAAGAGCTGACCCATAAAAAAACGTGGATATTCCACTGGATAATTCGCCACAACATATCTGATAATAATATATCAAAACACTGAAATATTACATTATTACAATTTTATTAAAATTCTAGATTTGTAGATTTAACTGTAATTAGTGCATGCATGTGAATAAAAATTATGCAGAAAAGTAGAGAACGAAAAAATAAGCTCTCACACACACATAAGACACAAGATATGCTCTTTAGGAAACCCTTTCGAGAGAAAAACCCAACTAGAAGGTGAGGTCGCTATGCTTTCTTTCTCTGTCTGGAAAATATGACAGTAGGTACAAAGAAGTAATGCCTGTGGCCCATGGGTTGCTACAGTGCACAGATCCTTTGTGTGTGTTCTACCTCTTATCTCTTATGCATATATTTTCTCAGTTATGGAACAAAATGCTCTTGAAAGAATGGAATGTCTCTTCCTTCTAGTGGCCTGGTTATAACACAACACGATAGCCTACTAGTGGTTAATTTTGTCTACATCAACTCTTAACTAGAGTTATAATATAGAATCTTCTAGAGTATTTTACATCACAAGCATGTGGCTATCCCATTTTCCATGAATAATGGGGGATGACGCGACATCCTCCCAAATTGTAGGTGTGAAAATAGGAAGGTCAACTTCTGAGTGACATAACTTTTGCATACAAAATCCGATTGAAACACTTCTTATGCCGTTGGAAAGATATCTGTGTGTAGATATTGTTTGATGCCTCAAAAATCTCCTGGAAGGTTTCAAACCCCGTTTCACCAAACTGGGTCCCGCCGGTAAAAACAGTGCCATGAGCTGATTCCTCCACTTTTTCCATTATGAATGCATCAATATGGATGACAAACAATATAATGATATAATCCGAATTAAGAGCTCCACACACGTTTCTTCCACAAAGCTCCCTTCTCATCCTTGTCAAGTGTGATTGCACTACACGACTAATCCAGGTTTTCTTCTTCTCTCTCATGCCTAGTATTTACGATCTGATTATGTCTTTTGGTTTATGCTATTTTATTTTGTGTCTTTTTGTTTCCCGTGACCTTTGGTATTCTCGTAAATTTTTTAATGTATGTAAATACCTAAGGATTTTCATTCTAATCATTATTTTAACATGCCCTAAGATGGAAACCATTACACTTAGCTGATTTTTGAATCTTTCATTCACACAGTCGCAATCTAGAACCAAAGGACTTGATCCCTTCCACCCATGATTCCTAGTTGCACCTTCCCTTAGTCAAAATTTTCCAAGTGATCTCATTTGATTCATGCAATACAAATTCTAACATTCCCCGACTACACCAGCTAGCCCCGAATGCGACTAACATTCACGCCTTACCTCTTTGTGTCACACTCGCGCTGTCGGGAGCCTCAATTCCTTCTTGTTACCACTGTGAAGTGTGAGTGTACCAACATTGAGCCCCTAATTTTTTTCTCACGCTCATGCATGATAGAAACATAGCTTTGGGGCCCTTACCTCTACCAAGTTATAACAACCCTGGTGAAAATTCCATGTACTAAAAGTTAATAAAGGAAAAATAATAACCAAGGTCAGAGGACACATATTCCAAGCTGAATGTTGGGAAAAACATCCTAGTGCAGGTGTTCATATGGTTTTTTATGGCGATGGAAATTGGAAAAGGAAATGGATAAGGCTTTGTAAAGGCAATGTGGCATTTATTTATGAAAATAATGGAAAATAGGAGAAAAGAAAGGTGAAAGGTCACATGTTTCATGCGAGGAGGAAAATGAAGGAAAAATATGGAAAATGAATAAAATAGAGGCCTCATTAATAAAAAGGCCTCTGAGAATCAATTCATTGCTTTTTTTCAATGCTGTCTTGGAGCTCTCATCATTCTCTCTCTCTCTCTCTCCCATACTCTTGGATACTTAAGAGTTTTCTTGGAGAACTCTTGGAGGGTGTGACATACCTGGAGATTTGGATCAAGAAGGAAAAGGAAGAGAAGGAAAGCGCAAGAGGACATCAGGATCAACAACTACAATATGTTTTGATTGCAGGTACCAAGTTGCATGTATTTTTTTCCTCACTAGTTTTGGCATGCATGGTGTATGCATGTGGTTTATTGGTCATGATCTGTCATTGGCATGGAGGATTTCCTAGATTGACAATGGATCTGCCTAGGCTTTCCATTTCTTGGATAAACATGGCATTGTGGGTTCAGTTTCATGGTTTGTTTTATGGTTGATTCTCATGTTCCTTTAACTATGGGTTGTGTTACTAATTCCTAGAGCCTTGGTTGGATAAACACTTTGGATCCTGATGGAAAGTTGTTGGGTTGATTTACTAGTCTTGGACCCTTGGTTGGAAAAAAACACTGGAGCCCTAGGTGGGTTGAGTTACTAGTCTAGGGGCCTTGGTTGGAGAAACACTCTGGAATCCGAACAACTGGGGTTGAGTTACTAATCCTGGAGACTTGGTTTGAAAAAACAATCTGGAGCCTTGGAAAAGTTGGGTAGAGACCAATCTGGTGATGGTTGTGATGTCCGACTGCGAGGTGGAATCACTAGTTGAGGGTTGAGGTGGTTTGGCCTTTGGAAGCTCTGGTTTGGTTTTGATGGATTTGGTTTATGAGATCCCAAATTCATTCTTGGAATATGGCACAGGGGTGACTAGATGAAGAGATATTTGGCTCAACCATGTCTATGGTCGAGTGGAACATGTAAGTCCCAGACTTGGTTGCATTTTGCTTATGGAAATAAGAGGTATTTTTTCCTTGTATTGATGGGTAAATATGATTTTTATTCTATGGCTTATATGGATGTTATGTTCTTGTCATTTCAGTTTCTTATATGCTGGTTATGATTGAGTTTTATGATGGTGATGAAGTATGGCTCTCATCTTGTTTCAATTCATAATTGAATGAATGACGTATTTATGCCTAAATAGACTATAATGCAGGTAATGTGATGTAGCAAAAATGATTCTTAACGATACTGAGATAAGTATGAGACCCCTATGCTTAGATATGTTATTTAAACCTATAAGTTAAATCCTTGTGACATGTTTGAAGAAATTCTTGTCATGGATAGTATGGATCCAGTCAATTCCTTGTTTGAATGTTTGCTTGTACACCATCGTTTCATTGTTAAATTTCATTTCTAAACTTGTCATTGAATTCTGGGCAGTGACCTGAGCCCTGGGCCTGAAAAAGTGGCTCAAATCTCGGGGAAACCGGCATAGGTACGTGGAAAAAATTTCCTGGACGCATGCATGCATATGTTGTGGGAGCATACAGAGCCTCCCAAACGCACCCATGCCTATACTATTGGAGCATCCAGGGGTTTGAAGGCCTAAAACCTCAGTGGGACCTAGGGGTTGGATGCCTGAGTGGCTGAGATGTCTCCTGGGAGTTCTGTTGCTGACGTGGAAGGTATTTTTGATATGTTTGTGTTAGTTCCACTTCCTTAAGGTCACCTAGGAGGTCGAATCAAATCATAGTAACTCTTCGTCACATGTTTACCCCAGTTGGACAGTTACTTGGGTAGATGTGGGAGGAGGGTGTTACACAAGTTCGATTGCACTAATCCTTAAGTCTCTATTCTCATTTGTTGCGCTCACTCACAATAGTGACATAACCTAACTCCCTTTATCTCTATAAATCCCAACTATGATTCATAATTCTCCTAAGCCTTTCGTTTAGCTCACTCACCCAACTCAAACTCTTGGATTCATCTAGCTCTGCCAATTTTGAGTGCACCAATAATTTAACCTCACCCTTGTTTGATACAATGATACTTAAGAACCAAGAAAATTGTATTTTTATATTGAGAATATACAAACATGACAAGAGGTAAAATAATATTTTTTTGACTAATTGTGTCTCTCTGCAATGAATGAATTTGAAATTCTAGGGACAATAGATCTTCCATACACTAGTTTATCTTCATCCACATAAAGCATGCATCGATTGAAAAGAAAAGGGCAAGTAATGATGTTATGTCATGTTCATGTTGCTAGACACACCAACATTTAGGGGATCTCCCCAATATGAAGTTCCAACTAGACATCACACCATTTGGTGTAGGAATCCCATCTAGAAATAAGACCCGGTTGCTGATGCAGTGGGTGTTAATGATATGCCTTAGCTGCAATAACACATAGAGTGATGTATGGTGACTTTGGTGAGAGCAAGTGTGTGACCCTGCAGAAAGTCAAGTGTGATGCATGAAGGTTCCAACACATGAAAGGAAAATGAGTGAGCCCCTTAGAAGCCTGTAATAGTATGCAACTTGAAAGAGACACACGAGCATAAATACATCACAAGCTAATATGCGAAATAGTTCACAATTTAACAATAATGAAATAATACAACAACATTCATTAAACAAGATTCATACCAATGCAAAAAAAACTGTTCATAAGCATAAGCGTAAGTTACATAACATACATTGAAAATACAACAAGAATAATCCTACTATATTCACAACATATGCATGAAAACATGCTTACTCCGAGCTTTTATTAAAGTGAAAGTTCCAATCATACATATACGATTGAGGACCACTGGCCCCAATAGTGGAATGTGAAGTCAACATCACCTGCTCCTCCAAAGAAAGATACTCCCTCTACGCTACAAAGAAGCCAAGGCTTTCACAAAACTCCCAAGCTCCTAATTCTAAGCCTAAACCTAGCCAAAATCTTGGCTCCCAAAAGCCGTTTATATGAGTTATGAGGATGTATTTATAAAAAAAGGGGGTGAATATTCACATTCCCCTTTGTGACTCTTGGACTTCCCTCATGACTTTTCAAGTTCTTTACAAATGACTATTCTATTCATGACTCTTCACATTCCAAAACTAACACTTGGAATTTCACATACAAATTATTTACAAAAGAATATTACAATACATTCATACCTGTATAAGACAAAATAGGGTAGAGACAACTTGACAACCTAACAAGAAAAAAACACTATCATGCTTGAGTTTGGGAAACTCTAGCTCATCAACTTCCAATTGATGTCTTTCGGTCACATATCAGTGCCAAAATTGGTACTATGCGATGACATCCTCAAATTGTGCGATGGTGTCTGGTTGGAGCATACTATAGCCTCCACGAAATTCAAGTACAATAATTTGGAACTAGTTTGAACTTCCTTTTGGAGTAGGATAAACATTATGTTCACTTGTACAGGACCACTGATGTACTTTTGCATGTTCTTTCTGTTCAACTCCAAGTCTTCCTTGGTGGAAATATATCTAAGATGCTCCAAGTATTCTTTGATCTCCTACCTGACCTAGTTCCTGGGTTTTGCTTTAGTGAGTGAACCAATTGATGGGATCCTGTCTTAGTTCACAAGAAATCTAGACTGTTGTATAAACATGCATACGAGGCTTGAATTCTACCAATGAATGAGGCAAGCTGTTTGTTGTTTTGGATCAACATCCAGACTTTTGTTTTCTCGAGCTCTGCCTGTTGCTTATTTTTATTTTTGAAGTCAAGCGGTGCCCCTTTGTATCACATTGATCATTCATGCACGACGATAATGGTAGCTTATAAATCCCTAAGAGTTTTGAAAAAGTCTTCAAATTTCTATTACAAGCCATACAAGTGGACGACTGCCTTATACATGGTAACAAGCTCCTCATAAAGATTCTGCATGGTCTCTCCAAGTGTCGATACTTCACCAAGTATCACTGCCCTCATTTCTTCCAGATGGACCTATGCGGAAGCTACGTTCTGAGTTGCTGCACGGAGCTGTTCTACCTCTTTCCTAAAAAAATTTAAATTTTGTTCCAATTGCTTAGTCTCGGCCATAAAAAACTGAGTGTTTGACTTTTCTGCACCTACAAAGGCCAAATTGGTTGCGAAAATGGCATCGAGATTCTTCCTGGTATCCACCACTATCAACCTTTCTCTAATAAATGTAGAGGATGCAAGGTCATCCCAAAAATGCTTCTTACATGCTTGTACAATCTTCTTCTGAAGATCATCATACGAAATATTATACGTGTCCACAACTAGATCATCATCAAGAGAAACAACTTCTTCTTCCTCACCTGGAGCTAACGCTGCTATTGGAGGTGGTGGAGATTGATTGGTGACCTGTTGTGTACTAGGCATCAGGTCGACATATTGATTCTGCAACTCTTGTTCCTCCTCCATATCTACGATCTCAATCAACTCTTCAATCTTGTAAGCAAGCTCCATGCCCTACATCTGTCCGCTCTCCTCCTCTGCTGGTTGTTGGGTTTGTTCTTTCTCTTCAGCTTGTTACTATGCTCTTTCTTCTACTATTTCGCTTCGCCTCTCTTCTCCTTCCTGCTTCTCCTTCTCTTCTTTTTATCCTCCAATTTCCTCTACTCTTCTCTCTTCCTTCGTTCTACTCTCTACACCCCCTGTTTCCTCTTTTCCTCTGCTACTAAAGCCACTTAATAGCTGGATCGAATTTCATTTTTTGACTTCGTTCTCCCCTTGGAATGTATGCAACCTTCATATTTCCCTTATCCTACGTGGGGTTGCTCCCTTCTGCTCACACTTCTTCTGGTGTAGCTACCGTAAGTGGAGTCATATGTGAAGTTCCTATAAAACTGATCGACTCGTGAGATTTGGAGTCATTATAATAGCTCTTCCATGGATCCTACTTTAGCCAATGAAATGTATCGCTAAGCCACTAGAAGTGAATTCTCGGACAATGGTGTTTGAAAATACCACGGGGATCGTACAGATTAAAGTCCCGAGTATCAGATGCAAAATTCTCTACCTTTCCTTCTATACTGCAACTTTTAGGTTCTTGTTCTCGTACAATCTAATTTTCATAGGAAGAGTTTGCCATGGTGCTTTATTCTTCCTGTGGAAAGGTGTTGATCACCCCGTGGAGAGGTGATATGAAACTTTTTGCATGACAAGCTTTTCGGTGGCATACCTTGGAAAAATATGCGGTGACTTCTGACTGTCGAACACTCTAAGGAAGGTGCCATTCGGTGAGGCAAACCAATATGCTATTTCCACTAGTTCCTCCATTTCTCCACGTGACATGCAAGGTGGTTCTTCCTCAAGGATTATCTTGTATAACATAATGAGGAAGAGGTAAGTTAGCTTCTCCATTACTCCTCGATGGTTGCAATCCGAGAGCAGTCTGTAATGGATGTACACGGCAGAGTCTGGAGGTGTCTAATTCCATTCCATGCCAAGGAATGCATTATGTGAATAGATTTCATCCACTAAATATGTAGACATATAGAATCTTGCTTCCCACCCTTGGGAGGATTCTGGGAATTTACTACATGGATTCTCAACTTTCGAGCCAATAGATATGACCAGTTGAATGACTTCCCCTCATTCAAAACCTAGTTCAATAAGAATTCCCACCCTTCAGGAAATTTCTCTGTGCTCTGCTGACCATAGATTATGCAAGCTAGGATAACCAACACCTGGTAGGTCCTCTTGAGATACTATGTCTTGTATGTGTTGGTGGGTGTTTGTCGAAACTTTGATGACTCTTTCACCCAAAATTTAACAATATCATTCATTATCAGATAGCTATTGGTGGCATAAAAGTATGATTCCATGAGTGTTTCTAGCTTAGGAAAATGGTACATAAGAAGGTAATACTCTGCCAGAAAATTAACAAGATTTTGTCCGCTGGCACTGTTTAAAGTCACGATCTTCACATCAATATGTGAAACAATCCAGTTGATGACATCTGCACATGGAAAGGTTGGATATATGCATGAAACCCTGTGTAATATCGATTTCTAAACACTGACATATACCCGTCAGTCCTCTAGATCTGCCTTGAAACTCTTTACTGTAAAATCTTCATTCACTTTCTGCCATGTAAGATCTGATTCCTTTTCCACAAAAAACTGAGTGTCTGAATACATTTGCAAGTTTACTGGCGTAATCTCAATTGCTTCCCTGGTATTGCTTTCTGTGGTCTCTTTTAAAGCATATCTCTTGGGTTCCATGGTAATAATGATTAGCAGAAATAAATGCTCAACAACTGTGATACCTGTAGGACAGAAAATTATCTCATGGCAAGAATAAATTAGCTTTTGCAAATCCACTTTCAAAGCACAATAATACAACAAACAATTGAACTGATGAGAGAGATTGCATAATTTTCATGGTAAAGGGAGAGAGGCTGAGTGAGGGAATTACACATTGTGTAGTCTCAACAACCAATGATGCAACCTGAGGCTTGAGATTGCACAATGCATAGTTCGGCCTGGGAAGTGACAGGGAGAGATTGCGCATTATGCAGTATAAGTGGCCAAGGTGGAAAATCGAGCCTTGGAACTATGTAATGCATAGTTAGGCCATCATTTACTATGGATTGTGTAGTCTTAGAGGCCAAGCTACCAGCTTGAGCCTCAGGCTTGCTCAATTTCCAGATGGGCAAGGCAGTGCATGGCCAAGTGAAGTGCATATTTTCTCAGTGAGGGTGTGGGAAACAAGAAGATCTAAGTGATAATTCAAGTTAAAGTGTACATATGACTAATTATGGATATATTAGTGTGAATGAAGTGCATAAAATCAAGAAACAGAAGGAAAATTAAATATGCGAGGAGAGTCACCGAAACAATTATCATCGATGTGCAAAAATAAGAAAATTGATGCGACACTTATGAAAGGAGAATGAAAAAATGAATCAAAACTTATACAAGCTAATATAAGTTAAAATCCCAACAAAAATGAAGAGAAACAAGCAAAAAAACACTCACATAAGAGAAACGACAAAAAGTGACAGAAAAATCGGCAAAAGATGAAAAAAGAAAAACTGACCCGGAAAAGCGACACAAACTCCATTGATGGCTCCTTGATCTCCTTGGGAATGATATATCTCCTAGATAGAATGTAAAAATGAGCTCTAGAGGCATCAATTAATTATATTTGAGCAAATTAGAGTTTATGACACGCATGCCTAAAATCAAGGAAAAAGCGACACTTGGCGGAAATTTCTAAAAATAACAACTGTGCCACCTTTGGGAAACTTTCCATGCACACGCAAGAATATTGTGCAATTATTGAAGGCTGGGCAACTTCATCGGCAGGTGCATTGCGCATTTTACGAAACAGGAATGGATTGTGTAGTTTCTGAGCTTAGTGTTGGGCTACCGTTGATGGCTGTGAAGTTCTCAAGCTCAAGGCTGAGCCACCATTTTGAATTGCACAGTTTCTGAGCTCGAGGAATGGATTTCACACTTTTTGAGCTTAGTGCTAGGCTACCATCGATGATTGTGCAGTTATCAAGCTCAAGGCCGAGCTGCCTTTTTGAATTGCATAGTTTCCATAATCAAGGTTGGATTGCCCTCATGGATTCTGTAGTTTTTGGAGGCAAGGCTAGTGTTATAGGCCATTTGGTCGCATCTGATCAATCAACCTTTGAACATGATCATTGAAATCCTTTGAACACTTTGTGGTCCTCCTTACACAAAGCCATAAGCATGCCTCTCTCAAATCCCTGAGTTTATGCCTGAAACTACTTCATTTCAATCATTTTTAGGTCCAACACAACCTAGCCCTTCATTGTCCAGCGTTCACCAGTAGGTTGACCCTCTATGGACCTGTGTTGATCACCTATAGGTTGCTCTATGCTAGGGGTGATATGATTCTATAAATTTGGGAAAAATACAAATAATCCCAAAGCTTCCTCTTCCAGAAGGTTCCAGGAGTTGTTATAACTATTTACCTTGGATGAAAGTCTTGAATCCTATCCTATCCTACCTTGGGGATTTCACCCGTTATCCCTTGAGCTCATCCTCCCACCAAGAGTGGTTCTCAAGCCTATATTGGTAAATGGATAAGAAATCTCAAATTACCATCCTATTCTATATATTTGTGGCCATCCACAAGCAAGGGGTTGGATTTTGGAGATAGATTCTACACTCATGTTGTTGTTTTGAGAGTCATTATTCCATGCATTAGGGTGAAGTATAGGTACAATTTTTGGCAAGGAAGGAACAAGTCAACTTGGAGGAGCTCTTCTACAAGATCAACTCATATATTTGGTTGTAACTCACTCCATTTCTATTAACTCAAAGAGTTCATTGTTTTCCTATATGTGATGTTATGATTTCTTGAATTTCAGTGCCATGTTGATCCATTGAATAAATTGATTGAATGATGGTCCATAGATGTCATAGATCATTGGATTGTCTTGTTTTATTGTGCAGGTTCTAATTATAGCGATTGGAGCTAGGATTGGAACGTACAATCCAAGAGAGGAAGGAAGCATATGATAGATTCTAGGAAGGCTTTATCCCATTATCTATTTACTTTAAGGGAAACATTAGATTATTTGTCTTTTTGTTGTTCTAGACTAGGCTATCAAGTCTAAGGAAGATACTTCTTTCCACAGTCATAGATTCAGTATAATAAATTAGCGACTCCACTAGGGAACAATGTATTCCATTGGTGGTTTCCTTGTCCTTAGTGTTTGTTTACCTCTTCTTCAGACCTTCACTGTCTTACTTAATCAAGAACATACCTAGGAATATCTGTCATTGAGTTTCAATTGCAATTTTTGTGTCAGAACATTTTATCCCTTGACCAATGCTCCCTCTGGTCTAGAGACAGAGCATTGCACCACACCCAAGCCTTCTATGTGCATGCGTTGCATAGCACTAGTGCCCCTTTAGCACCTACGTTGGCCCCTGTTCATACACAAGTTTGATTTTGTCTTGATTTTCTCTCTGTCCAACTTTGTTCTAGCTGCTCTTCCTTGAGTCTTTGAGTGTCTTGTGGTCTCTCTAAAGCCTCCATTGGTTTTATTTTTGTTTTTGAGTGCCTTTGGTAGGGATTTTTTTTAGATTTATGATTCCTAAAAAACCCCTTTATTTGAGCTATGAGGATTTTGAACTGCAGTTGCGCAAGCCCTGAGGGCCCTCACGTTCCTCTGCTCTAGGCTGCCTCGACCTCGACCTTCTGTAACCTCAGTGGTCCCTTCAAAGCCTCCTCTAGATGGTGACCCTCCTCTATTCCGAATCAACAACCTGATGAAAATGTTGAAGCATTAGCCTCTATTATAACTTCTATCAGACCCCCTAGAACTAGACCATCAGTCTGAAAGTCCCTAAGATCATTATTCCCCCGTCTCTCCCTCAACGAGTAGCACTATCCTTTTCTGATTTTGGTATGGTCAGCCAGTTCATTGGTCTCTGGCCACCTCCTCATTCTATTTAGAAGTGGGTTGAAAGGAACGGGTCCTCATCAATAAACGAGAAAATTTCAATCAGGTTATGTGGAAAAGGATACTATACATTTCACTTTGAAACAAAGGAAGACAAATATTTGATCTTCAGAAATGTCCCATACTTCATGGACACCAGAGGACTATACCTAAATAGATGGACTCTGGATTTCGACCTGAACTGTATGTGTCAAGTGTTGTTCCAGTTTGGGTCCATCTCCCTCATCTCCCTCTCCACTATTGGGGAGATGAATCAGTCAAGGTAATAGGGAATGCAATGGGAAATTATATTGACAAAAGCGAGACAAAGGAGAATATGCATGCATGTGTGAGGATTTGTGTTTAATTTGACTTAGGAAAAGGCCTCCTGGAAGCAATGAAGGTTAAAGTTGGATGCATACCCAACAGCCAGACTACAAACAAATCCCATTTAAATGCAAGGTATGTCATGAATATGGTCATTTTGTGAATAGATGCCCGAAAAAAATAGAAAATGAAGAAGTAGAAGCTCAAGATCCAAAATGGGAACAAGTAAAAAAGAAAAAATCAACAAGTAAACAACCCTCTCTTTCCTCATCATTCCCTTAGGCTCCCTCAAAATCTGTTCCCATCTCTTCTTCGTTTCCTCCTTTTATCCCCCCTCTCCCTTCCTCCAATATTATTGACTCCAACTCCTTCAGTCCTCTTGAATATCCTCCCATTCCTCCCTCATTTCCTCCCCCCCTCCCCTCATCATTCTCTCCCTCCTCTCCTCACTCCTTCCTCCCCTATTCTTCCTCTTATCACCATTCCCCCATCTTTTGATTGAATCCTAATAAGGGACTGGTTAAAATACTCATTAACCTCCCTTGAACACCAAAAAAACAAGGAAGAAAGACAAACAAAGAGTTAAGAGATGAAGCGGCAACAAAAGAGATGGCAATGGGTACCCAACAATCTATGGAATCCTTCCTCAAAAAGAGTTTAAGGATGTGCATGGTGATGATGTTAGATTACAATTCTTGTGTTGTGTTATATGTAATCACGATGATGATTCCTTGTTATATTATTAGAATTGTGTGCTAGCTAATGTCGTTTATATGTGCTAGAGGTGTATATAATTAAATTATGTTAGAAAATTTGAATGTGTATTTTAAATGATGATTATGTTTGTTAGATGGTTATCATCATGACATTTATTTTTATGAAATGATATTTGTTACATATTATGTATTCGTGAACTTATATCAAAATTTTATATATGATATTACAAGAAAAATGACTAACTTTATATGTGTGTGTGTGTGCAAATGCACATGTGGGGAAAGATGATGCCCAAGAGGAAATTTTTAGAGTATCCGGCAAAGATTTCCACCAAGGAACTGGGGCTACTGGGAAGTGAGGTTGACCACATGTTTGCCTTGGTGTCGTATCCTTACACAGGGATGGATTTGCGAGTGTCCCAACATCCTCTTCACACCGGATGAGCCTGCAGATGATAGAGGTAATATTAGCATTTTATTTAAATTAGTCCAGTTTCATTTATTGTATTAATTAATTATAATAAAATTTATTCTAACAAATTCTTAAACTTGTTTTATTAAATTTTTTAATAAAATTGTCTAATTATTGTTGTGTACTATATATTTTTTAGACATTAGAAGTTTCGTTAGGGACATGCCTCCTCCCCCACCGAAGGGATATGTGAAGATGGTAGAGGCCATGGAGGGTGAGGCACATCCTCCTATGCAGATGGGCACAAGCATGTCAACATGTAGGGCTAGTGTCATATTTAGGATGGAGTCTTATGACCTACTCTCTAGACTTTTGGTTCAGGAGGGAGTCTGCCCTACGAAGACTTGAGACATCACAAAATATCCTAGGCTCTTGGAGCTCTTGAGGGACTGTACATGTGATATGATGAGTCTTATGTATCATATCATCAGAGATAAGAGGATATTAGCAGCAAGGAAGGATGGGAATGCAATAAATAAACATGAGTCTTTACCCAGTACTCCCCCTTCAGATCATGATGATCAATGTGATGATCCTTTTGGTGATCAGGGTGGTGATTCTACATGTGATACTTCAGATACACATTCTTCACTTAGTTACACTATCCTATCAGATCATGATCAAGGTTTCAACGATCCGTCTATTAGTGCTCCACCTCCTCATCATTCATCTCATGATCACCCAGTACTACCTCACATTTATACTCAGCGAGAAGAAAAGACACCTTCTCGTCCACCACATAGTTCAATTATTGAGGCATTTGACAATCCCTTGTCTTTTGCTACAAACCAGACTACCACTACTACTATTGTATCAGCTTCTGCTACACACTAGGCTGCCACTAGTATTGTTGTACCATATATTTGACTTAATGCACTTATTTGACTTGTTTGTATATATATATATATATATGGCGCATTTTTCCTATTCATGTTGATGAAATTAATTTATATGTTGGTGTTGATGTGTATATTTTTAGGTCATCATAGATATGTTAATTTAATGTGCTTGCAGATAGATGTGTATGTGATAACAGTTATTTGACATGAGATGTATATTTAAGGATGTGCATGGTGATGATGTTAGATTACATTACTTGTGTTTTGTTAGATGTGATCATGATGATGATTCCATGTTATATTATTAGATTTTTGTGCTAGATAATGACGTTTATATGTGATAGAGGTGTATATAATTAGATGATGTTAGAAAATTTGAATGTGTATTTTAGATGATGCTTATGTTTGTTACATGGTTATCATCGTGATGTTTATTTTTATAAATTGATATTTGTTATAGATTATGTATTCGTGAACTTATATCAAAATTTTATATATGATATTACATGAAAAACAACTAAATTTATATCTATCTGTGTGTGTGTGTGTGTGAAAATGTGCATGTGGGGCAAGATGATGCCCAAGAGGAACTTTGTAGAGTATCCAGCCAAAATTTCCACCAAGGAACTGGGGATACTGGGAAGTGAGGTTGACCACATGTTTTTCTTAGTGTCGTGTCCTTACACAAGGATGGATTTGCGGCAGTGTCCCAACATCCTCTTCACACCGGATGAGCCTGCAGATGATGGAGCTAATATTAGTGTTTTATTTAAATTAATCTAGTTTCACTTTGTTGTCTTAATTAATTAGAATAAAATTTATTCTAACACATTCTTAAACTTGTTTTATTAAATTTTTTAATGAAATTGTCTAATTATTGTTGTGTACTATATTTTTTTAAACATTAGCAGTTTCATTAGGGACACACCTCCTCCCCCACTAGAGGGAGATGTGAAGACGGGTGAGGCCATGGAGGGTGAGTCACATCCTCCTATGCTAATGGGCATGACCATGTCAGCACGTAGGACTGGTGTCAGATTTAGGATGGAGTCTTGTGACCTACTTTGTAGAATTTCAGTTGAGGAGGGAGTCTGCCCTACGAAGACTTGTGACATCACATAATATCCTAGGCTCCCGGAGATCTTAAGGGATAGTATGTGCTATATGATGAGTCTTATGTGTCATATCGTCAGAGATACCATGATATTAGTAGCAGGGAAGGATGAGAATGCATCAAATACACATGAGTCTTCACCTAGTACTACCACTTCAGATCATGATGATCAATCTGATGATCCTTCTAGTGATCAGGGTGGTGATTCTACAGGTGATACTTCAAATACACAATCTTCACCCAAATGCACTACCCCATCGGATCATGATCAGGGTGTTAGTGATCCTTCAATTAATACACCACCTCCTCATCATTCACCTCATGATCACCTAGTACTACCTCAAATTTCTACTCAGAGATAAGACAAGCCACATTCTCCTCCACATCATAGTTCAATTGTTGAGGCATTTGACAATCCATCGTCTTCTGCTACAAAAAAAACTGCCACTAGTATTGTTGTACCAGATATTTGACTTGATGCACTTATTTTTCCTTTTTGTGTGTGTGTGTGTGTATATATATATATATATAGTATGGTGCATTTTTCCTGTTCATGTTGATGAACTCAATTTATATGTTGATGTTGATGTGTATATTTTTAGGTCATGATAGATATGTTCATTTAATGTTCTTTCAAATAGATGTGCATGTGATAGCATTTATTTGACATGAGATGTATAATTGAGGATGCGCATGGTGATGATGTTAGATTACAATGATTGTGTTGTGTTAGATGTGATCACGATGATGATTCCCTATTATTATTAGATTTGTGTGCTAGCTAATGACGTTTATATATGCTAGAGGTGTATATAGTTAGATAATGTTAGAAAATTTGAATGCGTATTTTAGATGATGCTTATGTTTGGTAGATGGTTATCATAATGATGTTTATTTTTATGAAATGATATTTGTTATATATTATGTATTCGTGAAATTATATCAAAATTTTATATATGATATTACTTGAAATTATATTCGTGTAATATGTTGTCCTTGATGGTAACCTAATCGATGAAGTTGTCCTTGATGGAAACTTACTTCATGAGTTGCCTTTTGATAGCAAGCTATTTGTTAAAGATACAAAAATGGTGTTTCTACAGGTCAGTTTAGATGTGACAGAGAAAGGAATTCTAGTAAGTGACAGAGAAATGAAAAAGGTAATATTTCACAATGTATAAGCAGGTTTGATGAAGGCAACCTGCATACATACGCAAGTTTGTAGATAGGAAACCCGTGTATACATCTAGAATTAGTATATACGTAGTTTTTATGAAGAGAAGTCGCGTATACATGCGGGTACGAAGAAGCCAAGTCACGTATTCCTTTTGCACTCTAAAATTATGATACTAGGGGGCATTACCATGATATTAGCCCATAGTATTGAGCGTTGTGTCGTCTATTTGATTCCGTCCAAGAATACCATCGACACTTGTGTGGTTTTGGCTCATGGTATTAGGAAAGGATAAATATATATAAGGAGAAGAAGATCATAGTGCAAAGGAGGGATGCGTTTGGGTATTGAATGAATACTTCACTTTGAAGTATATCTGCATGGAATGGGCTATATTTTATTGATATATTTGAAATAATAATGCCCCTATGAATAAAATGATGGATCAAGATCTCTAGTCTTGAAATGAATATGTATTTGCTTGATCTGTTTATGAAATGTTTAGATATGTGATCTGGCAAATGTTTACTTAAGTGAAGGGTAAGATCTATGCTGATTATTTGTTCTGAAGATTTGCGCAGTCCTGTAGTGTTTTCAGATCTATACGTAGGTTCGTCTCTGTAAAATCACGTATATACGCAGGTTCAGTTAATAAAAAACAAGTATGAGATCTATGGTTTTGCTGAAGTACGTGGAAGGAAATTTCTAATCTGTCTAGTTGTATTACTGTTGTCTGTCAGTGATGTCTTTATACATATCTGAGTTGTTTTGATACTGTTTATGATGCTAGTTGATTATGTATAAATATGATCAGTAATTGGGTGACTGAATATGATGGATGCTGCTGACTGAATAAGGGTTCTGTAAATCTGACATAGTATGCTTGAATGTCTCTGATCTATTCTGAGTCTGATCAGATTCCTAAATTCAATACATAAAGATCTATACATAGGTTCGTCCACCCGAAAATGTGTATATATGCAGGTTGCAATAAGTGAAGTAGCGTATACATTTTGTTTTATGAATGATCAGGGCTGTAGTTGATTCAATGTTTTGATGCAGTGGTCTGGGTTCAGTTTTGATATTCTGGTTATAGTGATCTCTCTATGAATTGAGTTGGTAATTGGGTAAGTGTTTTTTTTCTACAATGGTTGGTTCAATATTTGAGTGATTAGTTGATTGATGATTCAATGAATGATTTGACACAATTATGAGTTTTAGTTTGATGTATTTTCTTTGGGCTTAAATGAGTGAAGTGGGTTTAGTCTGAAAATCTGATGAAAAGAGGCCTACAAGTTGTGTTGTGTTGAAGTTGTTTGGATCCAGTGTGAAAATTTATGAAACATGGTCTACGGTGGTGCTGAGGGTCGAAGCCTTCTATGAGGGGGTCGTAGCTCCCTTTCAGTGGTTTATGGTAAATGAGATCAAGGCGTAGTAGCTCCCTTCCAAGAGTGGCTGGTAAACGAGAAGCAGGGGGTTGTAGCTCCCTTCTAGTGGTAGTTGGTAAACAAGATCAGGGGGTTGGAGCTCCCTTCCAGTAGTAGCTGGAGAACGAGAGAAGGTTGCAGCCTTTTGCAGGTGGGTGCTTGCGTGCTAGGATGAGTTTGCGCCAGTACAATATTGTAAGCAGTTTTCTTTAATAAATATTGAAGACATAGACGACAACAGTGGTGGTTTTCTCCCGAATTTAGTTTCCATCTTAAATCATGATGTTCATGTGTATTTCTTATGTGTGATGATTTATTTTGTTCCTACTGCACATGCTTACTGCTTACTAAACATCTAATGAATGAATGATGCACTGATCTAAGTAAAGAATTATCTGCATAATAAGATCTCTTGACATACGCAAGTTTTCTTAAAGATAGTCGCGTGTATACGCTAGTTGGGTTCATTAAAATCGCGTATATAAATTAGTAAAGAAAAAGAAAAAGTTTACAGTGAGTTATAAATACTTATTCACCCCCCCCCCCCTCTTAATATTTTTCCCAACAAATCAGTAAAAAAAAATTGAATACTCACAATGAAAAGATAATTAAAGATAAAATAGTTTAGTTTGTTCTTAATAAGAAAAAAATGTGTAACTCATTCAATTCTTAATATAATATATCAATAATAATAAATTATTCAAAAATGTAATTTCAACAATGAAACATTATACATGGTCTATATATAGAGATAGAAAATTATTATAGAGCCATCTTAATCACAGATTTACGAGGCACTAAAAGAGATTAAATCTTTTGACATGTACATATTTTTTCAAGTTTTGCATTCTAAAAATAGATTTACATATAATGAGATTCAAACTCTCTATGATCTTGGCAGATCCGTTGTTAATATGGATCTATTTTGGTTTATTGAATTCAATCTATTATTAAATTAAAAAAAACTTAAGTCACATTTTTTTTATAATTAATTTATATTTAATATAACATAAAAAAGTAAATTATCACTATAGTTATGAGAGTTTCAAGCAATTTAAATTTAATATTTATAGCAACTCTTACCAATTAAGATTATAAAATTCTCTCTCTAAAGGGGAGGAAGAAATGTAAAATAAGGCTTGTGAAGTTACTTGTAGTTGGGGATTTTCTCTATTGGAAGTTCTCCCTTAAAGAGGCAAGTGAACGTTTTTTAGTAATAAAGATATAACATTTTGATGCTAATTTGGTTCTTTATTTGCTATTGTGGTTTAAATTTATCTTTTTTTCAATAATAAATATGAGTTAAATAATACAAAAATAATACTACATTAGATTTAACTTGTTGACAAATAATATATTTGATTATTTGTTGTGAAACTAGCTCCAAAAGAGAAGAAAAGAGATATCAACACCTTAGAAATAAGCCACTTCGAGGGGGCAACCTCCAATACATTACATGAATGAACAATTCTTGGATGATACAAATGACCAAAACCTCCTTCTATATATAGGAGTCCATGGGGCCACAATGTAATCCTAGCCGACCTAACAATAATAATTTAAGGGCACAATAATTACAATATTGGGGTTACAGGGGCACAACAATAATAATAAGGGGGGCTAAACTAACATAATAAGGGACTACACTATTAATATAGGGACCTAACATGCCCCTCTCCTTCAAACAAGTGTTGTCCTCAATGCTTGATTATTTCTTGATGCTTCTGTATAAAATTCTCATCCTCCCATGTGGAATCCTCAATGGGAACATTCTTCCACTTGCTGAGATACTCTAAAATTGATTGATTTTTTACTTGCCGAGTTCTTGTTTCTGTAACTTCTTTAGAATTTCTTTGGCTATGATGTTGATCTTCTTGTTGCTTCATTTGATTCAACACCAAAGTTAGGTCATCCTTTGAAAGTTGGAGAACTAGTTGTTGATGCCCAATGTGATTTTTCACTACTTCATTATCCATATTATATTTCATTTTATCCTTCAAATTTTCCAACTTAGCCTTCATTTTTTCTTCTAAACCATCTATGTCTTCTTTGATTGCTCTTTGTAAGATCGAAATTTGTTGCACTTGGTACCATAATTTTGATATCTCATATTGCAATTCTTCCTCTTCATGCGTCATAGTATAAATTTATGAGGGCTTAATGAATATGGAATTATTTTTGGGAGCCATTACATAACCCAATACTGATAAAAATTCTTCAATATGCACTTGGAATCACTTAAAACTGCTTTTTCAAACAAGACTTATGCAATTTGAAAACAAACACACCTTTTTCTTACTTTTGAGGAGCTCAATATTGAAATTAGGTTATCTCTTTGATTTTGAATATTCAATATCTGAAATTTGGTCCTGTAGTAGCCCTCTGAATCTTCTTTCCAATGCCACAGGTTTGACCTAATTTGGATTTTTCAAGACAAAGTTATGTGAATTCTCCCACAATTACCTAATTATGGACTAGTTCAGTAGGGCGACATTGTACGGCATGCCACGTGTCACTTTTTCATCCTTCGGCTCTAAAATTGATAGAAAAGAAACTACAGTATGTGTACTTGCGGCTAATTTTTACCGCACTCCAATCCGATTCTCAGAGAGAGAGTTATGAAGCTTTTCCCACGATCACCTCTTTGAGATGAAATTCGGGAGCCTAAAAAAGCACTACCTTCCACAGATCATATCTCAGAAAATATTGTGAACCAAGCTCTGAAATTTTGCGACAAGTTTCCTCAGGATTTTGGCTTCGCACCCTAAAAATTTTAGCTTCTGAACCTTCGTAGAAAAAGAGTTATAGCGAAAATTCCATGATGACCTGTTTAGAGCAGCGAAACCCTAGAATCCAAAGCTCTGATACCAAATGTTGTGAAACCAGCTCCAAAAGAGAAGAAAAGAGATATCAACGCCTTAGAAATAAGCCACTTCTAGGGGGAAACCTCCAATACATTACATGAATGAACAATTCTTGGATGATACAAATGACCAAAACCTCCTTCTATATATAGGAGTCCATGGGGCCACAATGTAATCCTAGTGGGGCCACAATGTAATCCTAGCCGACCTAACAATAATAATTTAAGGGCACAATAATTACAATATTGGGGTTACAAGGGCACAACAATAACAATAAGGGGGGCTAAACTAACATAATAAGGGACTACACTATTAATATAGGGACCTAACATTATTTATTAATGAAGAACTCAAGAAATATTATTTCTTCCACATAGTTATCACAAGATAGTCACTAAAATTCATGTTTTCACATTTATCCTGGCTTATAAATCATGTTTACAATGATAAATACATGACTAATTTAAATAATTTACTTATAAATACATAAATATAGATATTTATTTTACATTATCTAAATAGGAAAGTAAAATGCATCACCAAGTCTATTAGAAATTCAAACAAATGCCTCTTAATCACCATCACACTATTTATAATTTAATTCTTAGCCATAAAATATTTATTAATTCAATTTTAATTTATAATTACCATTTAAAAGAAAAGTCAAACCATTATCCATGAAGAAAAAATTAAAACCTCCCATGCTTCCATGTAAGCCCATTTGTTTCTCTTATGGTCGATAAAAATATGTAATCAACATTTTACACATGCACATAAGACCTCCTTTTAGTTTGCATAATGTTGCAATAATTGGAATTAAATATAGTAAACATGAGTTTACCTCTCATGTAAAGAATTTAATCTTACATATTAATACACAATATTTTCATTGTTAAAGTGCTCATAGATTATCATTACATGATTTATGTTGATTTTGATATAAACCTAAGGAAAAGACATGTGAAATGATTAATAAATCAATAATTATCTAACATCTAATTATACATTCCTTCTCTTCAATTCCTTCATCTCAACCATTTTATGTTAGGTAGCTAAGAATCAACTTATTTTATCAGAATCATGGAGTGCTCTCATGAACCTTTCGAGAACAAATATTTAATGTTGTTTCAAAATTAATATTTTCTCATTTTTAGGATATTCTTCCCATTTTCCTATTTGAGAAGGATTGTCTCCTTGAATCCTTATTATCATAGATATTGTACACCATGTTTTAAACATTTGTATTTATGGAGATATGTTTCATAGTGAAAATAAGGGAGGTTATTTTACTATATTGAAAAACATTGACAATGATTGTAGTAGGCCTTTTAGTACACATATATAATTTCCCTTCTCCATTTTATATCTCTTTGTTAGTCATTGTAGATTGATACTCACAATGTCATTTGATAAAGGAGATAATGAGTATAATTATATTAACATCTTAAAAAAATATAGTTATAAATAAGCATTCTTAATGGAGTTCTCACCTTTAGGATTCAAAATGGACTTTTATATTATCTGGAGTAGAAAATGTTTTATATTATAAATATGTTTTTGGGGTTAAAAAAGTACAAAAAAAGAGTACAAAATTGATAACTGATGCTTAGAATTACAATATTTTGATCCATCCTTATGTCTATCCAAATCCTATAGAAGAATTCTATTGTAAATTAGAATTAAACAAATTAAACAAATATGTTAAAATTTTAATTTTAAATTATAAATTACATAATTGGAAATACTTAGTTTTAAGTGTAAAAATGTTTCCATTGTGTTGACGTTGTGATCAACACCCTCCAAACTTTTTCCTACACGTGAATTTTGGAGCATATTGAGGATCTAGCGCTAGCGTTTCATGATTAATGAATGTTATGGTAAGTTTTTAAGTATTATCCTTTATTTATGAGTGTCGAAGTCACTTGCATACACATGTTTAGTTCGTAAAAATTTCAAGAACGCAATATTGAATAGGAAAAACACAACCCATCAAGATAGTTCGTGCATAATGTTCAACCTATGTCGGTAGTTAGTGCAAACTTTAAATTGACAGTCTCTAACTTTTGGTTGTGATTGTACTTCTATTTTGGTGAGTTTTTCCAACTGTCGCTTTTGTGCACCTTCAATTTCGCAAGTGTCTATTTCATGTTTACGATTTCCCCTTTTCCTTTCCTTCACTTTATTAAGTTTAATTTCCATGTTATATTTTCTCTAGCATGTGTCACTTTAAGCATCATTCACATTTTTCAAGTGCCATTTTCACTTTTCCCTTAACGTAACAAATATCGTCTTTTGGTTTGGGAAGTGTCACATATCACATAAGCGTAGTTATGGCTCATTTGAAAGGGTAACTTTGGTTCCAATGAGTCCTATTATCACATAGACATGTGTTACACTCATTCCCAAATTTTGAAGCATTGTCACATAAGTTTTTTCACTGTCGTCGCAAAGTGTCTCTTAAGTGTCGCATTTGGAGGAAGTTGTCATATTTCCATCGCATTGAGGGGATTATGGTGTTCATCTTTTCTGAGTGATCAATGTTGTGTTGCCAATTTTTCTGAGTGTGTGATCATGTTCAAGTATTGTTGTTGTTAACTTTGACCTCATTGATCCTGAAGTTAGCTAAATTATGAAAACTTCCTCCCCGAGCAACTTTCCTTCACTCAAACCTCCTAAATTGCGCACTATGTAGTCTCAACCCTCAATCTTATCCCTTTCCTATTGGAACTGCACAATGCATATTTTTTTCCTTCCAGAACCATGCAATGCGCAGTCTTAGCACTCAACGTTGGCCCCTTGAACTCCAAAACTGTGCAGATTAACCTCTAGTTAGTGCTCTTCAGTTCATTCCGTAGTCTCAAGCCTCAAGCTTCCAACTTGATTCAATGAAGTATGAAAATTTGCAAGCCCTATGCCCCTCTCTCTCTAGAACTACGTAATGGGAAACTTTAACCCTCAAGCCTGCCTCCTTAATCCCCTCAACTGTGCAGTCACCCCATCCTGCCTCCTTGATCCCCTCAGCTAGATTTTTTCAAATAATATTGTATAACCTCTTATGTTAATAATTTCAGCTAAGGAAAATCCACAAGGAAAATGGAAACTAGCCATATTTCTTATTGGGGCTCCTATTCCAAACGATATGAGGTCTAATAAGGACATCACATTGGTTGAAGGATTTCCAGAATCGTCAATAGTTGGCACTAGAAGGAGGGATGGATCACAAGTTGTGCATGTTGAGTCTTTCATGAATATATTATCTTAAATTGATATTTTCCAAATCATAATACCATAATTTTTTTCTAACCTATCTCCTGGTAAAATTTTTATCCCTGCGGAATAGTTTCATGACATGTCTCAAATTAGTTTTGATGGTGAAGGCTGTACATTCATAGCCAAACATATATATAATTTTATTGGTTTTTATAAACATAAAAAAAACAATGATGAAGATGTTGTTTGTATATTATTCACCCTCACTCTTAAAGGTAGAGTTAAGAAGTGGTGTCAAACTTTACCATCCTCTTCCATTCATTCATTCGATCAATTTCTGAAGGAGCTTCATCAAGCCTTTGACAATTGTATGATGATAAATATGTATGTAATAGGATTTATCTACTCAAAATGAAATATGGTGACTCTATAGAGGATTTTCTTAATATATTTTTCCACCTTTTCTATGAATTTCTCGAGGGAGTGATTGATTTAGATTTTATTAGTGAAAAGTTACAGAGCTTGATTCTTCTCTCCATGAAATCATTTGCATATGAACCCTTTGATGATTCTTCTCTCCCAACTTATGCTGATCATGAGACACCTAAAATTTGTGAGGAGGAACCTACTATTCTGTTTCTTCCTTGTCCTCCTCTTTTTCCAATACCAATTTGGGTGCCTCTTGATGATGATGTTAAAGTTGAAAAATTTGAAAATCAAATTGTTGCTCCATCCATTCAACCTTCATCCAATCCTCATGACTAAGATCTTATTGAGGAGGAATTGGAATGATTTAGAAAGTACACGAAGCCTGAAGTAAAATTTAATCCCTTAATTTTTCAATTACATAATCCTAATCTTGAATCTAATCCAATTGAAAACACAAATTCCTTAAGGGAACTCTTTCAATCTCTACCATATACATCTCATGATTCATTGTTTCACGATCCCGCTTAATCAACCTACTTAAGCTCTTAATTATGTTCAACCTATTATTTCAAGAAATAATCAACAATAAGGTAGTTACATTTCACAGGTAGAGGAGAAAAGTGTTAAATACATGTTTCATATTTCTTCCCTCTTTTAGGATGAAATTTTTTCATTTCTGGCTGATCACCGATTTTGCGATCTTAATAACTTTTCAAATGATTTCAAATTATTCATTAAAGTTTAAACTTTGGAAAACCATCACCATGACATCCCTATTTCCAATAACACAAGTGGTGACATAAATCCATGTACATAAGGTGATATATTTACCTCCTTTGAAGGATTAGATTTGCAAAGCATCAATTCATAATTTGTTTTTCATAGTTTGCAACCTTAATTTATGCTATGGGATTCTATTTCAATTTAAAATTATTATGAAATTTATTCAAGCTATGCATCTTCAGATATCAAATTTTAAGAAACAAGTTATTAGTCTTTTGAATCTTCGGTATACCCTATTGAACAAAGGCAAGATCAATCTGAATGCTACATCAGTATGTCTGTCTTTGCTCATTATGATGAAAAAGATAATGTCATGGGAAATAACATGCATGTTGGTCCATTTTTTTTACAAGCTCAATCTGATTTTACAACTTGTGTTTCTCTGCCTAAGTTTTTTCATTTTTCCTCACCTTTAGTGCACTACTCAATATACCCATACACATGTGATAATTTTATTATACCAACAGTCTCTCTAAATCCTTTAGATCTTTATCTGACTGGTCATGGTCACAATCAGGTACATGATGATGTGGTCTTACGATTATAGGATGAAAATCTTGAACCTATTATTCATGATCTCTTCAATTATAAATATTTTAAATGTTCAGAGTAATATGTTACAACTTCTAATGATCAAGGTAGTTTTCTAATTGATGTATCTTAATTTTATGTCCCTCAAGAATATGATATGTTTAATCTTAAGTTTGATAAAACTAGTGGCATTAATAGTATTTTCATTGATACATCTGATGGCATTGGTGCATACCTACCTGTTGATTTTTCTAAGCCACCCAAATTTGATGTTCCACCATCAGAAAGTTCATATACCTATTAGGAAGTTGAGGAAATTTAGCCCTCCATGATAGTTATGTCAGGTTCATGCAATCCTATTGAGAAATATGAACTTAGTTGGATCCTGATTGTCACACATAATTCTTTTCTTAACATTTATCCACTTGAATTGAGCTCATTCTTGAAGGACTTTCAAAATTTTCAACTCAATTCTGTAAACCCTCAAGATGGATTTTTTGATCGGATAAAATATTCTTGTTTGGTTAATGTTTCATCATGTGAAATGTTGTATCACACTCATGATTGGGGATAATATATTTTACAAATACTCACAACTTGAAAGCCTGTCTTTATTATTGTCAAGAATAAATTCATTTTTGATCAAAATATTCCTCCCTATCAAATGCTTCTGATATCAGTCACCTTCTGATCACTTTCGTGCATTTCATGAATCTAATCATATTTTTTGCACAATCTCTCTTCTTGAGTGACAGTAAATCATCTTGATTCATTCAGCGAATAAAGACCCTTTTGATGTTATAAATACCTGTTTTGGTTTGACTCTTGCTTCCAATCTTTCACAAGCCTGGTATCTTTATTGTTTTCCTGAATTTGCGATATCAATGATTTTTTTTAAATACCTTAAGATTTCATATCGTTGGCATGATGTCTAATAAAATTAAAATGGAATCGATGGTGAATAGAGAATCTTATGTGATAACTGGTCAATCTAATCATAATACTAGTTCTAACAACTATGACTTAATTAATTGTTTTCCTATCAGCATACCTGATGATAGTTGTCTTACATTGTTTAATTTTGTTCAACCAAGTGTTCTTCATGGTTCATCATTTCATTGTTCAGATGCTTGTCAGATAGTTGAGACACTTCAGTGTGAGATGATGGTTATGTCAAGTCCTCACCATCTTGACAAAGTTTCTGGACGAGATGAGATTGAATTCCCCTCAAAATATTCTCTTTTCGATTCAAATGCAATAATTGAAAATTCATTTTATCATGGGCATCATGGTTTTTATATTTATTGTTCTAAATATCAAGATCCAATCGTCGAATGGTTAGACCAATATTACATAGCAAGCTCCATCACAAATAACAAGTTTTGATCTTTCTTGATGTTTGCAAAAACTGAAAATATGAGTGAATGTACTTCCGCGAGTAGCCTTCAAGGTTTGTATGATCATCATTTCAAGAAATAAGGTAAATCTTGAAACTAGTTAAAGCTAGTAAGTATGACACATCTTTTTATTGATAAGCAAGAACTTCCATTCATTGCGAAAGTTTGTCAAGTTGTAGTCTTTTCTTGTGCACAATGCTTTATACGTATTTTAATTGCTTACATATTTGTGATTGTAGGTTGAGAGTAGTTATGGTGGCTACATTGGAAATTTAGTTATACTTAGCACTGAGGTTCTAGTTGGTTAGGTTAGGACTCGGTCTAGTTGCATGTTAGTTTCACTTACACACTCAACATGCACTCACTCTCCATTCAGTCTATGCATTTTTTTCCTTTTATTTTATCTCCCATGTTTCTTTAATTCAGTTCTGCATTTTTTTTCCCTTTTGATCTTGTTTTGTTGTTTTATTATGTTTTTTCTTTCATCTTTCATTTAATTAAATTTTGCATGAAAATTTATTTCGCTTGGATCAAAATACAATGTGGAAAAATGATCTGTAAAATTTCATGGATATTCCACTGGATAGATTGTCACAACATATTTGATAATAATGTATTACAATTTTGAATATCTACACTATTACAGTTTTATTAAAATTTAAGATCTATAAATTTAGCTCTTATTAGCGCATGCATGCGAATGGAAATTATGAAGAAAAATAAAGAATGATAAAATAAGCTCACACATGCACATAAGACACAAGATATGCTCTGGGAAACCCTTTTGGGAGAAAACCCAGCTGGAAGGTGAGGTCGGGTTGCTCTCTTTCTCTATCTAGAAATATGGCTGGAGATACAAAGAAGTTAGGTTTTTGGCCTGTGGGCTTCTACAGTGAACAAATAATCTCTGTGTTCTCTACCTCCTATCCCCCTTGGCTATATTTGCACAACTATGGAACAAAAAGCTCTTGAAATAATGGAATTCCTCTTCCTCCTAGTGGCCAGGTTATAACACAACCCGATAGCCTACTAGTGGTTAATTTTGACTAGATCAACTCTTAGTTATAGTTACAATGTAGACTCTTCTAGTGTATTTTACATCACAGCTCTTGAATCTGCCTCTTGATTTCATCATTCTCTAGAACAGAGCACCTATAGATCGGTCCATTGGGTAGCGGCGCACCTAGGGTCAGGTCAATGGGGTGCTTGACCTGACAGTGTAGAGGCACCCCTGTGGGTGAGGTGAAAATGTCCCTGTACTCCTCCATAACCTTGTCCATTTGTTGTTGTCATGCAGAGGAGCCATGTCTAGAGGTTGTGGCCACAGTCTTCTTCTTGCTTTGGGGGCGAATCATCAAGAAAACAAATTTCCTGGTTTGGGAAATGAGCTTATTGCATTGTTTTGCAGTAACCAAAGAGATAGTGGGAGGTGGTGGTACCTCTGGTATCATGTACAATTTATTTCCCAAAGTAACAATAAAAACGTGAGGCTAAGACTCATACATAGCATGCTGCTTCCACAAGTATGGTTGGTCTAATAATACATCAGAAACATCAATAGGAGTAATGTCACACAAGACCTCATCCGTGAAGGGCTTGATGCTATAGGGAAGGCGGCATTGCTGGCTGACACGAAGATCCCGTCCTTGGTGAAGCCACCCAATGGTGTGTGGTTGTGGGTGCAATGTGGTCAGCAAGCCCAACCGCTTCACGACATCTGCTGAAATGAAGTTCTTTTGGCTCCCATTGTCGACAATGAACCATAGCGGGGAACCCTTTACCCACATCTGGGAGTGGAAGAGATGCTCTGCCTCCTCTGGATCTTCATAGTGGTAACAGTGGCGTTGGGTTCCGCATCAATAATTTGCTTCCCTTTGTCATTCACCTTGTCAGGTTCTGATTCAGAGTCGGAGCATGCATCTGATTCAAAAGACCTCATCTCAGCCACCAGCGACTGCTTGGCCCGACACTCACTTGTGTTGTGAGTGGAGGTCTTATGGAACTCACACCACTTTTCCGTGTCCTTCTTTGGCTTCACGGTGTTGTTATTTGCTTGTGTCTTTGGCAGGTTGTCTTGGGCCGCCATGCCTTGGCTTTGTCCTTTGTTTTGCGGTTTGGGGGCACCTTTCCCTTGCTTTTTATTTGCAGATCCAAAGTCTCGTTCTTTCTGTTTGAATTTCTTCTCAATCTTGGCAGCATATCAGTATGCCGTACTAAGTAAGAAGATGTCGAGGAACTCCATTTCCTCCTGAATGTATCTATGCAGATAACCGTGATACTATAGCACCAAATTTTTCTCTGAATCTTTGATACCCAACTTTGTGCGCAGGGTATGGAACATATTCGTTAGCTCATGCACATCTTGATCCCTTTGTTGCCGTAACATGGTCCATTGTATGTACTTGTCCTTATAGCTCCCCATGGGATAGTATGGTTCCTTGATGGCATCTCGGAAATAATTCCAAGTGGGTATGGCTAAGAATAGAGAGGGTTCTGTCTCGTCCTTTTTCTCACAGTAGGTTTCCCACCAGTCCTTGACATGGGGGGTAGCTTTGAGGAGTGCAAAAATAATCTTCTCCCGATCAGAAAATTCATGAACCGAGAAATATCCTTCTAATAGATTCAACCATCTATCTAGCATCTGCATCTATTTAACCCTCAAATATGGGAATGTCAAAGTTTACTTGTACCTTAAAGGGATTCGTGCCTCTAGAGTGGTTGCTGGATGCAGATGCATCGCCAGTGGGCAGTCGTTGAAGGATCTGGGAAAAGTTATCCACCATCACGTTCATTTGTTTTTCGAGGGCCTCCTTGAGAAATATTTTGATAGGATCTCCTGCTCCCTCATCTTTCTTTTCGTCCCCCATGGGCATCCGTTAGGGTTTGTGAGGCTGATCTTGCAAAGGTTCCACTAGATCGAGCCCTAACTCCTTATACCCTGACCTCGTTGGGGACATGCAAATAAGGATCGAGAAAAAATAGACCGCTCTGATACCACTGATCCAGATTTATGCAGGAGCACAACATAATACATAAATAACCACAAACATAGAAACACAGTGGAAATAAGGCTTCATTTCATTAATGTAAAATCACAGAAATATGCTTACAAACATGATGGAAATAAAATAGCTAGGGTGCTGGTAGCGAATCTATGAGAAGAGATGTGGCGGCTACATACCTCTGAACTGTGTTACAATGAGGCTCGAGGGCCTATTTATTATGGATAAACAATGGAGAACTCTAAACGTCCAAAAAAACTAACCCTAGGATATGAAGCGCCAAAACTATGGGCCCCGTTTGGGTAAATTGGTGTTTCAACTTCCCGGGGACGTAACTTCGGCATACTATCTCTGTTTGGGGCTTCAAAATGGCTCCAAAAGTTCAAGACCCGAAAAACTGCTAAAAATAGTAAGTTGTGAAAAAACTGAAAGAGACAATGGTGGGGCCCCAAGTGGAATAGGCGGGTGGCCACCAATATCCACCTGGATCATGAACTTACCCTATAAATTCCTACATGGTATTAAGTTGTTTTGAGGGCGACATCTATTGCTAATCCAAATTCGAAGCCAGTTTGACTGCATGCGTCTGTCATTTTCCAGATCTACTGTTTCTGACCACTTTTGAGCCAAGAGAACTGCTCTGTTGTGTCTGGAGCCTCTGTTACAGTGAAGAACCACTTTTCATGCAAAACGGTTTTTGGTTGCCCAAGTTATGTCATTTTAGATCTGGAGGTACAAGGTATTGTTTTGCATTTATATTTATTTATCCCTCTGTTTATTTCGGTTTATAGTCTTTTTTTATTACCGGATCTATACCCTCTTCTTCGCGTTTACTCTTTTCTCTATGTTGTGTGCGATCTGGTAAACCAGAAACAGAAAGATGGGATTTTTTTGTTGAGTATGCTCTTTCCCCGTGACTTTGTGCTATCTCGGGAAATCTGAAATAACAAGAAACATATATAGTTTTTGGACGGACTGACCGGAAATATAGCGTTCCACTCTAAGGCTTGTATTTTTTTGTTGCTTTTTGCGTGGTTGTTTCTTTGTAGGAAAAAGGCATGCAACAGGAAGAGAAAAAAGAAAAAAGGAACCCTTCCTCCTTTCAAACAATTACAGAATCCTTTTAGTAGCTCACTTGGTGTAAAGTTACTTTATGAGAATAATGGTCTTCTGTTCAAGTCTCTTTGTCAAGCTTATTTTTCTAAAAATATTTTTGTCAAGTTCCACTTTTTCTCAAAAAAAAATTCTGCAAGTTACCTTTTATAAAAAAGGGTTTTATTTAAAAAGCACATGTAAAAGTAACTTTGTAAAAGTGACTCTCACTTATTTATAAAAGTGGGTCACATAAAGTAGTATATTTTTAAAATTGAGCTTATTATATTAAGTTTGGAAAAGTGGGAGGGGAGGGGGGATTTTTTTTTGGGGGATTTTTTTTTGTAAGTACAACTTCATCATCAAATTTCAGCCTATCACGTAACTACTCGACATCTACTCCAAATTTTCTTCAAAAATGCATAAATTCTTCATCTAGAAGCCATTTTCAGAGACGTTTTTTTTTTAACCGACCTAATTTTTTGAGATATTTCCATTGGAGAAGTTGTTTCAACCTTTTTAGATTCAGTTTTTAAAAATGGAAAGTGCATGCCTAATTATTCTTAACAACACCAATTATTTCCAATGGCTATCCTACATGGTAGACTTACTTAGAATTAAAGAGATTTATAGAATAGCCTTAGGATAAGAATATAAACCTACCGATGCAGATAAAACAACTAAATGGGAAAATAAGCAAGATCAAGCTGTAATGTTCCCAAATTAAGAACAGCTACACTATTGGGAATATCTCAAGATATTACCAATGTGGAGATCAGCAATACATAAACATGAGCTGGGAAATAACATTGAATACATTAATACCAAGAATGCCGGAATATCTACATAACCATTACATTAGATGATAGTAGAAACCAATGTATAAAGGTTCTTGAGGAAATGATCTCTCAAGCTAGGCTATGCAACCTCAATGAAACATATACATGAAAATGGAGAAATACTGCTATACAAGGGAATCCCTGGCTATGACTGCGCAATCCATGAGGAGGAACTGCTGCAAAATGTCAATAATACATAGATATGAAAATAGTAGCTCAAATAAAGAAGGGGGAGAAAGATCTCAACCACTGAAACATACAATACACAATCCTCAAAGGGATTGGTTGAAATATACACAAAATGGAAAATTTGCAGAAATGAATACAGAATACAATAACTCAAGAACTGGAAACAAGTGGAGAATACTGAAGATGCTGCAATCAATAAAAAGATCTCCTCCAATGGATCTCTAGAATTATAGGCTAATCCTCTCACCTAATATCTAACCCCCCAAACATATGGAACAAGTATCCATTGCAAATACACTCAGAAATAACGCAGTCTAGAGAAGGGAATGCATTGTTGGTGAAGAGAAATGCTTGGCCTGATGCCAATGATCTGAAATATGCTCCTAGATCTCCCTCACTAACCTCCCAGAGGAATAGAAGCTCCCTCCTCTGATAGATGAGCCAAGGAAATGGTATATGGTGTCCTCCACTGCAACACCCCAGCAATACTGCGTTATACTTGAGCAGAAATAATGTAGTAACTGAAAGGAGAAGCTTTGACCTTGAGCCAAGAGATATGGATAATGAAGAACAATCCTCCAAGAGGCCCCTGAATAAGGTGAAGAAATCCTAAGCAGGAATTCCTCGGAAATTCTTGCTAAACAATAGAGAATGCATAATTGTCTGAATAGACAATGAAATGAATAATCAAAAGCATGAGCAACAATGGTTGCCTTTCCCTCCATTTAAACAAGTGAAATATCTCTCTCTCCATGGGCTCCATCCATTAGGGTTTCCTCCACCAAATATCCTCTTCCTTATTCACACTGCGCTGTCTTCCAAAGTGAGCCACTCCTCCTATGGCAGTGCTGTTGACTTAGTCAAACCTGACCTTGTCTTCATGCATTTGCCCCTTTTCACACTTGAGGGTGCAAAATCAAGTTCTTATGTCTATCCCTTTCCATATGTGAGGGATTTTATTCATGTTTTAAATAAACATGGGCCTCCTTACCCATTTATTTAGTTGCTAGGTGATAAAAGAAAAACTTTAATGTTCCATTTAGCTATGAGCTAAAATGGGAACATTACAGTCCTCCTCTCCCAAATGTTGCTTGTCCTCAAGCAACTGCAAGGATAGAACTGAAGAATCTCCACCCAAGACATGGAGTCTGAAATATGTTGAGGAACATCTTCCTCATGTAGATCCTCCATCCCCCAAGCAATCATCCATACAAAGTGAGTTACCTCCCAACATGGCAACTCCTGACAATTATCTTCCACCTTTGGCTCCTGCAATGTAGGTGGGCTGAAAATATGATCTTGGTAGAAAAAATAGCCTACCCCATGCTGTCCTTCTCTCCACTTAGGATAAGTGTAGATTATATGCTGATATTGGGCTGCAACAATGTTTCCCTCAAGTGGAAAAATGAAGACTAGACCTCCAAGGATCTCTTCCCCAGTGTTATGAAACATGTTGTCCCAAATCATCTCATATGTGATGAGTTGGAAGTCACCATCATATGGCATCCAAGAAATCATATGGCTTACCTCAAGTGGAAAAAAATGTTTTGTTGTAGTGGCCACATGTCCTCTCATGCTCCCATTATAACATACAATGCAAATAATGTGGGAGATCTCTCCCCCAAGGGACACATCCAATCAATGTGCCATTCCCCCAATCATGCTCTCAACAAATACAAAGACAACAACAACATAATGAACCATAATGAGGACCATGCTTTCTGTCATGTGTGGCAAGGGAGAAGGACAATGGTCCCTCAATTGTAACCAATGCATTTTGACCCTCAATTGCAAAAGAGTATGACAAAAAGTGAGGCCTCTCAACCACTTTCTTGCTGTCCTACTCTCCTCAAATGAATGGAGAAGGTAAATGATGCATGGTGCAAGGTGAGTATGTCCTCCAAAATACATTTCCTCCCCAATTCCTCCTGGGGAGTGGTCACCAATAGTGCTCATGGCCTCAAGTAGACCATGGGGTCTAGGAAAAATAATGCCCCTCCTTGGAGCAACATCCTGTACATATATGGTGTTGTAGCTCCCTACAACACCCTCCAAAAAAGACCACCATTTCAAATTTTTGGAGCCCCTTAAAACTAAAGAGAAACTTTTAAGTCGCCAAGTCGCAAAGTTAAGTTATTGATGAAAAACCGCGATCTGCGCACCTTTGCGACCCTGTGTCGCTGTGTTGCCAAGTCGCAGATCGGGATAGGTCGCACTTTGTCGATCATTTAATGAAAAACGCTAACTCAATGTCTCCAGTGATCTAACACTTTTGACTTTCTAGCTTTGCAAGGTCGCAAAACTATGAAACTAATTAACTTGCAACCCAGCGACCTGCATTTATTGCTCGCACGTGCGACTTTCTATATAAGGGAGGTTGCAGGTCGCATTTTACACATTCAATGATTTGTAAGAAAATGCCTCTGACAGCTCAACTGGCGCGTTTTTCCCGGGTAAGTTGCAATTTCTTCCTGCTGTTTCCGTTTTGATGCTTTTCTTACCAAACCCATCTCCCCTTAGGCCTTTAAATTGTCTTTTGACTGAGCTTTTATGTTTCTGAGGGTTTTAGGAATTTGTTTTCTGCATAAATTGCCCAAACCTCACTGTTTTTCAGATTCACACCTCCACGACATCATCCCTTGCTATTTAAATACTGCCACAGCTCCACCTGGACCTAGCCAACTTGTAAATCCTCAAGAGGATGGAGAAAAGGAGGTTCAAGGCCGCGCGCGCGTAAACCCCCCGGGCAAGCCATATTGCGACCTGCGACCCAGCGACCTAGTCGCGAGGTCGCAAAGTCGCAGTATTCTCCAGTTTCTAGGATTTGCGACCCTGCGACCCAGCGACCTAGTCGCGAGGTCGCAAGGTCGCATCTTTCCAATTTTCTAGAGATCTGCAACCTAGCGACTCAACGACCTGGTCGCGAGGTCGCAAGGTCGCGCCCGGACTCTGTTCTTGCAATCCGCGACCCAGCGACCCAGTAGTCCAGTTTTGCATTAGCGCAGTTAAATTTCATCACTAAATTGTAACTGGTTTTTTATCACCATGTCGTTCTTATCGTGGGATTCCTTTATGAATTTGACAGGTGAAATTCAAGAAGACATAGAGAGCATACCTGTGTTATCAGATTCTAGTGACATGGCGCCCCCGCTATCTCGGAGGAAGGACAAGAAAATAGTGGAAGAGATTGATGAGCTGGAGGTGGTGTCCCCACCCCCAATATACCGAGATACACTATGTACTTTTTCAAAAGACGACAGCATGAGATGGTACCAGATTTATCATGAGTTCGCCACACCAGAAGAAGAATTTCCAGAATATCTCCCAGACCGGGAAGTATACTTGGCGGTAAAGAGGTCCAAACTACATCTGGCAGGGGCGCATCTAGCCATATTCCCATGTCCGGAGATCATAGACTGGATCATACAAAAGACAGACCCCGAGAAGTTTGTGATCAGGGATCACCAAGGCAGAGCTTTCGCTACACTGGTAGGCTCGGATGCTCACATTTATTACTCACTGCCTCGCCCAAACGAGCATTTCTCTCCAGAATGGGATGTTACTCACGTCGTTCCAGTAGTTGATACTATTAGGCAATGGTGGGAGGAGCCCGAGAAGTTCAAGGTCAAGAAGGACCAAGAGTACCCAGTGGCGAGCCTGAGAAAGGTTTACAAATTGGTTGCCGCCATGCTTTGCAGACTTTACGGGCGCCCAGATTGCTCCACCTTCAGCGGCAGTTGGGCTACTATCATGGAGTATGTGACAACATATGGCACCCGTTTCAACTGGGCCGGCATACTGATGACTTCGATGCAGACCAACTTGAACTCGGCATTGGCCCCGGATGAAGGAATGCCTGCCGAATTTTACATGGCCTCTTACCTACTAGATGCTGTCTGCGCCAGAGTACAGTTTGAGGGATGGGCGCACAACTGGGATTCCGAGCAGTCGTGCGCAATTCATCTACAACTCAAGGTATTTTGGGAATCCAAATACAAACAGGATATTGATCAGATTTCCCAAGTATTTATCCCCTCTCTGTACAGACATTTATTTGGCCAAGACGCCCCCTGCATGTCGTGGCGGGCCAAGGAGACTCTAGTCAAAGTGGCACACTGGTTCCCTTTCCCTGGATACACCTTCATCCGAGTCTTTGGAACTTACAAGGCGCCACATGCTATGCCTCGCTTTGTGACAGACAAAATGCTTATTCAGGAGGTATGCTTTCAAATGTCACACGGATTCTCCAGCATCCTGTCTAAAGGCAAAAAGAAGCTGTGGCCCATGCTACCCCTCACCATTGGTGCATACACAGTTAAAGACTTCAGGGAAGTAGCAGCAGAAGCAGAAGCAATGAGAAGTTATCAGCTCGGGGCGCTTGAACACCGAACCTATGACCCAGAGAAAATAGTTCCTGAACACTGCTTGAGAGCTAAATTCAAGTGGACTTATCAGCATCTTGAGCGCCCGACGGAAGATGAGAGAAGGAACTGGTATAATGCTGAAAGAAAAATTGCTCCGGGAGCAGACGTGGTCCAAGAAGACCCAGATGATCAGAACTTAGAAGACAGAAGTCATCATGTAGGAGGTTCCTCTTCCTCTTTACCCAAGAAATATCGAACCAACACAGGGCTTACTCCATCCATCAAACAAAAAGAAACAGAGGCAAAATCCGAGCAAGAAAGAGAGAAGAAGATAAAAGAGGATGAGGAAGCGCGCCAAAAGAGTGCAACAACAACACAAAAGAAGAAGCAGGCCAAAGAGGCCAGGAAAGAAAAAGAGGGCAAGGAGGCACAGGCCGCAGCAGAACGGGCACTTAAAGCAGAGCTGGACAAAGCAGAGGCTGAACGCCAAAAGAAAGCCGAACAGGTTGTTGCAGCTGAGCAGAAGAAGAAGGCCGAAATAGAAGCAGCAACAGAAGCTGAACGCCGGCGAAAGGAAGAAGAAGAAAAGAACACAGAAGAAAGGGAGGATGACATGCTGGACGACCTCGAGGTGACTCCCCTCGATATACCTCTGGGCAGTACCAAGCTCTCTGACGTTAGATCACCCCAGGGACAGGAAGAAGATGTGTTTGACCTAACCAAACTCACATTCGATCAGTTTTCTTTCAAAATCCGGCAAGAGAAGAGGAGGTCACTGGCGCAAAGTCCCTCTGCCACATCCACAGTGGCAACAGGCAAAGACATAGTCCTTGATACCAGGACTAATCCTGTAATGATAGCATCAGCGGGTACTGCTTTCTCCGCAGCTACGGAAGAGAATGTAACCCGAATGAGTAGAGAAATAGTCTCTCTACAAAATAGACTGCAAGCAGCTGAGCAACGCGAGAAGAGAGCAGAGCAAGAGAAAGCAGAATTGCAAGCAGAAGTTCAACAACTTCGAAACCAGACTCCACCAGTAAATGAAGTCCCGCTGGCCATTTTCAAGGAGTGTGAAGTGTTGGAAGTGACTATGAGGCAGGCATATGGTGAAATGTTCACCATCAAACAAACAGTCGCCCCACTGGCAAGAGCACGAGCGGAAACCAGGCAAAGACACGAGCAGCTTAGGGAGGCTTCACAGCCCTTAGACAAGATGATGGGCTGGACAATACAGTACCCTCAGGCACCTGAAAATTTGCCTAAGAGGGACTGGATTCACACGCAGGATGCAAAGGTTCAGCTCCGCATGGCGATACAATCTAAAGACAAACTGTCTAAGGACTTGGACAAAGTAATGTCCTCGTACAACCACCTGATCAGTGGTATCGACTCAATGCATACTTTGCACCACATTCCATCGCTTGGGGCATTGGACGAAGAGAAAACCTGGGAACAAGTGGACCAGGACATCCAATCATTTTTGCAGCCTATCAAGCAAGTCGCTGCTGATCCAGAGCCCTCAGCATCTCAAGAGCATCTGAGTCAGTTTATTGCCACTCCAGCGTGGATTTATACCAAGCTTGCCTCGCTTTCAAATCAGATCGCACAGAAAAGGGAAACCTTAGTACCAAATGCGTTGGAATGTATGCATCGATTGAAGGAGGAGGTCCCTCTGGTTTCCCCCATAGCGGCAGAGTACCGGACATGGCAGGATTTTCTCAAGGAGCAACAGGTTGACGTCCCTGACATTAACATTTCGCGTCCATCTCCACAGCCCGGTAGCAGCAAGTCATGAGCAGCAAGTAGAGCTAGGTCGCAAGTCGCACCAACAGGGCAGGTCGCAGGTCGCATCACCTACCCAGGTCGCAAGTCGCGCATACCAGTCAGGTCGCAGAAAGAATGGGTCGCAAGGTAACCCAACGGTCAAGAAGGTGAACAGTCAAGGAAACCCAACGTGCAGTTTTGGCATTATAAATACTCCTACGGGAGCTTGTACAAGGGCTTTTCTTTTTGGAAACTCAAGAGCTACATGCAATTGTATTGAAAGATTCTACACTTGAGCATATGAATATAGATTCTTGTTAAAACACCCTATGGTTATGATGTGTTTTGCTGTGCGAACACTGTGTGTATTCCTTGTACAGTTTCAGAACATCCTATGATTAATGAAACTGCACTCTTTATGTCATCATTTATGCGTCATGGCTACCTGTGTTGTATCAATGATGTTCATTTTATCATCTGTTCTATTAATGAATGTTAATGAACTATTTTGTTAGCATTTTGTTTTATCTTTCAGGAAGTAAAGGGTTATCTTATCATAAAGAACTATTTCTTTTGTGATTAGACTACCTCATAAGCATTACCCCCCAAAAGATGTGTTGCTAATGACATCTCTTGAGGTGTATGTGCTTTATCTATAATCTTGCTACGCATAGTGTTTGATTCGTGTTTAATACATCAATCCTGTATTCTGTATCATGTGAATAAGTGTACGTCCGCAGGTTCAAATAGGTTCTTTTGAGACCAAAAGGAAGTCGTCTTAAGCGGTAGCCGGACCCACACCCCGGACGGGATCCCTATTCCAAACGGTTCAAGGTCTAATTGGGACTTTCTACCGGGGAGATCCCCTACTGTTGGCCGAACAAATTTTCCCGTCAACAGAATTGGTGCTAGAAGGAGGGCCTGAATGGCAGCCTCCCAGCACACAACGAACATCCCATCACAAACTCCCCTAGGGGAGGTCATAAACAATGAAACTGTCCCTCCTCCTCTAGAAGATATTCCAGAGAGGGAGACTCGATATTTTGAAATCACTAGGGCGCAGTTGAGAGCCTTGCGCCCAGCTACCCGCGATCTTATCAACAACTTACGGTTTACTCCAATCATGGAATACCTTGCCCATACTAGAACTCCGCCCGAGAACATCACCCGAAACGGTGCCCTTGCGAGTACCATACCCGAGCTCGTAAATCTCATGTTGGAAGACCTCGCAAATGCTGTTGAAGAAAATGACCCGATTCTCCAAGAGGGCGAAGAATTTGCTGACACCGAGCCTTTCCCCGACTCCCAGCCTAACCAGACTCGACAAAACAACAACCAGGCACACCCCCCACCCGGGGATGGTGAGGGAGACAGAGGCCGAGGAAATGTAGACGGGGGGAATAGGGCTCGTAGAAATGAAGGAGAAAGGAATAGAGCTCGCAGAAATGAAGAAGAAGGAAATAGAGGCCGAGGGGCCGGAGGTAGAGGAGATAGGGGCCGAGGTCAAGGAAACCAAGCTCGCAATCATCAACCAAACCCAATGAGGCCCCCTGTACACAACTTGGGATATCTTAGAGATTTTCTGCACCGTGGGAGACACCAAGACGAACACTCCCGTCACGAGTCAGAAGCATCGGTCTCAGGTTCGGGAGGCGAATCTGAGCATGATTTTAGGCAACACCAGCGGGCTAGGAGAGTGCAACCCCTAGCCTGGATGGCTCAATCCCCATTAAATCTTCTGGGCCCGCTCCAAGATCTGCCTAGGCATCCGGAGAAACATCTCCCTAAGTTCGACCCTGAGAAAGGCACCTTAGCCGAAGATCATATCAGCAGCTTCTATTTGTCTCTGCAAATCATGAGAGTCCAGTCCGATGATGTCGCATGTCGACTGTTTCCCCATACCCTCGAAATCAAGGCGGCCACATGGTACCGCTCTCTCCCCAGTGCCTCTATCACTTCATGGGACCAATTCCGTCGCACGTTCCTGCATAAGTTTTCAGAAGATAAAACTCCTTCCATGCTTCTCACTGAATTGAGCACCATCAAGTGTCATAAAAAGGAAAAGGTTAAGGACTTCAACCAATGCTTCGCTACCATACTGCAGAAATTTCCCCCAAACCTAGCGTTGGATGACTCAATCACCATTGATTACTATACCAAGGCCCTCCCTAGGGACATTGCCGTTTTCGTCAAACGTGAAGCCCGCGCTACACTTACGGCTAATTATGAGGCTGCTCTCGCCGTAGAGAAAGACATGCTTTCGATAGGAGCCATCGATCATGAAGGGAGAGATGATCACAAGCCTAACACAAAAAGAGGTCAGTCCTCCACTCCTAAGACCACTGATAGGGATAGGGATGCATTTGATTTTGAAAGCATGGCAAAAACGCTCAAGCATTTGACGAATGAAGTCACTGACCTAAGGAGAAGGGGACAGAAGCCACAACTAGCACTAAACCACCCAAACCTTTTTTCAGAAAAAGTAATCCCAACACTAACAGACCTCCGTCTAACACAAATACTACTCTCAATGTGGAAGAGATAGGGAAAGATAACTTCTGTTCTTTCCACCAAGCTGCCCACTCTGAAAAAACGTGCCCTCAATGGATTGGCAGCATGACAGCAGTAGTTAATCAACTTTTAGATGACCAAACTCTAGGGGATGTGATGGAGGATGATGTTTCAGATCACTATGAAGATCCGCCCTCAAACGAAGAACCAGGATCCTCTATCCTTGCTTTTGACGTAATCCGAGGTGGGGAAAACCTTACCTCCATTGATATCAACATGGCAGATGCTCCCAAAGATCAGCCCGTGTGGAATTATAGCCTCAGAAGCAAAGGACTTGTTCCCGAGCAATCCTATGAAGACAAGAAAAGGGCTTTCCTAAGGAAAATCCTGCCCCCAGGAAACGGAAAACAATCTGTCCCGGAGAAGCTCCCCAACAACACTACCCGAGCGAGTCAAAAGAGCAAACTTCCGACAAAATCCTCTAAGACCTCCGCCGAGCCTAGCCCTCAACCAGAGCCCAGCTATAACATTGTTGAAGATATGAAGAAAACAAGAGCAAACATTTCTCTCTATGAGTTGGCCCGCATTACTAATCAAAAGGAGCTCATTCTTAAGGCTTTCGCAAATACTTCAGCTACGAAGACTGTGAGCAACACGTCTGCGCAAGCCGGACCAGATGTACAGTCCATAGTAAATGCCATCAATACCAACTCAAGAGGATCCACACCTCCTTTCCTTTTGTCCTTCGAGATTTTTAACTTCAACGTCCACAACTGTCTAGTTGACTCCGGTGCCTCAACAAACGTCATGCCCCTATCCATCTGTAAAAAGCTGAACATTCGCCCGGAAAAAACTAACGCAAAGATTATACAACTTGACAGATCACAAGTACCAGCCGTAGGAGAGTTGAACAATGTCATCATCCATTTGTCGTCAGACTCAAGGGTCCATCAATGCATTGACATTGTGGTTGTCGACATCCCAGAAGCATACGAGCTATTGCTTAGTAGGGACTGGTCCAGCAAGTTACAAGGTTATTTCGCCACCGACTGGTCCCACTTGTGGCTTCCTTACAAGGGGCGGAATAATCAAATCAGGGTAGAAAGTGAACCTTATATGAAACACACTGTCATTGATTTGGATGCCGTTAATGAACCCATCAGCTTCGCACAAGAAGAACTTGGTATGTGTTTTCTGGAAGCCTTATTCGGATGCTACCAACCCCCTCAGTCTTTTGTAGGCCCCGAGGTCCAATCTGAACTAGCACTTGTCACAGAGGAGCAAGTCACTTCTGTCTCACACTCAACCGAAACCCCTCCCCTACCTATTACCCCGAAGGAGCCGGAAAGTGACATGTGGACCTTGTATTATGACGGTTCCAAGACCCATGATGGAGCTGGTGCTGGTTGCATATTGCTTGACCCTCACAAGAATAAATACTTAATCTCATGCCGGTTAGAATTCCAGTGCACTAACAACACTGCTAAGTACGAAGCGTTAATCCTTGGACTTAAGAAAGCACTAGATTTGAAGGTAAAATGCTTACAGGTCATTGGAGATTCCGAGATTATCACCCGCCAGGTACGCAACACTATTCACTGTTTATCTCCACATTTAAAGGCGTATCAACAAGAGGTATGGCGATTGATTTCTGCTTTTGATGCATTTGGAATTAAATCTATTCTTAGAATGCACAATGCAGCAGCTGATACTCTGGCTAATGCTGCTGCTAGATTTACCCCCTTAAGGGACGGTTTTTCTATTGAAGTTGTATATAGACCCTCTGTGCCAGGCAACATTTCTAATTTACGCGTTTTTAACGATGATCAACATATTTTGGACTTTATGTGCAATGCTAAAGTATTCAAGGATGCCGCGATAGAAGAGGAAGAGCATGAGCATGCTTTACAGAGATAGCATGATGAACGCAAAGAGAACATTATGCCCAAGGGGGTGGTGTCACTAGAAAAGCTCTTTGATCTGCAAAGCCGATTTCGCAGGCCTCCGAACACCAAAGTGCAAAGTTCCATATTGGCACATCGGCAAGTGAACTTGGGATCAGATGAGAACCCAAAGTTCGTTAACCTCGGCAAAGACTGTAGTGATGAGGAGGCACGAGCCTTCACCCAGTTATTCCGTAAGTATCGCGATGTATTCGCTTGGACATATGAAGATCTACGTACATACGATACCCGTATCATTCAGCATGTAATACCCATGAGGGAAGGCGTTAAACCCTTCCAACAGAAACTCAGGAAATTGCATCCAACATTGGAGCCAATGATTCTAAAGGAACTTAAGAAGCTCCTGGATGCACGCATTATTTTCAAAGTTCGTCACTCCACGTGGGTGTCAAATTTGGTACCCGTATGAAAGAAGTCTGGCGAGATCCGCTTGTGTGTAGATTTCCGTAATCTGAACCGGGCCTCAAACAAAGACAACTACCCGGTGCCCCCCATGGAACAGATATTACAAGCTGTGTCTGGATCTGAGATGTTCTCCCTATTAGATGGCTTCTCCGGCTATAACCAGGTGCTGGTAGCTGAGCCCGACAGACTGAAAACCACCTTCCGGACAAAATGGGGAACCTTTGCTTTCAGACGCATGCCCTTTGGCTTGATCAATGCGGGGGAAAATTTCCAACGAGCCATGGATATAGCATTTCGTGGTTTAATAGGGCAGAGCGTGGTGGTCTATTTGGACGACGTCACTGTATTTTCAAAACGTAGGGGCGATCATTTACGCCACCTCAAGCAAATCTTCGAGAGGTGCAGGAGGTACGGAATATCTCTCAACCCTAAAAAGAGCGTTTTCGTTGTGGCAGAGGGAAACTTGCTAGGCCACATTATCACTAAGCAAGGCATTGTGGTTGATCCGGAATGGGCGAAAGCCATTGCTCAGATTCCTCCCCCAAGCAACAAGAAAGCGATGCAATCCTTCCTGGGGAAAATTAATTTTGTCCGTAAATTCATTTCAGATTTCACCCAGATAGTCAGACCACTACAGGGAATTATTAAAAAGAATGTTGTATTCCAATGGAATTCCCCAGAGAGAGAGGCCTTCGATAAAATCAAAAGGGCTATAGCTGAATCCCTCCAAAGTCCCGAGGATTTTTTTTTGAGAATGCGGCTTAAGATGATGGAGCTTGGTGAAATGAAGTCGCCTTCACCACGTGGGCCCGCAGGCGAATTCGGGCGCAAAGTCTATTTTTAGACTATGTCTATTTTTAGACATATGGAGCATGGTTCGGGGATTCCAGTTTGAGATTCTTGGAGCATTGGTCATGTTAGTAAAAATAGATGAGACTCTATTTTTTAGGTCGAAGAGGTCGAAGTCTATTTTTAGACTGCCTCTCCTAAAAATAGGGAAGTCAAATATTATTTACCCTTAATAATATTTGGACTCTAAACAGCAGTTTACTCTCTTGGAGCACTTCAATTTGAGCTACGGATGTGGCACATGCAACTGCCAGAAGGAAATACACTTTTCTTATGGGGTATTGAGCTCATGCATGGTTGACTTCAGTTAGGACTTCAGTGGCAGAAGTTTGGTGGAGTTAATGAGACAGATAGTGGAGTTGTGTTCTGTTTATTTTAGTTGAACTAGTTGAGATTAATTTAACTAGCTAATCAATTAGTTATGAGTGGAGTGAATTAAATATTATTTAATTCATTAATTAGTAACTCATTATTCAACTCAAGAACACATCAGTTCACTACATTTTATGATCAGTTCAGTGGAGACCAGTGAAAGAGGTAGATGAAAGGGTGGAGTTAGCTATCAGTTGTGACTATACTGTTGCTATTTGCAACACACAGATAGGAGGAGTAAGCCCATGAGGATTGTGCAGTTCAGGCTGGTGGTTTATCTATATAAAGAGGCCATCCCATAGCATTGAAACACGCAATAGAGGCAAGGCAATTAGTGGTGAGTTTTGAACCAGTAACATGTTCAAAACCAAGCTAGATTGTGGGTAACTGTATGAGAAAGTACTGAGTACTTGTGAGGAGTATTGTACTGGGTTGGTTACTTGATTTCTTCATTATAATATACACAATAGTTGTGGGGTTTTTAGCTATAAGCTTTCCCCATACATACTGTGTTAATGTGTATGATGATTTGATGTGTTATCGCTTGATTTTATTTCCGCATGTGTGATGATCTGAGTTGAGTTGAGTGGAAGAGATTATGTGTTATGTATGAAGCTCAAATAGTATGTGACCAGGATAGTCTCGGTGGATAATTAATCATTATTCAGCAAATTTCTACATGGTATCAGAGCTATTGAAGCAGAGATTGATCATCACAGTGATTACAAACTTATTTCGGTAGACAGAGTCTGCATGAGGGCCAGGTAGCCTCCGGATTCATCTTTCTTCGGAAAGTGAAAGGTATGGTAAATGCCCCTTGCAATCAATCTCTGTGCTAGAAATAATTTGTTCTCACAGATCTAGAGCGGCTGAGCTTTGAGGTGGAATTCTAAATTTTGCAGCAGTTTTTTTTTCTTGGTGCCAGTGTTGAAAATGTCTTTCAACGGTTTGCGACTCGAATATGCTCTTGAAGGCAGTTCGAATTATGTTGCATGGAAGGATCGCATGGAGGCAGTATTAGAAGATAATGGTCTGAAGGAGTTTGTAGATATGGATGTCCAAAAGCCCACTGATCCTGCTGAAGTCGAAGCATGGCAAAAGAAGATGGCGAAGTGTCGAAGGATCCTGTTGGAGGGCGTCAAGGATCATATTGTATCCAGCCTGCATGGAAAAGCTACTCCATATTTAATGTGGAAAGCTTTGACGGATCTATTCCAGAGTAAGAGCAACCAAAGGAAGCTGGCGCTCAAAGATAAGCTCGGGAACATCAAGATGGAGAAGGGCGACAGTATCGCCAAATACCTCACGACAAAAGCTCCGCGATCGCATGCTTGGTTTCAAGTGTGATGGGATCGGTGTGGTTCTTGGACAGCGGTGCGTCATTTCATATGACGGGAGATTGGGATTTGTTCTCAGATCTGGAGGACAAAGATTTGGGTGTGCACATCGAGATGAGCGATGATGGTAGATACAGTGCGACTGGTATCGGTACCATATCCTTTCAGAGGGAGTCTGGTAAACCCTTTGTATTGAAGGATGTCATGCATGTACGTGGATTGAAGAAGAACTTGATCTCTGTGGCGATGTTGGAGGATAAGGGGTATGATGTGGTCTTAAGTGAAGGAAAAGCCTTCCTGCGCAGTAAGACTACTGGAGAGACCCGGAAGATAGGGGTTCGAACCAAGAACCTTTATCAGTTGCAGGTAGATGGCTGCACAGCTATGGCATGCAAGGCGGGAGAAGTGGTGAGCCGGGATGATGAGGGCGAACTGTGGCACAGGAGATTGGGCCACCTTCACCATGAAGCTTTGAAGATTCTACAGCAGATATCTACTGGAATTCCTAAGGGCACCCTTGTGCAGTCAGATCAATGCAAGGGGTGTACTTTAGGGAAGTATGTGAAAGCCACCTTTCACGAGAAGGATAGTCGCGCCACGACGATCCTTGAGAGAGTTCACACAGACGTGTGTGGTCCTTTCTCTGTTGCTTCGACAGCAAAGCACAGGTATTATGTGATCTTTGTTGATGATTTCTCTCGAAAGTGCTGGATCTTCTTCATGTCGAAGAAGAGCGATACATTCGTGAAGTTCTGTGAGTTTAAAGCACTGGTCGAGAAGGAGTCGGGGAAGAAGGTGATTTCTCTAAGGAGTGATAACGGTGGTGAATTCATCTCGGATGAATTCAAGGAGTTCTGCAGTGCAGAAGGGATTCAGAGAGAGCTCATCGCACCCCATAACCCATAGCAGAACGGGGTGGCTGAGCGGAAGAACAGAACGATCGTGGGTGCTGCACGGGCGATGTTGCATGATCAGGGCCTACCCCTTCACTTGTGGGCTGAGGCATGCAATACACCAGTGTATGTGCAGAACCGTTGTCCTCACAAGGTTCTTGGCATGAGTACACCGAAGGAGGCTTATTCTGGCAAGAGGCCTGATATTTCCCATTTGCGGATTTTGGTTCTCCTGTCTACATGCATGTGACGAAGGATGCGAGAAGGAAGCTGGATCCAACTGCTGAGGTTGGAATATTTGTGGGGTACACTGATACACCTCACAACTACCGGTTATATTTGTCAGACAGTCGCAAGACTGTTGTGCGACGGGATATAAAATTTCAGGAGGAGAAAGCCATGCAGTGTTCGCTTGAGAGGGAGCTACACTTGCATGCAGATGAGGGGCTGTTAGTTCCTAAGGAGGAGCTTCCGGATGTGGATCAGCCACAAGAGGAGGTTCAGGAGGTGGAAGAAACCACCCAGGCAGCGCCAACCATCAGAGGGCGCATGCGCACTACAGAAGCTGAGCGACTGGCTCGGGATGCAGAGAAGGTTGTGGGACCACCTACAGCACAGCGCAGACAGAGACAGTCACCGGATCGGTACACTGGATACATGGCTCTTATGAGTCAATGTGTTGTGACAGAGCCATCCTCTTTTGAGGAAGCTGTGGAGGAACCCGCATGGGTTGATGCCATGATCGAGGAATATGATTCGATCATCAGGAACAGTGCATGGGAGATTGTCCCAAGACCGGTTGGGAAATCAGTTGTAGGTTCGCGATGGATCTACAAAGTGAAGCAGGCGGCTGACGAGAGTGTGGAGAAGTACAAGGCGAGATTTGTTGCCCGTGGCTTCTCACAGATCGAGGGGATTGACTATGAGGAGACTTTTGCACCTGTCGCAAGGTACTCTTCCATACGGACGATCCTTGCTCTCTCAGCGCAGATGGGGTGGCACATTCATCGGATGGATGTGAAGACTGCGTTCCTCAATGGAGTTATTGAGGAGGAGGTGTACATAGAGCAGCCTGAAGGTTTTGAGATCTTCAGCAGTGAGTCGCATGTGTGCCGACTCAAGAGAGCACTGTACGGGCTGAAGCAAGCACCTCGTGCTTGGTACACTTGGATAGACAACTACTTCACTGGGCTTGGATTCTCCAAGAGTGAGGCGGATCCAAACCTGTACCAGATTGTGGTGGAGGGGAAGCTGTTGATCATCGTACTGTATGTAGATGATCTAATTTTGACTGGCGATGAGCATTTGATACTTTCATGCAAAGAGGATCTTGCACGAGAGTTTGATATGAAGGACTTGGGCATCCTTCATTATTTCCTGGGATTGGAGATTTGGCAGCGCAGCGGAGGACTGTTTGTTTCTCAGGGCAAGTATGCCCGGGAGATTCTAGAGAGGTTCAACATGCAAGGCTACAAGCCTGTTGACACTCCTTTTCCTGGTGGTTGGAGGAAGGAGGATGCTACTTCAACGGAGGTAGTGGATGCCACTGTCTATCGACAGTTGGTGGGGTCGCTTATGTATCTGGTCAATACACGACCCGATATATGCTATGCAGTTAACCAGCTTTCGCAAGCTATGGTTAAGCCTACCAAGCTCTTTTGGAAGGCAGGCAAGCATGTATTGCGCTATATCAGAGGCACATCGGGATATGGTCTATGGTACAGATAGGAGGATGGAGCGAAGCTTTCTGGCTTCACTGATGCAGATTGGGCAGGGAGTCCAACGGACCGGAAGAGCACTTCTGGAGGAGTTTTCAGCATTAGGTCGACAGCAGTTTCCTGGTACAGCAGGAAGCAGAGATCCGTGGCACTCAGTTCAGCAGAGGCCGAGTACATGGCAGCTAGCTTGGCTGCATGCGAGGCTATTTGGATGAGGAAGATCCTCGCAGGATTGTTCAGGTTGCATTTGGAGCCTACAATGATCTACTGTGATAACCAGAGTTGCATTAAACTCTTGGCTAATCCAGTATTTCATGATAGGTCCAAACACATCAACATCAGGTATCATCATATCAGAGATTGTGTTCAGCGGAGAATCACGATGCTTTCATATGTTCCCACGGAGGATCAGGATGCCGACATCCTGACGAAGGCGCTCACCAGGAGCAAGTTCGAATTCCACAGAGGCAGGATAGGGGTTGCAGATAATCCATATCTTGCTGAGAGGGAGTGTTGAGAATGCGGCAAGATGATGGAGCTTAGTGAAATGAAGTCGCCTTCACTAAGTGGGCCCGCAGGCAAATTCTGGCGCAAAATCTATTTTTAGACTATGTCTATTTTTAGACATATGGAGCATAGTTCGGGGATTCCAGTTTGAGATTCTTGGAGCATTGGTCATGTTGGTAAAAATAGATGGGACTCTATTTTTGTGACCTATAGGTCGAAGAGGTCAAAGTCTATTTTTAGACTGCCTCTCCTAAAAATAGGGAAGTCAAATATTATTTACCCTTAATAATATTTGGACTCTAAATAGCAGTTTACTCTCTTGGAGCACTTCAGTTTGAGCTACGGATGTGGCACATGCAACTGCCAGAAGGAAATATGCTTTTCTTATGGGGTATTGAGCTCATGCATGGTTGACTTCAGTTAGGACTTCAGTGGCAGAAGTTTGGAGGAGTTAATGAGACAGATAGTGGAGTTGTGTTCTGTTTATTTTAGTTGAACTAGTTGAGATTAGTTTAACTAGCTAATCAATTAGTTATGAGTGGAGTGAATTAAATATTATTTAATTCATTTATTAGTAACTCATTATTCAACTCAAGAACACATCAGTTCACTACAGTGCATGATCAGTTCAGTGGAGACCAGTGAAAGAGGTAGATGAAAGGGTGGAGTTAGCTATCAGTTGTGACTATACTGTTGCTATTTGCAACACACAGATAGGTGGAGTAAGCCCATGAGGATTATGCAGTTCAGGCTGGTGGTTTATCTATATAAAGAGGCCATCCCATAGCATTGAAACACGCAATAGAGGCAAGGCAATTGGCGGTGAGTTTTGAACCAGTAACCTGTTCAAAACTGAGCTAGATTGTGGGTAACTTCATGAGATAGTACTGAGTACTTGTGAGGAGTATTGTACTGAGTTTGTTACTTGATTTCTCCATTATAATATACACAATAGCTGCGGGGTTTTCAACTATAAGCTTTCCCCATACATACTGTGTTAATGTGTATGATGATTTGATGTGTTATCGCTTGATTTTATTTCCGCATGTGTGATGATCTGAGTTGAGTTGAGTGGAAGAGATTATGTGTTGTGTATGAAGTTCAAATAGTATGTGACTAGGATAGTCTAGGTGGATAATTAATCATTATTCAACAAATTTCTACGATATAAAGGTTTCATCCTGTACACTTTTGCTTCAGACTCCTCGCTTGCGGCTGTCCTCACGCAAAAAGATGATAACAACGATGAACGGCCCATTTCTTTCATGAGTACTGGTTTACAAGGAGCTGAGTTGAATTACCCAGAAATCGAGAAACAAGCTTATGCGGTCTACAAGGTGGTAAAACATTTTAGGCCCTACATTTTGAAAAATCATGTCACGGTTTTTGTGCCACATCCAGCGGTTCGCTCACTTTTCGTGCAGCAAGAGCTAGGCGAAAGGCGAGGCAACTGGGTGGCTTGTTTGCAAGAGTACGATTTAGAGTTTAAGCCGGCACATACCGTTAAAGGACAGGGCTTATGCCAAATGGCCGCAGAGGCTGCAAGTTCTCATGAAATTGAAGAGGAATGTTGGGAACAAGAGATCGACATGTATCAGAGCGACCATGTGCCTCGGCAAAATAGCCCTTCTTGGTATTCTGACATTTCAAGATATTTGGCCCAAGGCACCATGGACCCTGCTCTTACTGCCCGACAGAAACGCGTAATAAGACTCAAAGCCGCATCTCACCAACTGATCCAAGGTAAGTTGTTCAAGAAACACCACGATGGGGTCTTGTTACGCTGCTTGGAAACCGACGAAGCGCAGAAAATCTTAACTGAGCTACATGACAGACCAACTGGAGGTCATTTTTCCGGAGATACTACTGCCCATAAGATAATGCGCGCAGGATACTATTGGCCTACTCTTTTTAGAGATGCGCATGCATATGTTCGGAAATGTATTCAGTGCCAGAAGTTCGCCAACCGAGAAGCACGGCCAGCTGCTCCCTTACTCTCAGTAGCAGTAGAAGAACCTTTCCAACAGTGGGGTTTGGATGTAATTGGTGAAATCACACCTCACTCTTCTAAACAACATCGGTATATACTTACAGCTACTGATTACTTCACCAGGTGGGTCGAGGCAACACCGTTACGCCGAATCAACGATCAAGAGGTAATAGAATTCCTCACGCATTCCATCATGACCAGGTTTGGCGTTCCGACTTCTTTAGTTTTTGATAATGCGACTTATTTCTCATCTTTTAAATTATATGATTTTGCGCTGGAAAATGGTATTATTCTGAAACATTCTGCAAATTACTATCCCCAGCGAAATGGATTAGCTGAGTCCACTAACAAGAACCTTATACGGATTATTAAGAAGACTCTGCTATCCCACCAGCGCAACTGGCACAATGCCCTTCACAATGCACTGTGGGCTGACCGTATCACTCCCAAGTCCTCTTTAGGCACCTCCCCATTTTTCCTCGTGTATGGAAAAGAAGCTGTTCTCCCTTCTCATCTATCTCTCCCGGCCCTCCAACTGTCCCAAGAATGTCATGGTACCCCGTGTCCCACCTTATAGACTCGAATCGATACCTTGCTAAAGTTGGAGGAAGAAAGGAAAAAGACCCGGGAAAAGTTTGCCATCCATCAGAGCCGAATCAAAAGATGGTTTGATAAAAAGTCCGCAGGGAACAAAAATTTTGAAGTAGGAGACCTAGTCCTTAAGTGGGATAAATCCCATGAGGAAAAGGGGAAGCATGCCAAGTTCCAAGCACTTTGGACAGGCCCTTTCCAAATTAATGAGAAGATAGGATCACACACATTCAGATTGCAAACCCTTGATGGACGAGTCGAGGTCCTCCCGGTAAACGGGCATGACCTCAAATACTATTTCACTTAGCAGCCCTTAGAGGGCTATCTTATTTTGTACCATAGCTTCTTGTTTCACCTTTGTTTCAAAAAAAAAAAAAATATATATATATATATATATATAATTTAAGGAAGGATTTGTTAGAGCCACGCAATTGGCATACTGCAACAGGTTCTACGTTGATGGAAAGCCTTTTCTGATAAACTCAAAGGCGGCAAAAGCTTGCTTGTTCTCCGCACCTAAAGGTAGCATATCACCGAGCTCGAGTCATCAAGCGGGAAAGCTTATCTTTCCAGTCTGAGAGGGTGTCCACAAAAGAGAATGCAGTGTAAGTGGTAACCAGGCCAGAAGGGAAAAGAGGTACTCTAGGCTACGACAGGGTATCTGGGAAAAACCAAAGTCCTCATGCCAGACCAGGAACAACCTCTCTGCAAGCAAAATAAGTCGGGATCCCTCATTTGCCCAGGCTAAATTTCCATCTCAAATAAGTGCCACGAGCACATCTCAAATAAGTGCCTCCGGCACATTCAAAATAAGTGCAATAGCACACTAATAAAGGGTAAAGGATTGAGAAAGGCTTCCTGCGCAGAGAGGTGATGTAACGACTCCGCCGGGGTACTGACCAGGCTCGCTGGCAGCGGAGCAACGTTCACGATTCCTAGGCAGTGACTCCGCCGGGACCGAGAGGTTCGCTGGCAGCAGAGCAACACGATGAGGACAAAATAATCGTACCACACCCTGTAGCCGCCTGAAGTTCTCCAACCCTTCCAGTCCGGAGACCTGACGAAATGAATTTGGTTGAATGGCGCCCAAACAGGCTAGCAGATTGAGCAACCCAGCTAGGTGCCAAAAGTTAGGAGATGTCAACCACAAGGTAAAAGAAAACAGTCAGCATAGGCCCCTCCCTCCCCCCACCAAGACTAACCATCAGCAGAGACTCTGAGTTCGTCCAGTGAATCGCCATTTGTTGTAGCCCCTACAACACCCTCCAAAAAAAGACCACCATTTCGAATTTTTGGAGCCCCTTAAAACTAAAGAGAAGCTATTAAGTCGCCAAGTCGCCAAGTCGCAAAGTTAAATGATTGATGAAAACCGCGACCTTGCGACCTTGCATTTTCGTCTGGAGTAAGACCGAGTCGCTAGATCGCTAGGTCACAATTTTTGCCGATTTAATGAAAAACGTGACCCATCGACCTTGCGTGTGACTCCAGTCTCGAATCGCAAGGTGTAAAACTATGAAATTAACTATTGCATTAACAGCAGCATTAATTGCCCGCACGTGCGACCTTCTATATAAGGGGGGTCGCCAGGTCGCAGTTTACTCATTCAGCGATTTGAAAGAAAATGCCTCTGACAGCTCGACTGGCGCGATTTTCCCGGGTAAGTTGCCATTTCCTCCTGCTGTTTCCATTTTGATGCATTTCTTACCAAACCCATCTCCCCTTAGGCCTTTAAATTGCCATTTTCCTGAGCTTTTGTATTTTTTGGTGTTTTGTGAAACTGTTTGCTCCACAAATGCCCAAACCTCACCACTTTTCTGATTCAAACCCTCATGGCCTTGTCCCTTGCTCGTAAAACCATCCCTCAGCTCTGCCTGGACCCAGCTAACTTTAAATTCTCAAGAAGAGGGAGGGAAGAAGCTTTCGGCCGCGCGCGCGCGAAAACCCCCCGGGCAAGCATCATCGCGACCTGCGACCCAGCGACCTAGTCGCGAGGTCGCAAGGTCGCATATCCCAAAGTTTCAAAGAGTTGCGACCTAGTGACCCAGCGACCTGGTCACCAGGTCGCAAGGTCGCATTTTTCCTCAGTGTTCGTAATCTGCGACCCAGCGACCCAGCGACCTGGTCGCGAGGTCGCAAGGTCGCGCTTGGACTCTGTTCTTGCAATCCGCGACCCAACGACCCAGTAAACCAATAGCCCAGTTTTGCATGTGGCACAGCTAAATTTCATCACTAAATTGTAACTGGTTTTATATCACCATGTCGTTCTTATCGTGGGATTCCTTTATGAATTTGACAGGTGAAATTCAAGAAGACTTAGAGTGCATACCTGTGTTATCAGATTCTAGTGACATGGCGCCCCCGCTATCTCGGAGGAAGGACAAGAAAGTAGTGGAAGAGATTGATGAGCTGGAAGTGGTGTCCCCACCCCCAATATACAGGGATACACTATGTACGTTTACAAAAGATGACAGCATGCGATGGTACCAAGTATATCATGAGTTCGCCATACCGGAAGAGGAATTTCCAGAAGATCTCCCAGACCGGGAAATATACTTGGCGGTGAAGAAGTCCAAACTACATCTGGCAGGGGCGCATCCAGCCATATTCCCATGTCCAGAGGTTATAGATTGGATCATACAAAAGACGGACCCCCAGAAGTTTGTGATCCGGGACAGCAAAGGCAGAGCTTTCGCTACGCTGGTAGGCGTGAATGCTCACGTTTATTACTCACTGCCTCGCCCAAATGAGCATTTCTCTCCAGAATGGGCTATTGCTCACGCCGTTCCGATAGTTCATACTATTAGACAATGGTGGGAGGAGCCCGAGAAGTTCAAGGTCAAGAAAGACCAAGAATACCCGGTGGCGAGCCTGAGGAAGGTTTACAAATTGGTTGCCGCCATGCTTTGCAGACTTTACGGGCGCCCAGATTGCTCCACTTTCAGCGGCAGTTGGGCTACTATCATGGAGTATGTGACAACATATGGCACCCGTTTCAACTGGGCCGACATATTGATGACTTCGATGCAGACCAACTTGAACGCGGCATTGGCCCCAGATGAAGGAATGCCTGCTGAATTTTACATGGCCTCTTACCTACTAGATGCTGTCTGCGCCAGAGTACAGTTTGAGGGATGGGCGCACAACTGGGATTCCGAGCAGTCGCGCGCAATTCATCTACAACTCAAGGTATTTTGGGAGTCCAAATACAAACAGGATATAGATCAGATTTCCCAAGTATTTATTCCCTCTTTGTACAGACATTTATTTGGCCAAGACGCCCCCTGCATGTCTTGGCAGGCCAAAGATACTCTGGTCAAAGTGGCACACTGGTTCCCTTTCCCTGGATACACCTTCATTCGAGTCTTTGGAACTTACAAGGCACCACATGCTATGCCTCGCTTTGTTACAGACAAAATGCTTATTCAGGAGGTATGCTTTCAAATGTCGCACGGCTTCTCCAGCATCCTGTCTAAAGGAAAAAAGAAGCCGTGGCCCACGCTACCCCTCACCATTGGTGCATACATAGTTAAAGACTTCAGGGAAGTAGCAGCAGAAGCAGAAGCAATGAGAAGTTATCAGCTCGGGGCGCTTGAACACCGAACATATGACCCAGAGAGAATAGTTCCTGAACACTGCCTGAGAGCTAAATTCAAGTGGACTTATCAGCATCTTGAGCGCCCGAAGGAAGATGAGAGAAGGAACTGGTATAATGCTGAAAGACAAATTGCTCCGGGAGTAGACGTGTTCCAAGAAGACCCAGATGATCAGAGCTTAGAAGACAGAAGTCGTCAGTTAGGAGGTTCCTCTTCCTCTTTACCCAAGAAATCTCGAACCAACACAGGGCTTACTCCATCCATCAAACAAAAGGAAGCAGAGGCAAAAGCTCAGCAAGAAAGGGAGAAGAAGATAAAAGAGGATGAGGAAGCGCGCCAAAAGAGTGCAACAGCAGCAGAAAAGAAGAAGCAGGCCAAAGAGGCCAGGAAAGAAAAAGAGGGCAAGGAGGCACAGGCCGCAGCAGAACCGGCACTTAAGGCAGAGCTGGACAAAGCAGAGGCTGAACGCCAAAAGAAATCCGAACAGGCTGATGCAGCTGAGCAGAAGAAGAAGGCCGAAATAGAAGCGACAACAGAAGCTGAACGCCGGCGAAAGGAAGAAGAAGAAAAGAACACAGAAGAAAGGGAGGATGACATGCTGGACGACCTCGAGGTGACTCCCCTCGATATACCTCTGGGCAGTACCAAGCTCTCTGACGTTAGATCACCCCAGGGACAGGAAGAAGATGTGTTTGACCTAACCAAACTCACATTCGATCAGTTTTCTTTCAAAATCCGGCAAGAGAAGAGGAGGTCACTGGCGCAAAGTCCCTCTGCCACATCCACAGTGGCAACAGGCAAAGACATAGTCCTTGATACCAGGACTAATCCTGTAATGATAGCATCAGCAGGTACTGCTTTCGCCGCAGCTACGGAAGAGAATGTAACCCGAATGAGTAGAGAAACAGTCTCTCTACAAAATAGACTGCAAGCAGCTGAGCAACGCGAGAAGAGAGCAGAGCAAGAGAAAGCAGAATTGCAAGCAGAAGTTGAACAACTTCGAAACCAGACTCCACCAGTAAATGAAGTCCCGCTGGCCATTTTCAAGGAGTGTGAAGTGTTGGAAGTGACCATGAGGCAGGTGTATGGTGAAATGTTCACCATCAAACAAACAGTCACCCCACTGGCAAGAGCACGAGCGGAAACCAGGCAAAGACACAAGCAGCTCAGGGAGGCTTCACAGGCCTTAGACAGGATGATGGGTTGGACAATACAGTACCCTCAAGCACCTGAAAATTTGCCTAAGAGGGACTGGATTCACACACAGGATGTAAAGGTTCAGCTCTGCATGGCGATACAATCTAAAGACAAACTGTCTAAGGACCTGGACAAAGTAATGTCCTCGTACAACCACCTGATCAGTGGTATCGACTCAATGCATACTTTGCACCACATTCCATCGCTTGGGGCATTGGACGAAGAGAAAACCTGGGAACAAGTGGACCAGGACATCCAATCATTTTTGCAGCCTATCAAGCAAGCCGCTGCTGATCAAGAGCCCTCAGCATCTCAAGAGCATCTGAGTCAGTTTATTGGCACTCCAGCGCGGATTTATACCAAGCTTGCCTCGCTTTCAAATCAGATCGCACAGAAAAGGGAAACCTTAGTACCAAATGCGTTGGAATGTATGCATCGATTGAAGGAGGAGGTCCCTCTGGTTTCCCCCATAGCGGCATAGTATTGGACATGGCAGGATTTTCTCAAGGAGCAACAGGTTGACGTCCCTGACATTAACATTACGCGTCCATCTCCATAGCCCGGTAGCAGCAAGTCATGAGCAGCAGTTAGAGCTAGGTCGCAAGTCGCACCAACAGGACAGGTCACAGGTCGCACCACCTACCCAGGTCGCAAGTCGCGCATACCAGACAGGTCGCAAGTCGCAACATCTTCGAGGTCGCGAGGCAACTCAACAGGCAGGCAGGCGAAAAGTCGGGAAGCCCAAAGGGCAAGTTTGGTGCTATAAAACTCCCTACGTGGAAAGATACAGGGGCTTTTCTTTTTTGGAAAATCAAGAGCTACATGCAATTGTATTGAAATATTCTACACTTGAGCATATGAATATAGATTCTTGTTAAAACACCCTATGGTTATGATGTGTTTTGCTGTGCGAACACTGTGTGTATTTCTTGTACAGTTTCAGAACATCCTATGATTAATGAAGCTGCACTCTTTATGTCATCATTTATGCGTCATGGCTACCTGTGTTGTATCAATGATGTTCATTTTATCATCTGTTCTATTAATGAATGTTAATGAACTATTTTGTTAGCATTTCGTTTTATCTTTCAGGAAGTAAAGGGTTATCTTATCATAAAGAACTATTTCTTTTATGATCAGACTACCTTATAAGCATTACTCCCAAAAGATGTGTTGCTAATGACATCTCTTGAGGTGTACGTGCTTTATCTATAATCTTGCTACGCATAGTGTTTGATTCGTGTTTAATACATCAATCCTGTATTCTGTATCATGTGAATAAGTGTACGTCCGCAGGTTCAAACAGGTTCTTTTGAGACCGAAGGGAAGTCATCTTAAGCGGTAGCCGGACCCACACCCCGGACGGGATCCCTACTCCAAACGGTTTAAGGTCTAATTGGGACTTTCTACCGGGGAGATCCCCTACTGTTGGCCGGACAAATTTTCCCACAATCAACATATGGTTAAGGGATGAATATATAAATCATCATGCAAATAAACAATACTCTTACCATAAGTTCTTCTCATGAAAATGGAGTGGCTCAAAAATGAGTCTCCTCTCATCCTCAAAGAGAAAAGAGGTGGTTGTGCTAACTCCTCCAAAGAGTTATGTATCTCCTCTATATGCACATGATCTATGCATCTCCTCATATGCTGATCTGTCAATATCATGCAAGCAAGATGATCCTGGGAATACTCCACCAATAACTCAGAGCTCCAACATGGATCTATCTTCCATAGTGACAACGTTGATGATTCCTCATGAGGGAAATCTATCATATGGTTATCTCCCAAGGTCTCCACTCCTCTGAGATCAATGAATGGTGCCTCAAAATGTGAAGCATATCTCCTCCTCTGCTGGTCCAGTGGTCTCCCCGGCAAAATGTCTCCATGCAATGAGACATCCTCAACAAGAGATGACTGAATATATGAATGGAGAAAACTCTCCATGCTTCCACTGCGCAATCCAATCACCTCCCCAGGTGTATCAACCTCCAGAAATGAATAGGGATATGTACTCCTCATCTCATGATGCTGGTTTTTCTCCCTATCTCCTCCTTGTTTCTCCAAGGTTCCACACCTCCTCAACAATGGCACATGAGTTGTGCCTTGATCTCCATACATGAGATCCTGGGGACTTCCTTACAAGGTTGCAAGAATCCCTCTACTTGGATCAAGAGCTCCTCCTTCCTTTGCATGAGGCACTAGATAGTCTCTCTAGGTGGCCTGGCTATTTGTGCTATGTTCCTCAACATGGGTGGGCAACCATGGGCAACCCTCCAGCAATGTTCTGAATGTTGCTGCAAATATGGAATCTCTTCCAAGGTGGAAGTAATTTCTGATCACCAAAGGTAAAGGAGTATCCCCTTTGCACCATGATATTTCCATCTCCTACTCCTGCAACATCATACAAGAAATGAGAGCAATTTTTCCCTTGCTCTCCAAAGAATGACCCCAACAACAAATGTTTTTGTTGCTCCCTCCTGCTCTCATCATGCAAGATATGTGATGAAGACATAGTGAATGACATGAATGTTGCATCATCACTATGCACCCATAATATTTGCTGCTCCATGATGCCAACATCCTGCCACATCTCCTCCATCATCATACCCTTGGAAAGAGTGTATGCCAAGTGATGGCCAAAATCCTTCAAGAGTAACCAGCGCAACCAAGCCTCCTGCTGCCCGGTATCATAAATCTGCAAGTAGCTTACCATCTTCTTGCTCACCATACACATACACTCAACCAATTGTGGATGTCTTCTTCCACCCTTTATCTTGGTACTTCTTCCATGAGGGCTATCATCATCCCAAATTAGATTGCTGCACTTCATGGGATTTGAAATGAAATCTTCTCGAGGATCAATTTGACCCTATGGGGATCCAAATAGGTGGTAGGAAAAAACCTCCCATCATGATGTGCATGGATTAAGAAATGTCCAAAACAGTCATGAGAGATGTTATCCATCTGAAGATGTCCTCCAACTACTATCTGCTCCTGAGAGAAGGGAAGAACCTCCTCAAACTGATGAAGAATCTTACAATCCATGATGTGTGGGAGTGCACCTCTACTGAAATCTCTCTGGGAGATCTCCTCCTCATGAATGGTCTTCCAAAACCCAAGAGGCCTTGTATTTGCTGCCAGTATAAGTCTCTCTTTGCGCTGTGGCATGCTCATCGAGAGAGTGTCATCTAGAGAGGAGAAAGAGTTTATTATCCCTAGATGTCTACTCCTTCTCACTGCTTCCTTCATGGCTTCCTGAATGAAGCTACTCTCTGAATGCTCACATGAGGAATGATTCCTCCTTTATCCATCATTGCTTAGCGCAGTGCTATTCTGCTGCTCTAGCTCAACTGCATGCAATGATATAGACCCATCCAAAGTGTTTTCTGAAATGAAAAGAGATGGATTTCTAATCATACCTTGGTGAAATTTGGAAGCTCCTTGCAAGGCTGCAAGAGTTTCCTCTTCATGAGTGTTGGCCTCCGAAACTGTTGAAGATGAAGGCTGCTCCTCCATGGTCTCAATAGCGCTAGTACATGCCTCATTAGCTGGTGGTGAGGGCTCCTCCCTCCTTTTTCCAAACCTCCCAATCAATATTTGAGAAAACTCAACAAGAGTATAAACCCGTGTATGGATTAGATGGCTGATCCACCAATTCTTTGCTTCACCTTCAAGGTGTAGCACTGTAACTTCTACAACCTCTCTGTCTACTACATGATATAGCAGGAAGAAAGGCTCTAGTTTCTTTACCCAAACCTCTGCTGCACATGTGAGTGATCCATCAAATGTAGACAATAAAAACCTATTGCCTCTCATCATCCCATAGCTGTGGGGTCTTCCTTCTTCTTTTTGCTGAATAAATTGTGGAAAAGCTAGAGTCTCTTGGAAGGCTCTAGGTTTTTCTCAGTATTCAGCAAGGTACTCACTTAGAATTTCAAATTCCAAGTGTTCTTCACGCTTCATGCCTCCTTCTCTGTGAGAATAGGAAGTGCATGGTCCTTCTACTTCTCCTTCTTCCATCTTCTTGACCTCCTTGGAGAGGTTCTCTCTGGATCTGAAAATTGATGAGAGTAAACTCATATTTTTCATCATCTTGATCTTCTTTGGTTGAGACTCATTGAATGAGCCAGATATCATGCTCTGATACCACTGTAATGTTCCAAAATTAGGAACAGCTACACTATTGGGAATATCTCAAGATATTACCAATGTGGAGATCAACAATACATAAACATGAGCTGGGAAATAGCAGTGAATACATTAATACCAAGAATGCCAGAAGATCTACATAAACATTACATTAGATGATAGCATCAACCAATGTATACAGGTTCTTTAGGAAATGATCTCTCAAGCTAGGCTATGCAGCCTCAATGAAACATATACATGAAAATGGAGAAATACAGCTATACAAGGGAAGCCCTGGCTATGACTGCACAATCCATGAGGAGGAACTGCTGCAAAATGTCAATAATACATAGATATGGAAATAATAGCTCAAATAAAGAAGGGGGACCAAGATCTCAATCCCTGAAACATAAAATACACAATCCTCAAAGGGATTGGCTGAAATATACACAAAATGGCAAATCTGCAGAAATGCCGGAGTTGCTGGGTAGCTGCAACAACTCAAGAACTGGAAACAAGTGGAGAAGAATAAATATGCTGCAATCAATAAAAATATCTCCTCCAATGGATCTCTATAATGAGAGGCTAATCCTCTCACCTAAGATCTAACCCCCCAAACATATGGAGCAAGTCTCCACTGCAAATACACTTAGAAATAACGCAGTCTGGAGAAGGGATTGTGTTGTTGGTGAAGAGAAATGCTTGGCCTGATGCTAATGATCTGAAATATGCTCCTAGATCTCCCTCACTAACCTCCCAGAGGAATAAAAGCTCCCTCCTCTGACAGATGAGCCAAGGAAATGGTATATAGTGTCCTCCACTGCAACACCCCAAAAATACTGCGTTATACTTGAGCAGAAATAACGCAGTAACTGAAAGAAGAAGCTTTGGCCTTGAGCCAAGAGATATGGAGAATGAAGAAAAATCCTCCAATAGGCTCCTCAAGAAGGTGAAGAAATCCTAAGCAGGAATTCCCCGGCAATTCTTGCTAAACAGCAGAGAATGCATAATTGTCTGAATAGACAATGAAATGAATAATCAAAAGCATGAGCAACAATGGTTGCCTTGCCCTCCTTTTAAACAAGTGAAAGCTCTCTCTCTCCATGGGCCCCATCCATTAGGGTTTCCTCCACCAAATATCCTCTTCCTTATTCACACTGCGTTGTCTTCCAAAGTGAGCCACTCCTCCTATGGCAATGCTGTTGACTTGGTCAAACCTGACCTTGTCTTCATGCATTTGCCCCTTTTCACACTTGAGGGTGAAAAATCAAGTTCTTATGTCTATCCCTTTCCACATGTGAGGGATTTTATTCATGTTTTCAATAAACATGGGCCTCGTTACCCATTTATTTAGCTGCTAGGTGATAAAAGCAAAAATTTAATGTTCCATTTAGCTGTGAGCTAAAATGGGAACATTACACAAGCACGAGGGTTTATAGGAATTTCCATTGCTCAAGATCTTGTATTTCATATCCAAGAAATTGACTCCCCTATTGAAGCTATGAAATAGCTAAATATTGTTTTTGGCATTAAAAATGAAATCAGAGCCCACCAGCGTGAAAATGAGTTGCTTACTTTTGACCCCAATAATTTCTCCTCTATTGAAGATTTTTTTGTCAAAATTCAAGACCCTTAGACTTATTTTAGAAGGTTGTAAGTTCAAAAAGGAATATGGTAGTCTTATCTATTCCATTATTGCTAAGATAGGCCCTGCATACTTTGTATTTGTTTCCACCTTCCATTCCAGTAGAGAAGCCCTAATTTCTCAAGGAACAACCTCCAAGTCCCCCTCTTTTGATTCCATTTTGATTTTTTGATAAGAGAACAATAAAAACTCTTACACCTTGGTATTATTAATACTGGAAAATCTTCTAAGAAACCCATAGCAGCCCAATAAAAACCATATCCAAAGAATCCTAAGAAGAAACATCCAAAAAAGAATGGTCCTAAACCAAACAAGGGCCTTAAGCAATCTTAGCCAAAAATTGAAAAAGAAACTCAACAAAATAATCAGGAAAATAAAAACAAAGGGAAGAAGACATATAAACATTGCGACTTTTATAATTGTGATGGCCACGTAGAGTCAAATTGTTTTAATAATATGGAAGCCTTGGTATAAGCAATGAAGAAGCACAAAATCCATTTGGAGAACTCTTCAAATTCATCTTCGGGAATGGAACTTTCTGCATGTGGTTTTCAAGCATCAAGATCTGGTTATGCATTGAATGTACCTTCTTATTATCGTTCTCATGACTAGCTCATTGATTCTGGAGCCTCTTACTACATGGCCAAAAATAAAGCCATGCTTTCTTCTTTAAATGATTGTAACACCAAAAATATTTATGTTGGTGATGATAGATCTCTTAGTGTTGTAGGGTCTGGAACCATTCATATAGATAATTATCAATTTAATGATGTATTGTGTGTTCCTACCTTATCTTGCAACCTTCTCTCTATTTATCAGATAACTCGTTGAGGTGAAGGGAAAACCGTAGAATTCTCACCTCATGATGTTGTAATTAAGGACCTAAGATATCTTAGACATATTTTAGCTACTGTCATTGCTGATGATTCCACAAGTTTGTATAAGTTTGAAAACTTTGGGTCATCATGTCTTCCCTCCCTTTTTGTTGCTCATAATGATGAAGTGAGCAAACTTTGGCATGAGTGATTTGGTCACTAAAACTATCAATCTCTTCAAACTATATGTAAAGAAAATATGGTGACAAGTCTTCCTATGGTATCTTGTTGAGATGGTGTTTGTTTTGGTTATGTACTCGAAAAACATCATCGGGATAGTTTTGACAAATGTGCCTCTTAGCACACTTCAACCCCTTTGCAGCTTGTGCACATTGATTTATGTGGTCCACTTCCAATTATTTCTTTCTCTGGCTACAATTACTTCTTAACTTTCATTGATGATTTTTCCAGACGCACTTGGGTACTATTCTTAAAAATCAAGAGTGAAGTTTTTAATATTTTCTTGGCCTTTAAGGCATTTGTTGAGAAACAATCTGGACATCACATTCTTAAGTTAAGATATGACAATGGAGGAGAATATGTTAACAAAAAATTTATCAACTTTTGCACTGAGCATGGCATTCAATTTCAACATATTGTTTCGTATACTCCACAACAAAATGGTGTAGCTGAAAGGAAGAATCACACTCTAAAAGAAATGGCTAATTGTATGCTTCAATATAAAGGAATTAGTATTAATTTTTTGGCAGAAGAAATTAACTATGAAAATTACATAGTAAATCAAACTCCTACTAAGGTTTTAAGGAATTTCACTCTAGAAGAAGCCTGGAGCTCAATCAAACTAGATGTAAGTCACTTTCATGTTTTTGGAAGTGAAGCTTGAGCCCATATTCCCAATGAGAAACATAAATCCTTAGAACCTAAGAGTGAAAATGCATTTTTGTTACATATTCTGAAGATGTCAAAGCATATAGACTTCTTCAACCTAAATCTAAAAATGTAATCATTAGAAGAGATGCAAAATTTGATGAAAATATATCAAATTGTGAGTAGTTGAGCGGGTGTGCCACCTTTGGCCTGCGAGCTTGATTCGGCATATATGCCACCTATCTCTATCTATTATACTTTTAACAACATTCCTTCTAGTTTGGATGATGATAACAAGGATGAAAATCCTCCTCCACCTCCTTAGGATCTTCCTTGAGCTCCACATCTTCCAAATTTGGTACACTCTACTCGGGATGCAGCGGGTTCTCTTGCAGGTGACCCTGCAGATCAATGTCGTACATCTCAGTTCAACAGAGCCTCTTCCTTATTGGCTTAAGTTCCAGAAAATCATGATGCATACACCTTTAAAGAAGCTTCAGGTCATCTAGATTGGGATGAAGCTATGAATGAAGAATATCTTTCCTTATTGGAAAATGATACTTGGGATCGTGGTCCTATTCCAGGGAATAAAACTTGTCAAATGCAAATGGGTTTATAGAATTTTTTTTGGACAAGATGGAAAAGTGGATGAACATAAAGCTCGTCTTATTGCTAAATTATTTTCACAAGTTGAAGGCATTGACTATACTGAAATATTCTCCCCTGTTACCAAAATGAATTATATCCGCCTTGTTCTTTCCCTTGCTGCCTCCTTTAAATGGGAAGGCCATAAAATTAATGTTAAATCCACCTTCTTACATGGGGACCATGTAGTTGAAATTTGGAAACCTTACTTGACTAGGTATCATTTCCATATTAAAATAAATCATCGTAGTTTGAAATATTTCCTAGAACAAAGGTTTTCATCCCTAAAACAACAAAAGTGGGTCATAAAAATGTTAGGTTATGACTATAAAATTATTTATAATAAGGGTAAGGAAAATGTTGTGGTTGACAACTCTCAATGGGAAGTATGATAATGCAGGTCCCTATTTTCCTTATCTTTCCTAGTGCCCAATTAATTGCAAGACATACATGAATAAGGGTCATTGGATGCTAATATGTTGAACTCTTCTATAAAGGATGGATTTTTTTGTGTTCAATATTCCTCATTTAAATCTAAATTTTTATATGAATTGCACTCATATTCCACAATAAATCATTCTAGGTTTCAAAAATATATGATAGGATGAAGCATTCATTTTCTTGGTAAGGAATGAAGAACATAATTTGCACCTTTGTGGTAAAATGTGATATTGGACAAAGGCAGGAATGGGAAATAGTGAATCCTCCAAGAGCCTTGCAAACCTTACCTATTCCTACCACTATGTGGGCTAACATTTATCCAAATTTCATTAGTGGGTTACCAAAATTAGGCAACAGATCAATGATAATGATAGTTTTTGATCGAATTTCCAAATATTATCATGTATGTGTCTTACAATACCCATTCAAGGCCTACACAATAGCACAAGTCTTCATGGACAATATTTTTAAATTATATGGCATGCATATATTCATTGTGAGATATTGTGACTCCATCTTCACTATAAATTTCTAGTAGAAGTTGGTTTGACTTCAAATTACTCAATTTAACCTCAATGCAACATAAAATCCCCTAATCAATCGAAAATTGGATGAAGTAAAAAGAATGGAATTTTATTTTGGAATGGTGAGTTCAATGGGTCTAGTAGTTACCACAGGTTGATTGGTGGTACAATACTAACTATCATAGTGATACTTAAATTATCCCCTTTGAGGTAATTTATGGGAAATTACCACTATCAATGATCTAAAACTTATGAGGCCTCTCAAGATTCAGTGGGTTGATGACGCCTTGATATTGTGATAAAATTATTTATTACCCTCAAATATAATTTGATATTGGCTCAAAATTGTGTGAACCAACAAGATAATAGAATTTTCTTTAACAACTTATTGATAAATGGGATTAGGTGTTCTTTCATCCCAAACCTAATAAATAAACCTCACTCAAAGAGAAGAGACACTAGAAATTCTATACCAAGTTTTATGGACTCTATATTATACTCAAATATATAGGTTCAATATTTTACGAATTGGCTCTATCTAAACTTTCCTTGAAGCTTAGTATAAGTTTGAATCTATGAGTCATAAAGTCATATTTTTATGTGAAAGGGATTTGATAGATATGTAGCCAATGGATAAAACACTAATTAAACTTTATACCGCCAACAAGATAGCTTATAAGAAGGAAATAGGAGGAGAGTGAAGGTGGGGAAGTATAGGTCCCAAAATTGGCCTCATTGCATGTAATGGACCTTCTTGATGGAATACTTCTTATCCAATTCTCTCTCTCTTTCCTTTTGGTGTATTCAGTTCTTGCATTTTTATCAATGTTCTTGTGATTATTTTCATGGAAGATTTGTATGTTTTCTCTCCTCATCTCTCAATAATCAAGCTTCCTGGATCTTAGCACATAATATACTTCTTATCCAATTCTCTCTCTCTCTCTCTCTCTCTCTATATATATATATATATATATATATATATTTGTGATCTATTTATTTTTTGAATTTTTATCAATGTTCTTGTGATTAGTTTCATGGTAGATATGTATGTTTTCTCTCCTCCTCTTATCCCTCAATATTTGGATCATTGGTATTATAGCAGGTTACTACTCCATGGGAACTAGGGTTTGAAGCATATTTCAATATCAAAATTTTGCAGCAATATATAATATCCTTTTTGAGCCTTTGGATTTGTTGATCCATGAACTATAAGTATCATAGTTGATCCAATTTTTTAAGGATTTTCTACCCTCAAATATTCTTTCACCATTGCAGGAGGATCATTACATGGACTCATTATATCCATCAGTCTACAACATGAAGTTTCATGATGTATACAACAACCCATGTTTCTCTACAAACCCTTAGCATCGTTTCATGATATAGGTTGGATCATTATATTGTTTGTAATCCATATTGATTCTTTCAGAGTGGAAAAAGTGGAGAAATCAACTTGCAGGACCATTTTTACCGTTGGGACCTTGTTTGGAAAATTAGGGTCTCAAACCTTTTGGGATTGTTTAGAGGAATAAAGTGAATTTTTTGGGGGGTAAAACTTTTCCTCTTTAGTTCCACATTATTTTTTCCAATTTTAGACATAGATACCTTTTCAACGACACAAGAATCATGTCAATCAGAGTCCACATGTGAAAGTTATGCCGCTCAAAAGTTGACCTTAATTTTTTCACCACCATAATTAGAGAGGATGTTGTGTCAACTCCATTTATTCATGGAAAAGGAGTTATCCAAGTTATTATGATGTAGAATACTATAGAAGAGTCTATATTGTAACTCTAATTAAGATTTGAGGTAGTCAAACCTAACCACTAGTAGGCTATTGGGTTTGTTTATAACTAGGACTACGAGGAAAATGGGTTCCATTCTTTTGAGTGCATTTGTTCCATAGCTAAGAAAAAAAAGGTAAGAGGGTTAGTATATATATAAAAAATAGAATATTTTTTCACTATAGTATGGGTCATGGGCCACAAGCCATACTTATTTGTACTCGCAACCATATTTCCATTCAGAGAAAGAGAGTGAAGCAGCCTCACCTTCCAGTAGGGTATTTCTCCCGAAATGATTTCCCAAGTCATATCTTGTGTCAAATGTGTGTGATAGATTTTATTTCATTGTTTATCTATTTGATGCATAATTTTTTAATTTGCATGCATGCACTATTAATAGTATCCTATGGATCTAGAAATATAAAAGGAAATAAAATTATATTTTTGTAGAATTTGATATTTTAAATATAATTTTATCAAATTTGTTGTGACAAACTATCCAATGGAATATCCAAAAACTTTTACAGATCATATTGGTACTATAGCAGGTTTCTTTGGGTGTATTATGGGTATTTTCAAGATATCTATGTCGGCTATGCCAAAAGTCGTAAAACCCTAATCATGTAGATGAATCTGTGAATAACTCTCATGATATTATAGAGGAGATATTTTCACAATTGGAACAAAAAGTCATTGGTATAAATCCTAATGTAAATCTCCTCATGTCATCCCTAAACAATTATATTGGAGTATCTGGAGAATATGGGGGTTCAAATTCATAGGACCAATCAGAAGGGGGATCAGGAGATACGGAAGAAATGGAGAACTAGTCAAAGAAAAAACCCAGAAAATATCAACCCAGTTTGAGAGACATGAATCGATCACAAACCCTATTTAAAATAGAAGAAAAGGCTGATATAAAGCCATACCATAGATAAATCAATGCTTTAAAGATAAATCAATGGTTTCAACAACTGGAAGTGTATTTCAGTGTCCATCAAATTGAGGAAGAACAAAATATTTTATTTGCACTTCTGAAATTAGAGGGTCATGGCCCGACTTGGTGGGAAACCCATAGGGATACCTTGAGGTTAGATGGAGAGCCTCTAGTGACTAAGTTATAGGACTTTAAAACCATTATTAAGTCACATTTTTACCCTATTGTGTATGTACAGGACTAGTGGATTTGGTGGCACTACTTTAATAAACATCTAGGGCAAACCATGTAAGAGTACACCTCAGAGTTTAGAAAGATCACGATAATGTTGGGTATATCCCCAAAGAACTTGAGTGTAATCATAAATTATTTTGGGAGTCTACACTTCCATCTGCAAGATCAAGTGATGTTGTTCAAGCCCAATTCATTGGAGGAGGCTTGTGTATAGACATAGTTCGTGGAGAACATAAACTTGAAGAAATAAAAATCAAGTGGATCGAATAAGAAGGAGCAACGAGATGCTTCTAAGGAGAGGAAGTAGAAGTAGAAAAGTGTAAGAGCCAAAAAGAAAACAACTACAACTCACCAGTGAAAATATCCCAACAACCAGTATAACATTGATGTCCATATGGAGGAGAAGTGTTAGAAGTTTCATCGAGAGCTTAGCCTAAAAAACAAAAAGAAAGATAATAAGAAGAAGAATCTCATCGCCACTAATTTGAGCAACCAATTTTAAAGAAGCTCATACATGGATAAGAATATCATTTGTTTATTAGTGTATAAGGAGGTGAAACTAAGTAGCCTTCAACAAGAGGAAGAGAAAGAAATGACCAAACTCTTCCATATAAATATACATGTCAAGAAGACCAATATTGATACTTTGTTTGACTCGAGATAGTAGGGGAATTTCATTGCATCAAATTTGGTCAAGAAATTGGGATTGGAATTTCATGATAATACAAGATCATATCCATTGGGATGGTTAAATAAGGGTGTAGAGCTTAATGTAAAAAAATAGTGCAAAATTATATTTTCCATTAGTGTTGATTTTATTGATGAAGTAGAACTAGATGTGGTTCCCCGTGATATATGCAGAGCCGTTTTTGGAAGTTCCTACATGTACATGTGAGGTGAAAAATTCATGCAGAGTGTCAACCAGTATCAACTTGTCAAGGATGGAAAAGCATTCACCATCAATGTGCACAAATCCAAGTCCCAAATTTCATTGGTAAGTGCCAACAAATACATAAAATTTATCAATTCTAGCAAGAAGTATTTTTTAATGTTTTTAAGAGAAAATAGGTATGTAAAAGAGTCACTAAGAGGCAAGGCATCCTTGGAGGGGTGTACGAAGAAACATAAACAACAACTAGAATAGTTTCTATAGGCATACACATATGTGTTTTGAGAGCCTAAAAGGTTACCACCTAAGAGGGAAGTGGAGCAGGAGATCAAACTATTTACATATTCACCATTATCAAACATTGGGATGTACAAGTAGTCTATTATAGAAGCAAGTGAGGCGAAGAAAAATTTGTAACAATTGCAAAAACATGGTTTCATTTTACCGAGTACATCATCATGTCGATCACCCATCATCAGTGTGCCAAACAAGGATGGTATTTGTCATATTTGTATAGATTATAGGGCATTGAACAAAATCACGCTAAGAACAAGCACCCCCTTCCCAAGATAGATGATTTTTTGGATCAGTTGTAGCAAAAAAAAAAAATCCAAGCTAGACTTAAACTCCAAATATCATCAGTTTCGAGTCAAATAAGAAGATACTTTGAAGAATGCCTTCAAAACAAGGAAAGGTTTGTATGAGTGGTAAGTAATGTCATTTTTCTTATGTAATGCATCGACTATGTTTATGATATTGATGAATGATGTATTGCGCCCTTTTATATATTCATTTGTTATTGTCTATTTGGATGATATACTGGTATACAATGCTACTTGGGAGGAGCACATCACACATTTGATGTGAGTATTGGAGACATTAAAGAAGCACCAACTACTATCAAAACTCAAGAAGTGTGATTTTGCAAAAAAATCTCTAGTGTATTTGGGGTATGTGATAGGTGCACTAGAGATAAAGATAAATCGTGCCACATGAAATGGTCAGTGCCTACTAATGTTTCTAAGGTTAAGAGTTTCATTGGGGTAGAATACTACCTAAGTAAATTCTTGGCCTCGTTTTCAATAGTAGCAACACCTCTCCACTCCATAACAACAAGTGGCAAGAGTTTCTAGTGGGAAAAGGGTCAGGAGGGCTTTCAAGGAGATAAAGTAGAAAATTATTCAAGCACCAGTTTTGGTATTACCAAAATTGAAACATCCCTTTGAAGTGGATACCTATGCAAGTGGGTATTCTTGAGTCATGGAAAAGGTATGTTTTTAGCCTCATATTTGCTTAATTAATCATTTAATTTTATGTATTTATCTTCATTTTAGGGAAGAATCTAGAAGAAAAGATTGTGAAAGATTAATAAAATCAATTGTAAAAAAATTGTATGATTTTAGCGTAAAAACTAACTTTTTCTTGCCTTTATGTGCAGAGATCAGAATTGGACAATTGTTGTTCAAACAATGGAACAATAATGGCCAAATAAATAAAAATATCATTTCTTGATCGCACGGGCTAGCGGAAGAAAAGGATAATCGAGCTAATTCTATAGTGGAAATCCGATTATGTTTCGAAATCCTGAGGATCTCTTGATCCTGAGGATTCACTCTCATCTATTAGTTTACCATTTGGTTATATAAGGCTGATAGGTGAAACATAATTTAGTGGTTAATTTATGAGTTTTAACTTTCATTTGGACATTATTATTTGTATTGAAGACAGATTATTTTCACTACGATGATGTTGTATCTTTACTACTGTGATTAATGAGAAAAATCATGCTTTCTTCGTAATTGTGTTTTGAGTATTCTCAGCAGTAGCTTCTGGAGGCTTTGGGCCTGGTTGCTAGGAGACTTGCTGATTCTTTTGTGCCATGATCATTTCTTTCATTTCTGCAATTATTAATTATGTTATCTTTTCATTTCGATTGTTGTGTGATGTTAGAATTCATTTTCGTAGTTTACCTTTACCGTTTGAGATAAATCTTAGATGTTGTTACTCATACAGTTTCATATTGTTCTTTAATGAATTTTTCAGATTAGTTCAAGCATTACATTTAATTGTCGTTCCTTTCGAGTGATGTTATCATAGATATCCGATGATTGATTACTGTTATTCTTAATTAAAGGTTTGGATAGTTGATTGTTGTTCATTCACTGTAATTTCACTTTTCAGTAGATAAATCGCTGTTAGTATCGGGCAGTAATTCTTTAAGTGTGATTCCTTCAATTCATGCATTTGGATTCAATTTATTTATAAATCAGTTGAGATTAGATCAATATTTATGGTTTGGAAATTCTTTAAGTTTGTTTTTGAATTATTTCATATTGAACTTCAAGAATTAGAGATTAGTTATTGCAACGATTTAGAATCAATTCCTAAATAGCCTTTGATCTCACCTTGCATAGATAGTGCCAACACTCTTGAAATAAACAGACGTATCCTTGGTTTATAATTATTGTAGGTATTGAGATTGATTTTCATAGTCATCTTAGTGCACCAACATTTTGGCGTTGTTACTGGGAAGAGTGTTAAAGAGTGATTTCTTTGTTTCTTTTTTTTGAATTTTATTGCTACGAGAGACTTGGGTATTGAAAACGAGAGGTAAGAACCTTCGTACCAGCAAGTAAAATGCTTGCTCAAGAGCTAAATTTTTAGTAGATGCATAAAGAGAAGATAGGAATAGATGTTTTTATGAATGACTGGAAAGAAAAAATTAGAAATAGATCCAAATCCTCTACCTAAATTCACCAAACACAAGGGTTAAGTTACCCTTGGAAGATCGACCTTTATAGACGAAATAATAAGAAATCAGAATCTCAGGCATCAGTAGGACCCTTGAAGATATTTGGAAAATGCTCTACTGTAATCCCTCAAGCAGTAGGCTTACCATTTGCAGCTCACGCCGAGATCCATAGAAAAACCAAAGGGTTTGAACAGAGCCTTCAGGTTACAAAAAAATTACATTTTGACCCTTCACAAGAGGGAAATTCGTGCAATTTGCAAGAAGGAGGGAGAAACTATTGGTGTTGTAGGAGAAAATCTACAATCACCAAAACCTGGATCTCCTGACATGTTCGTTGAAGAAAAGATACCTGATATCCCAGATCAAGGTAGTGTTGTAAGATCCCTTTTAAATCTGTCTGCCAGTCCTATCCAAATCAAATTTCGAGACCAAGAGATTCCTGAAGGTTATTGGCACATCTTTGAACAGTCAGCCTTAGGGAAAAACATCGTCGTTGGAGTATCCTATCATTGACCCAGTTGCTAATTCCCTAATGAAATCCATTCCTTTACATAGCATTCCTACTTTCCATGGTTTAACCTCAGAAGATTTTGATGCTTTCCTGTTTGAATTTGACGTTTTATGTAGGGGATATGATTATACCATCGATACCCAAAAGCTAAAATGGTTTCTCTCTACAGTAAAGGGAGAAAATTTGCGATGGTTTATGGGGCTTTGTGGAGGAACTATTAACTCTTGGGGTCAAATGAAAACTTCTTTTCTCACCAAATATCAATATTACTGCTGGACTACAGATTTGAAAGATGAAATCTTTAATATGACCGCAAAAGATAGTGAAACTCTAGAAGAGTATGTGGAATGGTTTCAATACAATTTACAAAGGTCCCCTTATGCTGCATTATATAAATATGTTTTAAAAGTAACTATGATAAAGCAAATGAAGTATGAATGGATAGAAACATTAAATTCAATGTGAAAAGGAGATATTTATTAGGAAAATTATGATGGCATTATTCAGCAGTGTATCAGGTTCTCTCGAGGTAGTACGCGCATCTGATCCTGGTGGATATTGGTGGTCACCCGCCTATTCCACTTGGGGCCCCACCATTGTATCTTTCAGTTTTTTAGTTTCGGCACAACTTACTATTTTTAGCAGTTTTTCGGGTCCTGAACTTCCGGAGTCGTTTTGAGGCCCTAAATGACGTTTTTTTGGAAAACTGACTCACTCAAAATTTGTAGTCCTCAGATAGATATTTCTAACGAGGTATGGTTTGCATCAAACAGAGATCGTATGCCAAAGTTACGTCCCCAGGAAGTTGAAACACAAATTTACCCAAACGGGGCCCATAGTTTTGGCGCTTCATCTCCTAGGGTTAAGGTTTTGGATGTTTAGGGTTTTCCATTGTTTCTAAATAATAAATAGGCCCTCGAGCCTCATTTTAACTCAGTTCAGAGGCCTGTAGCCGCCACATCTCTTCTCAGAGATAGCTACCAGCGCCCTAGCTAGTTTATTTCCATTATGTCTATAAGAAAATTTCAGTTCTTTGATATTAATGAAATGAAGTGATTTTTCTGCTGCATCTTTGTATTTATGGTTATATGTTTATTCTATTGCGTTCCTACATAAATCCAGATAAGTGGTATCAGAGCGGTCTACTTTTTCTCGATCCTTCTTTGCATGTCCCCAACGAGGTCAGGGTATAAGGAGTTAGGGCTTGATCTGGTGGAACCTTTGCAAGATCAACCTCGCAAACCCTGACGGACGCCCATGGGGGACGAAAAGAAAGATGAGGGAGCAGGAGATCCTATCAAAATATTGCTCGAGGAGGCCCTCGAAAAACAAAGGAACACAATGATGGATAACTTTGCGTAGATTCTTCAATGTTTGCACATCGGTGGCGCATCCACATCTAGCAGCCACTTTGGAGGTGCGAATCCTGTTAAGGTACAAGTAAATTTTGGCATTCCCATATTTGAGGGTCAAATAGATGTAGATGCTGTGGATAGATGGTTGAATCTATTAGAAGGATATTTCTTGGTTCATGACTTTTCCGACCGGGAGAAGATTATTTTTTCACTCCTGAAAGCTACCCCCCATGTCAAGGACTGGTGGGAAACCTGCTGTGAGAAGAAGGACCAGACATAACCCTCTCTATTCTCAGCCGTACCAAATTGGAATTATTTCCTAGATGCCATCAAGGAACAATACTATCTCGTGGGGAGCTATGAGGACAAGTACATACAATGGACCACACTGTGAGAACAAAGGGATCAAGATGTGCATGAGCTGAAAAATTTGTTCCATACCCCGTGCACAAAGTTGGGTATCAAATATTTAGAGAAACATCTGGTGCTAAAGTATCGTAGTTGTCTGCACAAATACATTCAGGAGGAAATGGAGTTCCTCGACATCTCCTTGCTTGGTACGGCATACCGGTATGCTACCAAGATTGAGTAGAAATTTAAATAGAAGAAGCGAGACTTTGGATCTGTGAATCAAAAGTAAGGGAAATGTGCTCCCAAACTGCAGAACAAAGGATAGAGCCAAGGCATGGCAGCTCAAGACAACCTGTTGAAGCCACAAGCAAAGAACAACACCGCAAAGCCAAAGAAGGACACGGGAAAGTGGTGTGAGTTCCATAAGAGCTCCACTCAGAACACAAGTGAGTGTTAGGCCAAGCAGTCGCTAGTGGCCGAGATGAGAGCTTATGAGTCAGATGCATGCTACGACTCTAAATTAGAACCTGACAAGGGGAATGAAAAAGGGAAATAGATTATTGATGCAGAGCCCAACGCCACTGTTTCCACTACAAAGATCCAGAAGGAGGAACCAGAAGATCTAGAGGAGGAGGAACTTCTCTTCCATTCCCAGATGTGGGTAAAGGGCTCCCCGGTACAGTTCATTGTAAACAATGGGAGCCAAAATAACTTCATTTCAGCAGATGCCGTGAAGCGGTTGGGCTTGCCGACCACAGCTCACCCACATCCATACACCATCGGGTGGCTTCACCAAGGACGAGATCTCTGGATTAGCCAGCAGTGCCACCTTCCCTATAGCATCAATCCGTTCATAGATGAGGTATTATGCGGCGTTGCTCCTATTGATGTTTCTGATGTATTATTAGGACAACCATACTTGTGGAAGCATCATGCTGTGTATGAGTCTCGGCCTCGCGTTGTTATTGATACTTTGGGAAATAAGTTGTACAGGATACCAAAGGTACCACCTCCTGCCGCTATCTCTTTGGTTACTGCAAAACAATGTAGTAAGCTCATTTCCCAAACTAGGAAATTCGTTTTCCTGATGATCCACCCCCAGGGAAAGAAGAAGACTATGGCCACGACCTCCAGACAGGGCTCCTTTGCACGACAACAACAAATGGACAAGGTTGTGGAGGAGTACGAGGACATCTTCACCTCACCCACAGGGGTTCCTCTACACTGTGAGGTCAAGCACCTGATTGATTTGACCCCAGGTGCGCCGCTACCCAATGGACTGATCTATCGGTGCTCTGTTCTGGAGAATGATGAAATCAAGAGGCAGATTCAGGAGCTACTGCAGAAAGGTCACATCCGACCAAGTTCATCATCCTGTGGGAGCCCGGTCGTGTTGGTACAGAAGAAGGATGGGACGTGGAGACTCTGTATTGACTATCGGGTGTTGAAAAAGATCACTGTCTAGAATAGGTACCCAATCCCACGGATTGATGACCTTATAGACCAACTCAAAGGGGCGAAATATTTCAGCAAGATCGACTTGAAGTCTGGGTATCACCAGGTACCAATTTAACCCTCTGATGTGTGGAAGACTGCCTTCAAAGCCAAGGAAGGCCTTTCGAATGGATGGTCATGCCTTTCAAGTTAACGAATGCTCCCGAAACCTTCATGAGGTTGATGGACGACACCTTGCGGCCCTTCACCAACTCATTTGTAGTGGTTTACTTGGATGACATTCTGATCTTCAGCCAGACTTGGGAAGAGCACCTCCACCACATCTGACAAGTCCTCCAAACACTGCGGCAACACAAGTTGTGTGCCAATTTGGAGAAGTGAACTTTTGGCATGACCCAGGTTCAATATATGGGATACATTATTGATGAAAGGGGGGTGCATGTGGATCCAACGAAGATCCAAGTCATTCGGGATTGGCCAGCCCCAACCACTATAACAGAGCTTCGTAGCTTTCTGGGTCTTGCTAATTTCTATCGTAGGTTCGTGTTGGGATTCTCTCATATCACTTGGCCCTTGAGTCAAGTCACCAAGGGATGAGCGAGAGAAAAATTATTTTGGTCAAAATCTCAATAGATGGCGTTTACAGAAATGAAAAATTGCCTCTGTTCTGCCCCAGTGCTCACATTACCAGACTTGCAACAGTCATTTGAGATCGAGACAAATGCCTCTGACTATGCTATTGGGGCGGTTCTTACTCAACAAGGACATCCAATGGGATATCACAGTGAGACATTGTCTGACACAGTTCACAAGTATCCCACTTATGACAAAGAAATGTATTCCATTGTGCAAGCTTGTCGACAATGGAAGCATTACATTTTGGGGAAGGAAACAATCATCCACACAGACCACTGGCCCCTGCAGTTCATACAGATACAAGGGAAGTTGCAGAATGATCGCCATCAGAAGTGGTCCACATATTTACAACAGTTTCATTTGAAAATCAAGTACAAGAAGGGTATCACCAATAATGTTGCAGACTATCTTAGCTGACCTCCGATCGTGGCGCTCACCACCGTTCTCAACTCTTATGGGCACGAGACTTCTGATTGGCCGCTTCTCTACGAGAGAGACCTAGAATTTGGCCACACATACAAGGCACTCTTGGGGGGTACGCAAGTTCCAAAATTTCACCTCCAAGATGCACTTTTATGTCAACTGGGACACCTTTGTGTTCCTTCAAGCGAGTGTGCCAAGATGATATGGGAAGCACACTACAGTCGATTAGTTGGGCATTTCGGGGTCGAGAAAATAGTAGCAGTCTACAAAAGTATTTCTATTGGCAAAACCTTTGAAAGGATGTCGGGAAGCACATCTGATACTGCACTGCTTGTGCCATTGCCAAACCGACCATCAAGAAGCAAGGCTTATATACTCCGCTATCTACCCTTAGTCGACCTTGGGAATCCATCTCCATGGATTACATGTTGGGCCTGCCTTCTACTAAGCATGGAAATGACTTTTCTTTCGTGGTCGTCGACAGATTCTTGAAGATGGCCATTATGGCGGCCTGTAAGAAGAATATCACAACAGAAGCCACTGCTAAAATCTTCTTTGAACGAGTGTGGGTGCACTTTGGGATCCCACAGTCTATCATATTAGATCGGGATAGCAGGTTCCTTAGCACATTTTGGTCTAGCCTCTGGTCAATGCTGGACACCAAGCTCACCAAGTCCACAAATTTCCATTCCAAAACAGATGTCCAGACAGAGGTCGTCAACATAATGATTGTACACATTCTGTGCATGTACAATTCCTAGCATCCACGCACATGGGATGAGAGCCTCCCCTATGTACAACACAGTTATAACCGGGCTCTCCACAGCTCAATCGGCCAGAACCCCTTTCAAGTGGGCTTGGGATTCCAGCCACTATGTCCCATTGACGTAGCCATGCCATTTGCGACTACTCAGGACGATTTGGCTCATGTCCAGTCAGAAGTTGACAAAGAAAATAGCTTCATCGATTGCATTCAACACATCCACCAACAGGTTCATGAAATATTGGATAGAGTTAATGCTAAGTACAGGCAACGCCATGATCCACATCGGGTGCCACACAACTTCCAGGTGGGTGACAAAGTGTGGCTACATTTGTAGAAGGAGCGCCTCACTAGATCCCACTGCAAGCTTTTCCCGCTTTGGTATGGGCCGTACACCATCACCAAGGCTGTAGGGAGCAATGCCTTCGAACTCAGTATTGCACCATTCCTTGGTTTGCACCCAGTATTCAATGTGGACAGCCTTCGTCCTTACTTCCCACCTCTACTAGACACCTTTGAAATTGCAGAACAACTCACACCAACAAAGTTAAACTCAGATTGCATGGAACAGGCCACCACAGATTGTATCATGGACATGAAAATCAAGAACACTTGCCGACAGAAGATCCAACTGTATCAGGTTGTCAAAGCTGGCCCACTCCTGCACCAAGGAAAGTGGTTCACCAAGGACCAAGTTCAACAGAAGTTTCCTCATCTCATGGAGGAACTTAATGCAATGGGGAACATTGATTCTTAAGGGGGGAGGAATGATCTAGGTGGATATTGGTGGTCACTCCCCTATTCCACTTGGGGCCCCACCATTGTCTCTTTCAATTTTTCAGTTTCGGCACAACTTACTATTTTTAGCAGTTTTTCGGGTCCTGAACTTCCAGAGCCATTTTGAGGCCCTATTTCTCACTCAAAAGTTTTAGTCCTCGAATAGATCTTTCTAACGAGGTATGGTTCGCGTCAAACGGAGATCATATGCCAAAGTTACGTCCCCGGGAAGTTGAAACACCAGTTTACCCAAATGGGGCCCATAGTTTTGGCACTTCATCTCCTAGGGTTAGGGTTTTGGATGTTTAGGGTTTTCCATTGTTTCTAAATAATAAATAGTCCCTTGATCCTCATTTTAACTCAGTTCAGAGGCCTGTAGCCGCTACATCTCTTCTCAAAGATAGCTACCAGTGCCCTAGCTAGTTTATTTCCATTTTGTCTGTAAGCAAATTTCAGTTCTTTGATATTAATGAAATGAAGTGATTTTTCTGCTGCATCTTTGTATTTATGGTTATATGTTTATTTTGTTGCGTTCCTACATAAATCTAGATTAGCATTAGGCCAACTGGATGAGATATTATCGACAAAAATAATAGAGCTGCTATTGGCAGCGTAACTCAGACGGAAATCAACAATCTCTTAGAATATTTCAAAACCGATATCTTGGGCACCCTCGCAACATAGTTGGATGTCCTGCAAGCCAAACAAAACAAGCTATAGCAGAACACAATTTAGCCATCTTCCCCATGATGACAAAAAAAGCACGTTCAGAGGGAATGTCCGTTGGACATGGTCTAGACGTGCGCTATTTGCACTAAGGATCATGCCACCGAGCAGTGCCCATCACTTCTAGGATTAAACATAGTTTTTAAAGAGGCGGAAGAAGAGACTGAACCAGTATATTTGATGAACCAACATCGATAGTGGCAAGCCTAACCCACATGTATGTCACAATATCCTTCTCTATTCTTTTCTTCTCCACCATTTAATCAACAACAGAATTATGGAACAACGTGGCAAGGCCAATCACCTTTCTCTAATTCGCAGTCTAAATCATTTCCTATGTCGCCTTAGCCATGTTAGCCCCCTTTAAATTCCTTGACAAGCAAGCTGGGGGCTAAATTGTTTCATGAGCCTTCAAGGAATGCATTTCTCCTGTAAACACATCATCCTTGAAGCCTTCCATGTTCCCTGCCCTTTGATCTTTTCCCTCTGCTGCTCTTGAGTCAATAAGCCTCACCGTTGATAAGAAATTGTGCTCCAAAAGGCCTTTATTTTCCCCTTGTATCCCTGTAGAATGTGCCATTTTACCCTCTTTCCCCTTTGTCAAAGCCCCCCTTTTCTTTCCTCTAAATCCCCCCAAAATCCCCTTTAAATCCTACATTCACCCCCTTGTTTGGTCTAATTCCCCTTGTTTTCCTCTATCGTTACCCTTTCCCAGCCTTGAAATACACTAAAAAGGGGCAAAAACCTAATTTCCAACTTATATCATGGCCTAGCCCCTTTCCCTCCAGCCAGCAAACCACTTCCCCACGTGACCCCACGCCAAAACTAGGCGCAAAGGCTCAAAGCACTAATCGCAATCGCAATTTTCAGAGAAGCGCATTCCTTTGTTAAACAGAAAAACTCCGATGCGATTGAGTTTGGTCTTCCAGGCCTCCGCCGTGATCTCCACCATTGATCTATCGTCTTAATCGAACGGCCCGACGCTAATCGCACTCCCGCTTCCGATCGCAATCGGAGCTTCCACCATGACACCTCTCCGCTCCTTCCGATTGCAACGCCCCAATCCGATTTGAGCCGTCCAATCCCCCCGATCCAACAGTCCAGATTTATCCCGCCCCCCTCCATCGCTCCTCTCTGTTCCCCACCGATTCAATCTCCGCCGTCGATCTGGACCCAGATCTGACGGCTGGCGCTCAATCGCTCCCCATCGCAATCGAAAGGTCTAAATGCGCCACCCAACTGCATTCGCCGATTGCGATCTGCCGATTCCATCCTAGCCGTTGGTTCCCCTGTTGATCCGACGGCCCGCACTCTCCAGCTGCAATCGTAATCACATTTTTCAATTGTTGCCACCTTTCGCCCTTTGCGATTGCGATCTCCCAATTCAATCTTGACCGTCCGTAAGCCCCTGATCCAACGGTCAAAAACCAATCATACCGTCGTTCAATCTGGCTGCCGACCCTCCCATTTCTCTCCTCAGATTGGATCGTAGCCATCGATCTCCTCCTAAGATCCAACGGTCCTGAATGAATCGCCCTCCTCCCATGCCGGGTCCCACCACACACGATCATATTCATCACATTTTCATTCATTTCTTTGCATTTTCGCCTAAGTTCTAACTTTCGCAATTTACATTAAAGTTTAATGTTTCACATCAAGTCTATGCATTCCACCCAGCTTTCATAAGCCGTCCCACTGTTTAGTCTCCGCCGTTGATCTTCGCCACCGGACCACGATCAAATGGTCCACGCACATTTCTCTGCCAAAACCCTATTAGTCATTGTTTATGCCATATCGCTGCATTGTTCGTCATTGGTTCATTTAAAACCACCGTTTCTTACCACCGACGCACTATCATTCTTCCCATCCTCCATAGCCATCCTCCCCTATGCATGGATTTCATAACAGAGTTGCATGTCTTTGCAGGGTACGAGCAGCGGAAAACCGCCATGATTCACAGTCTCTGTACAGTTGTAGAGAACACAGGAAGACTATTGAGCTCCAAAAATGTTCTTTCTTCCACCACATTCCACTCCATTTCTTTTATCCATTATTAATCCCAGGCTCAAATGATCAATGAAATTAGTTAAAATTTCTTTAAGAATGAATATCGTGGCTAACTTGCTATGTTTTTATGGTTGTGTCATTGTAGTACTTTTTGAACTGAAACTAGCTACAGAATGCAGACATTCTATAGCTAGTTGCCAATTCTGTAGCCAGCTTCATGTTTATACAGGTTCCAGATGTCAGCGTGGAGAAAAGCACATATGGGTATATTCCACGTCATGTTCTCATCATTTGTTGCCCTCCATGGAGATTGAACGGAATTCTGGACGTGGTTAAGCATGTGGAAACTCAAACTAGGAGGTAGACTCCTAATAGGATAAGGATAGTCTAGATTCTGTTACGTGATCATGATCAGAGTCCTAGTTTAGTTTCTATTAGGAAAGACAATAATCCCCGCATTATCTCAAGTTTTGTTATGTAAATTTGCTATAAATATGATCGGGAAACCAAGAGACAGAGGTTAGATTTTGGTTAGATTTTATGGTTGACTGCTAGATCTTTGAAGTCCAAGAATACTCTGTTTTGAGGTGATTCCTCTTTAATGAAAGAAGCAGCATTTCCTTGAACGCGTTGAGTCGATTTTGAACTAGATTTCGTGCTACTCTGGTGGTAGAGGGCCCCTGCCTCCTGAGCGGCCTTGTTTATATAGTAGATAAGTATTTTAGTTTCGCTTTTATTTCAGCTTATGTTCATATTTGTTTATATTTACTATCACAACCAAACTTACTCTAATCAAATCTTCCAAAATATCATTATGAAGAATAAGGCACAACTGTGATAGTGTAGGTTTAGTTGCATTTACTTTCGTTAGTTATCACAGTTAAGACTTACTCTAATAAAATTTTCCAAAATATCATTATGATGGATGAGGCATAACTGTGGTATTGTAGGTTTTAGTTGTTAAGTTTAAACCAAGTAGCATAGCCAATCTTACTCTTACAAAGCTCTTCCAAAATATCATAACAATGAGTAAGAAGTAACTGTGGTGTCTTGGACTTTAGTTGTATTTGCTTTCAGTTTTGTGTTTATGTTCAATTGCTTTGAATGATACATCTATACTCGTTCTCACAAACTCTTCCAAAACATCATTCATACTGAACGGGATGAACTGTAGAATTCCTTAGGTTAGTTGCATGATAAATCAGTTATAGCACTCCGAAGGTAGAATGCATGTGGTTCAGTTCTGTCATTCATTTTCAGTTTGATAATGGCTTTTAATTTAACACTGTTCACTGTAGACTAGTAGTACCCTAGTTTAGTCTTAACTTAGCTCACTGTTTTAACATTCCAGTGTAGTTGCCATCCATTGCATTTTAAATTGTATTAGTTGTTAAATTTAAACACCACGGTCTTCATTATTTACAAAACTTCTTTTGTTCCAAACTCATACTAACACATAATTATCTGGACAGAAGGTAGTATCAGTCTAAGGCCTGGAGTATTTTTGCAACCTTTTTACCATTTCACAAACAAGCCTTCTCTCAAAGACCATTCTAAAAAGAAATCTATAACTTTTGTATGAGGCCTAGTGGTGCTGGATTGAGTTGCATAACAAAGTTAGAAGCTAGTTTAGAATAGAAATCTTATGGTGCTACAAATGTTCTTTTCCAAATATATTTTAATAGACCTTTAATCATGGATGAGATGTTGTAACATTGTAAGTTGATTGTTTGATTGTTTAGTTACGAGAATTTCATTTACACTTAGCTGCCCATTTCTCAAGTTCTTCCAAAACATCTTTAATGAATGAATTGGACAAGTTAAGCTTATGTTGTGATTTATTTTCTTGAAGTCATTATCAAGCTTTGTAATTTGCTAGCCATAGTTTAGGCTTTGTTTTGTTTCAAGTATTTGCATTTGTCATTTGTCATCCATAATTTAGGCTTCACTCTGTTTTTTCAATCAGTAGCTTCTTTCCACCAGCATTTAGTTCTTTCCCTTGTGAACATAAAACCATAAAAAAAATCCAAAAACATCATAAAACACTAGACACAACGTAGTGAGAAACAATTACCTAGGCACATATAGTGCACCACACTTCAGCAGTTTACCAGCCCTGGTTGAAAATTAATGAACTCAATTTAGGAGACTAGGTTGAGCACAAAAATTTTGGTGCCGTTGCCGGGGAAGTGTAACTAGGTAGCCTTGTTTCTTAACTCCAAAAAAAAAATTATATGCGTAGAGAGAGAGATTCAAGGGGTAGATTCATAAGAAGTAGTAGCAGAAGCTTGATCCCTAGAACACCACTTATTTCATCTAGACCAAGAGCCAGTACACCTCCAACTCAGACCCATAATCCATCCTTTACTGATCCTAGACTCCCAGAGGACTTAAGATCAGATATTCCATTAGAAAGACCTCCCATTTCATCCACTGAACCTGCCTTAGAAGAGGATTCAAGGACCTCTGTTAGAGACACAAACTTTTCCATTTCCTCAGAAGAATCAACTATGGCAGAAGAAGGGGGAGGAGGAGTCTTTAATGGAGAACACACATTATTTGGAGGAGGTAGAGGTAGAGGTAGAGGAGAAGGAGGTAGAGGTGTAGAAGGTGAAGGAGGTAGAGGAAGAGGTAGAAGAGAGATAGGAAGCTCTTTTGGGTTTCCTATAGTAGATGAAGAAACTAATACAACCATGAAAAAAATTTCACCCTCTGTCCTTACAAACTTCTATGGACTTAAAACTGAAGATCCTGAAACCTTCCTATTTGAATTTAAAGTCCTATGTAGAACTTATGACTACTTACAAGATGCTCAAAAACTTAAACTATTTCTTTCAACATTGAAAGGAGCATCATTGAAGTGGTTTATGAGTTTGATCAATAGTTCTATTAGGACATGGGAAGACATGAAACAAGCATTTCTAGAGAGGTATTTGGATTATTGTATGCCAGTCAATCATAAGGAGGAAGTGTTTAAGATGTTACAAAAAGAATATGAAAACTTGGAAGATTTTTTGGAGAGATTTCATTACAACATCAAAAGAGAAAAAATGGAAAACTTAGATCAAGACACCTTAAAAGATCTCTTGTTGAAAACAATTAGGGATGAATGGTTGGGTATCCTTAACATGATGGGAAAAGGGGATATATCTCAGCTCACATTACCTGAAATAGCTGAGTTATGTATCAACCTTTCAAGAGGGAAATCTAAAACTATAAAAGGCCCAAGAGACCCTGCTCTTGCAAGGGTAAGTAAGTCTGCTTCTGGGACAGTAAGTAGGGCAGAGATAGGGCATATGCTTGATGAATTCAAATCTGATATCTTAGGGAGTCTTAGTGAACAAATAGACACCCTTAAGTTACAAAACAAGCAAAAAGCTGAATCTGATGCTTTAGCAATCTTTTGTCCCAGATGTAGAAAGAAGAATGCCTTAAGAGAGTGTCCTTTGGATGCAAAAGTTGTAGAGACCTGTGTCATTTGTTCAGAAAAGTTGTCCTTCACTTCCTGGTCTTAAATCTGTCTTTCAAGAGGAAATTCCTACAAGTTCCACAGAATCTCTCAATTTTGTCTCTAGAAGGCCTTGGCAAGGACCTCAAACACAAGGATTTCATGATCAAATGTATAATCAACCTCCACCAAATTGGAATTCTTGGCAGCAACCTTGGCCCCAATTTCAAAATCAATCTCAAGCTTGGGAACAAGGGGCACAAAATCCCTATGGAAGATACTCTCAGTACTATCAGTATCCACCATTCTATCCACCATATCCACATTTTCCTTAGCAACAAAATCCTCAACAAAATCCTCAAAATACACAACATCAAAATCAACCACTTCCATTACCATTTCCTCAAAAATCAAATCAGTTGCCTGCTCAACCCATACCAAACCCCAACAATAAAAATCCTCAGAATACATATATGATAGAAGGCCAACAATTTCCAACTTATTTAATTACTCGTCTAGACCTTAGTGATGTTCAACTTAGGTCTGGAAGAATACTTGAAAAGAGGAAACCTTATGTGATTATACAAGAACAAGATAACTCTGAGGAAGATTCTCTACGAGAAAATAAAAGTCTTGAAGAAGACACATCTTTTCAGGACCCAAACATTGAAAAATCAAAACAAAAAGAACCAAAAATTTCAACTCCTGTATTAGAGCAGCCATCAACATCCACTCCTACACCTCCCTTTCCAGAAAGATTACAAATTGATAGAGGTGTAGAAAAACAAATTATGGTGCCTAATTATGATTTCCTAGATGAGATAAGAAATGTTTGCATTAAGATTCCATTATTACAAGCCATCAAGGAAATCCCAATTTTAGCAAAGACAATAAAGGAGTTGAGCATGAAGAAAACAAGAAAAAGAATAAGAGAGACAAAGAAAATTCAACTAGCAGGAAAAATAGCAGAAATTATGATGGGTAAGATTGCTATTCCAAAGTATCTAGACCCGGGAAATCCAGTTGTTAAAATTCACATCAATGGAATTGAGATTCAAAACACACTCATTGATTTAGGAGCAGCAATCAGTATCATGAGTAGACAAATCATGGATAAACTGAAACTTCCTAATCTTCTCTTTACACCTACATTATTAAAATTAGCAGACAGATCTGTGACTAAACCTGATGGGGTAATAGAAGACATTCCAGTGTCCCTAGATTCTTGGGAGTATTCTGTGGATTTCATGATCCTAACTCCTAAGAATAATCTAGGAGGACACCCTATTATATTAGGAAGACCTTGGTTAGCTACAGCTGATGCTTTCATTAGTTGTAGATATGGTGATATGTACATCTCAGATGGTAGTTCAACTAAGAAATTCACTTTGTATCCTCCAGCAAGGACAATTATAGATTTAGATGATACTCAATGATAGAGGATGAAGAAGACTTACAACCTCTCTTCACAATTTCAGAAATTAGTGAAGATAGTCAAATTCTGAATACTTTAGAAAACTTTGAATCCTCTTCGGAATATAAACATGAACCATTTCAAGAAGAATCCAACATTTAGTTTTTTTCATCAAGATAGATGTCTCTTCATTCCATGGATAAATTTGGCAGCTCTACAAATGAGATATTTCCAGGCAAATCTTTAAACATAAACAAGAACCTAGAAAAATCTCAACAAGAAGAGTTAGTCAAGATATTACAGAGACATTCTTCTGCATATGCATGGGAGTACACTGATATGAAAGGGATAAGTCATAAGACTTGCACTCATCACATCTATATAGAGGAAAATTGTAAACCAATCATACAACCTCAAAGAAGGATGAATCCAAATCTTAGGGAGATTGTTAAAGAAGAATTGCAGAAATTGTTGAATGTCAATTTCATTTATCCTATTTCAGATAGTCAGTGGGTTTCTCCTTTGGTAATTTTGCCAAAGAAAAATGGTAAATGGAGGGTATGTATTGACTACCGAGAATTAAATAAAGCTACTCTTAAAGATCATTTTCCCTTACCTTTCATAGATCAAGTGTTAGATACATTAGCTGGAAAAAAGTACTTCTCATTTTTAGATGGGTTTAGTGGTTATAATCAAATTCAAGTAGCAATTGAGGACCAAGACAAAACCACATTTACCTGTCCTTGGGGTACTTATGCTTACCGAGAATTGCCATTTGGATTATGCAATGCACCTGCAACATTCCAAAGGGAAGTATTAGGAATTTTTTTAGATCTAATACATGATTGTGTAGAGGTATATATGGATGATTTCACAGTTTATGGAAACACATTTGAAGAAGCTTTAGCAAACTTGGAAAAAGTTTTAAAGAGATGTCAAGAAGCAAATCTTTCACTTAGTCATGAGAAATGTTTCATGATGTTTACTGAAGGTATTGTTTTGGGGCATCATATTTCAGGGGATGGGATTAGAGTTGATGAGTCAAAAGTAGAAGTCATCTCTAACTTATCTATTCCAAGTTGTCAAAAAGATGTTAGGAGTTTTCTAGGATTTATAGGATATTATCGGAGGTTTATAGAAAACTTCACCAAGATAGCATTTCCACTCTTTAAATTGCTTACCAAAGACTGTGAATTCAAATGGAATTCTGATTGCCAGTTAGCCTTTGAGACCCTAAAAACAAAAATTTCTGAAGCACCTATTTTAAGGGGACCTAACTGGAAGTTACCTTTTCACATTTCAACAGATGCCTCAGATACAGCTCTAGGAGCAGTATTGGGACAAAAAGACCCGATTCCTTATGCCATCTACTATACCAGTAAAAATTTGACTCCTGCAGAGTTAAACTATACTGTAACTGAAAAAGAGTTTTTAGCTGTTGTTCATGCCATAAACAAATTCAAACACTATATAACAGGCTATGAAACTTTTGTTCACACAGATCATTCTGCAATTAGATACTTAATGAACAAATCAATTACTAATGGTAGAGTTATAAGATGGTTATTGCTTTTACAAGAATTCAACATTACCATTCTAGATAGGCCTGGAAAACAAAACACAGTAGCTAATTTCCTATCTAGACTCCAAAACATCAAAGATGACACTCCAGTTGAAGATCAATTTCCTGATGAATATCTTTTTGCAATTTCTACTCAGACTCCTTGGTTTGCTGACATTGCTAATTATTTAGTTTCAGGGAAATTTCCTTCAATAATGAATGCAAGAGATAAAAGAAAAATCATTTATGACAATGCAAAATATTCATGGGTTGCTAATGAGTTGTACAAGACAGGTCCAGATTTGATCATTAGGAGGTGTGTTCGTGAAGATGAGATGCTTGAGATTCTCAAAGCATGTCATGATGAACCTTGTGGCGGACACTTTGCTGATAAGAGGACAGTCTATAAGATCCTTAATTTAGGATATTATTGGCCATCCTTGTTTAAAGATGCTAAAGAGTATGTCAAAAGGTGATTGCCAAACTGAAACCTTCTCCTTCGTGAGATTCATTACAAACTCAGTACATATTGAACCTTATCAACCTTTAAAAATGGGCTTTGGATTTTGTAGGACCTATTAGTCTTCCATCGAGACAAAAGAGATATATATTAGTTTTCACCGATTATGTTATCAAATGGGTAGAGGCCAAGCCATTACTTTTTGCGAATGAAGCATCTGTAGTTAATTTTCTTTTTGAGGATATTTTTACTCGTTTTGGTGTCCCAAGGGAAATTGTTACAGATCAAGGAGCTCAATTCACATCAAGGCTAGTGGAACAAATGATGGAGAGATACAAAATCAGGCATAGAAAATCTACTCCTTATCATCCACAAGCAAATGGTCAAGTGGAATCTACTAATAAGGTTATTGAAGGGATCCTAACAAAGACTGTCCATTTACATAGAAAAGATTGGGTAGATAGGCTTCCTGAAGCCTTGTGGGCCTATAGAACTACATGGAGAAGCACAACAAACCATACTCCTTATGAACTTGTTTATGGAAAGCAAGTTTTGTTTCCCATAGAGTTCCAGATTCAAACTTTCAAAATGGCAGTTCAGCTAAGAATTGATCTATCAGAGGCATAAAAGCATAGATTGGAGCAGATTAATGAATTGGATGAGATCAGACAAGATGCAGTTCGGAAAAAAAGTCTAGTCCAACAGCAAAGGACTAGATGGCATGACAAGTACATCAAAGAGAAGAAGTTCAAAGAAGGTGATTGGGCTCTCTTGTTTGATTCAAAATTCAAGGATTTAAAACAGAATGGGCTTTGGCCCTCTTCCTCTTCTAAGTTTTAATGCTCCATTTAGTTTTTCACCTACCTCCTCTGCTCATCTTTCAGCTATAAATTCAGGAAGAAACTCATTGTAAAGGTTGTTGATCGATTATCAGAGAATTGCAAGCTGTTTCCTTTGAGACATGTTCTCTGAGTAAAGTTGTAAGATAGGCTGAGGAAGATGTATTCAGACTGAAATTTCAAGCTGTTGGCAATGTTGTACTTGACTGGTGTTGCTCTTAATATGACAAGCACATTTCTTTGGATCCTGATTTAAAGTAGCTGGTGATGTTTTTCTATCTCTGTGTTTATTTCTTTTCATTGCATTTCTACTGGCTTGCATCAGAAATTTGGCATCGGATTTACCCTTGTTAAGTACCCTATTTTTCTGCTCTCCTTTCCCTTAATGTTTTTCTGCTATATGTGTATCTGAGGATCGATTTCAATTAATTTAACCAGTGTAGTGGATGTTATTGCCTGCTAGCTGATGTATGAATTATTGAGGTAAGTGTTTCAGATGTTCTTGTTGAGGTTTAATTGAATGAATTGGGAACACTGAGAGGTCTATAACTCTGTCCTTATCTCACTAAGATCCTTTTCAATTAATTTAACCTTTCTAAGATCCCTCAAGCTGGAGGCCGAAGCATTGAGAGTTCAAAGTCTCTCTCTGATCTCAGGTTTTCAACTTTGTGTTATAAATCTTTAATGTTCTTTGTCTGAAGAGTTAGCCTTTGGTTTTCAGATCACAGGTGTTCAATGGCAGGCCTTGTCCCTGGATCTGATCTCTGAAGATCACCTTGGAGGTTTCCTTGCTTTCACCTTTCTCTCTTACCATTTCATATCACACAATCATCTTTAAGATCCAATGCTTTAGATGACTAGCCCAACTGAAAGCCTGCATATCGAATAGCAAGTAAACCCTTTCCTAACTCCATTGACCAATGGTCTCGAATGTTCCCTGAATTATCTCTCCTTTTTCCTAAATCTTCTTTTCTCAACCTTGTCTCATATTGAACCCTTCCTTCCTGATTCTCAACAACCAAACATACAATTAAACAAACAAAATCCGAGCCTTATAACTAGCCTAAGACCTTAAATTTGAGCTTCAAAGACATACACCTTTGAAAATCATAGAGAGATCCCTCTCTGGACCCAGGAGGGCTAGATCCTAGGGTGTGAAAGTGGTTTGATGTTGTCTCATCTTTTGGTATTGCCAACCTTGCCAAAACATGGGAACCCCAACATAATGGCGACTCCGCTGGAGAAAAATTTGAGAGCCTATAACTGATAACATTTGTCTATCGCCCATTGTCATCACCAACATAATGGTGACTCCACTGGGGAACTTATGAGTATTTTCCACCATACTACATCACTAGAGCCTCAGAAAACCTAGAAACTCTGATTAGGTTGGTGGTGAAACACTTCCGTTTGCAAATTCACTTTCTACACCATCTGTTGTGTTTCTCCCACACTCTTACAGAGTCTGGAAAGGGCCAGGTAGCCTCCAGATCTCACACTCTTTAGAGGTGACATATCTGGTAAAAGCCCTCCCAGTCAATTTTTGGTTAGAGTTTGTTGTGTTTTAAAGATATCCTTGAAAAAGGACATCTCATAAGCACTGTGGTGGACAGTGTACCCTCCAGAAGCATCCTAAACCTTCCACCTGGCGGCTCCACAACTCTTTAAAGATCAAAGACTCCACGGGTGATCAGTAGGCCTGCTGATTATCTTGGTTTCACATAAGACTCCACTGGAAGACCAACCTCTAAAACAACATCAACCACAATAAAGGTAACAAGTAGGGTTAAGCTGCCTTATTGGAGAACAACATTCTGGCTTTTAGAACCATTCACACAAGAGCTTATCCTAACCCAAACCCACCTGAAATAGTTGACAACCCTGAGAGCATCCTAAAGAGATCTCCTACACCTAAAAGACCAAATATTTCCAGCCACATCCATAGAGCTAACTCTGCTCTAGAAGACTTTACAGCTCTATTAGACCCATTTTTTGACCTAGACCTACCAAACAAACTACCGAGAACTAGGCCATTCACTGTTCCAGACCAGCCAGACCTCCAGCTTCCCAGTTCACCATCTCACAGTGGTAAACACATTAGGGACAGGGAGGCCCCTCCATCTACACCCCCTGATATTCATTTCCTTCAAAACTTGGGGCTCCGCCACCCTAAATCTGCTCAAAAATCTTTTTCTGGTCATAATATCCCTTCCATCCATATACCAGCTGCTCAGGTTAACCCTCTACCTCCTCAGAACATCATCATGGCAGCCTGGTATGCACCTCTGGTTTTACCTCAGCCTCTGGTACCTTTACCCAACGATTATCAATCAAAGATCCCAAATTTCACTACCAAAGAGTCTACCACGGCCCAACACCATGTAGATAGGATGGAGGACTCTTTTGACTACATGGAAATAGATGATGATACTGTCAAAATGAGAATCTTTGCCCAGATCTTAGGAGGTGAGGTGAAGAAATGGTTCAAAAGCCTACCTCCTAATAGTATCCAAGACCTCCCTGCTTTATATCATACCTTCATAAACAAATGGGAAGTCAAGGCCAATCCTCGCCAAATCCTAGCAGAATACATGAACCTTAAAAGAAACGTAGGAGAGAGTGTCCATGATTACTCAATGAGATTTAACAACATTTACAATGCTCTTCCTCCACATATGAAACCTCCCCAAGGTATGGCTCTAGTGAAATACCCTGAAGGATTTGATGCTGACATGGCCTACCAGCTTAGGGAGAGAGATTACAACATGTTGGAAGACATGCAAAAAGGAGCAGTGAGTGTAGAGGCTAATTTGATTGAGAAAAGAGCAAGATTGAGGACTAAGAAAAGGGTAACATATAGAGATGACAATGTAGCTTCCACATCTGATCCAAATTATGACCGTCTATCTAAAAGCATGGAAAAGCTACAACAAATGATGGAAAAAAATGGTTGTCACAGTCAGTAACCAAAACAGAAATCAAAACCATAACCAGAACCAAAACTTTAGAAGAAACAATGCCACTCCCAACAGACAAAGAGAATCAGATCAACAAGTTATTCCCCCATTCCAAGAGAACTTTCTTGATGAAGATGAGGGAATCATAGAGGAGTCTAAGGGAAATAAAATAAACATGTTTGAAATAGAAAACTCAATCCACAACTGTTCCACAGAAGAAGATCAGCCTTCACCCTCATATTGGGATGAGGAATGGTTAGAATCTGAGGATTACAGGTTAGGATTTGAAACTGCTATCATGCAGGTCAGAGAACAGTATGAACTTAGGAGAAAAAAAAGCCTAGACAATTCCAAACCCAAAGCTTCCGAGGTCACTATCAAGAAAAGGGCTGAGAAAACTTCTAAAGCAGCTACCGAGAGCAACAAATCAGCAGCTGAGAGTTCTGGGAAGAACAAAGAAAAAGACCACCAAAACACTGATAAACAAGGTCAAACAACTAGCAGCACTAGCACCGCAGTTAGTGCTCCTGATAAAACAATTCCAAACACTGTACATAATGAGAAGCAGCCCACTGATTCAGCCACTAAGGTAGTGGCTAACAAAATAGAGTTGAACATTCCAAATAGTGAGTCCACTTTCAATCTAGAAAGTGAGATTGCGAAAATTAAAATCTCTGTCCCACTCTCTGAGTTGGCCACTCAGGATGTATATAAAGGCTAAATTTTGAAAGCTTTGAACCTAGGTGAAATTAGTGACACTGTCAACCTGAGTGATGACCAACCAGCCCTTCAGTTTGGTCCAAAGATTGAAGGGATATTTCAGGAAGGGGTAGTTCCCCCTTTTTATATTAGTCTTAATATCCATGATAAGATCCTTCACAATGCAATGCATGACTCTGGGGCCTCACACAACTTGATGCCTAAGATAGTTATGGAAAGATTAGGCCTAGAGATAACCCGACCTTACAAAGATTTATATTCATTTGAATCTAGCAGAGTAAAATGTCTAGGCCTAATCAAAGACCTGCGTGTAAGCCTAACCTAGATTCCAGCAAAATGTATGGTCATGGATGTTGTGGTGGCTGATGTGCCACCTAAGTATGGTGTGCTACTGTCACGATCTTGGGGAGAGAAGCTGCAGGGTACCATGCAGATGGATGGGGAATATGCCACAATCCCTGTTTTTAGCCAACTAAGAAGACTATACAGGGAGGCACAGATGAAATTCCTGGTTAGTAGCCCTGAAAAGCCTGAAAATTCCCCTCTTTACTCTGTACACACAGACCTGGATTCCTTTATCTTTTGTAGCGATGAATCTTTGGGAGAGCCAGAATCAGAAAACATAGATACAAACAGAGGTGTTAAGACTATGGACCTTAACATAATGGCTACCCTCGACTTAGAGGAACACGAAGAAGAAAACCTTAGATAGTGCACTGAAACAGAGATTCAGACCATACACAAAACCACATGTAATCAGCTGGTCAGTCGCCCCTCACAAACTCATATACCACACGAGCAACGAAACCCTCCATAGCACAACGCAGAACCTGTAATACAACAGACCAGTGAAACCCACGATGGGGAGGGAAATGATGATAAAACGAAAAATGGGTCCCTGTGGGAAATGAGCTTTGATGGGTCATGCACCAAGAGAACTGCTGGGGCAGGGGTGTGGCTACATAAAACAGAGAGTGACTACGTGGAGAGCCATGCCTACAACCTGCATTTCAAATGTACAAATAATATTGTTGAGTATGAGGCTCTTATCCTAGGCTTAAATCTGTTGAAGAAAATAGGAGCCCGTAGGATAGCCGTGCAGGGAGACTCTGAGTTGGTTATAAAACAGGTGAACGGTGAATACACAGCCAAACACCCTAGGTTGAGAGCATATAGGAACGATGCCGTGGATATATTGAAAACATTTGTTGAGTACGAATTAGTGTTTGTTCCTAGGAGTCAAAACGTCATTGCAAATGGATTATCTTGCCTAGCTAGTTCATACCCTAAGACTCCAAGTGACCAGCAATCGATATCAATCCTCGCTCCCTTTCGTCATGTTCTTCGATATCAATCGATCTGAACTAGATTTATTTGTACCTTCAATGGCAAACAGAAGATAGAAAGTGACATAAAGGCATATGATCTATTCATGTTAAACAATCGAATCGATTGCATTTGTAAATACACATATAACATCATGGACACATGTATTAGGAAAGGAACAAATCTCTTTATTATGAAGTAGAAGTAGAACTTACAACCAGTTGGATCAATTCAATGTCAACTCGCTCCAGGTTTAGTCCCATCCTCATCACACTAGCAGCATAACATTACATGCAGACGATATCTCCAAGAGTTGTGATCTCACTAGCATAAATATACTAATTCAAATTCTTGCTCTCTTGTGCACTATGATCAGTGCTCAATTTAGAAGCAGATGAAGGTAGTTTGAAATTAATGGATCATTGAATGGATTTTCCAAAAATGGATGAATAGGTTTCCTTGTTTATGGGAATAGGAGGATGACAGGTTCAATAGATCTATGGTGTCCATATTCGAAGTTATCAGATGATGTGATTGCTGAAACAACTTCTATAAGCGACTAGAGGGTGGGAAGATTCCCAGAATCTAATGAAAAATTCACTCCTAGCTGACCAACGCAATGTAAAGTGGGCCTATATTATCTAAAACACAGCTTTTGATGGGATTATATTCTCTAAAAATCACTTACTGCAGTCTAGTGGTGCGTTGATGGCTCAATGGAACACTTCAACTGGCATCTAAGTAGTGAAACTTTCATGGAGGAAAACCATCAATGTGATGACTTGTTTAGGGCATGTAGCAACTAATTTAGAGTATGATAGACCCTAATATATACTGATCTGGGTTTTGGTAGTGATGCATAAATTGAGCTATAAGAGTTGCCCCCTAAAGCATGAAGTCAAAAGTGATAATGTTGATTGTTATGAAACCAACTCCAAAAATAGAAGAAAAGAGAGATCAACGCCTTAAAATTCAGCCACTTCGAGGGGGAAACCTCCTTTACATTACATAAATGAATAATTCTTGGATGATACAAATGAAAAAACCTCCTTTCTATATATAGGAGTCCATGGGGTCACAATATAATCCTGGCCGACCTTACAATAATAATGTAAGGGCACAATAATAATGTAAGGGGTACAACAATAGCAATAAGGGGGCCACACTAACAACAATAAGGGACTACACTAGTAATATAGGGACCTAACATGCCCTTCTCCTTCAAAAATGTGTTGTCCTCAATGCTTGAGCAGCTCTGGATGCTTTTGTATAAAATTATCATCCTCCCATGTAGAACCTTCAGTGGGTAAGTTCTTTCACTTGATGAGATACTCTGAAATTCATCGATTTCGTAGCTGTTGAGTTCTTGTTTCCATGACTGATTTAGGTTCCAATATGGTTTTTCATTACTCATCAAGTTCTGGAAATATTGTTTTAACTGGAATTTTTTCACCTATAACCTTATTTAAGCATGAATCATGGAAAATTGGATGCACTCGAGAAGAAGCAAGAAGCTCCACTTTGTATGCCATAGTACCAATCTTCTGCAACACCTTGTAAGGACCATATTACTTTGGAAATAATTTATAATCCTTCTTAGCTTGCTTGAGGGACATTTGTTTGTATGCTTATGTCCGTAAAAATACTCAGTCTCCTACATCAAAAATTCTCTCGATGCGATGTCGATTTGCCTGTTGTTTCATTCAATTTTGTGCCAAATTAGGTTATGCTTTAAGAGTGATAGAACTTCTTGTTGATGATTGATTTTATCTTCCATTGCTTGAACCTTATAATTTTCTCTTAAAGATGATGTGATGGGAAGTGGATGATATCCATAAATTATCCATAAATTGTTTTCTTCTGGTCGGCTCTTGTCTTCTTTTCTTGCTCGATCTCTTTCTGCAGTGTCTCTATTCTCCTACTATTCTCATCCAGGAGATTTTCCAAATCAGTGATCCTTTTCCTAGAGGTGGATGCCTACTTTTCTAATATATCATTTGCATCTTTCGCTGCATTCAGTTGCTCTGACAGCGGACTTGTCTCTGGTGGGGTTGTAGCAGGCGCGCAGTTGTGCGTGTCCCATGTGTTCTGCAACTCCGTCAACCTACTCTGCAAAGTGGCGATTGTTTCAACCATTTTTTCTTTGTCCTCCCTCTCTTTTGCCAGTGTGTTAGCCAGTTCAGATTTTTCCTTCTCTTCTTGCGCCAATTCGGCCGTCTGCACATGGTGGGAGGCCGGTATGTTGACCTTACCTTTCAATGACGTGATCTCCTTCTGCAATTGTTCTATCAAAGCGCGCTACGGGTTTGTTTCTCCCGTATCCTTTCCCTTGATTAACTCCTGGAGGCCGCGTACTTGATTTTCCTGGGCGCGAGAGTTTTCCTGTTCATTCTTTAGGGTCGCCCTCACCTGTTCATGCTTTTTCTCTAGCTTTCTCAGTGCAATGGTGACCCGCATCACCTCGTCCTTCAACATATCACCCACGACCTGAAACAGGTTACACATATCGGTTGCTGGCACCTTGGCCATGTCAATTGCATGTTCGAGCACCCGGTAACTAGTGGCACCTGTATTGGGATCCAAGATGGCCTCAGCCATAGATAATACCAGGTGTTCTGTGTCCACATTCATGGTGGCGGAAACCTTGGTGTGATATTTCTCTATATACCCTTCCAGCTCGGCTTCTTATCCATGATCGTCCTATTTGCCTGGTTCCTTGCAACTACCCTTGATGAGGTATGATCTCTGATGGCCTGTGAGACTTCCGAGAAGTCGGAAGAGGTGGTACTGTCTCTCAGCACTTTTATCCCGGCTTTACTCTTGTCCAGCTGAGCATACGGTGTAAATGGTTCTAGCAGTTGCTCTTCCCCTATGACTTCTGCCTCACTGGAGGCTGTTTTCTACTATTTGAGAAGGGTAAAACCCGCTCCTGAGGTCCCTGCTTCTTCTCTGCCTCGGCCTTTATTGACATCCTCTTCTTCTTCCCCTGTGGCAGATGAATCTGTCTCCATCTGCGAAATCAAAGGCCAAGTTTCAAGGTTAGCCCTCCACTCCATGAATGGCCTTGATTCATGTATATAAGGTGTGGAATTGTTCCTCTTTCTTCTGTTTGAGATAATTTCCCGAGGATCATAGGCCCAACCCTTTCCCAGCCTTAGGTCCAGGCCTTGCAACATTTTCTCAACAATGGGAAGGGCATGTCTCGAATTCACAACAAAAGGGCCGATTGTGATGGGGAGTCTCAGGATGAAACCCTTCTTTGCAGGGAAAAAATGGATTTAGTCAGCCTTGAGTGTCTGCCGAATGTACTCCAGCACATATACTCGTCGAAAAGGAAACATAGGTAGCTGGTAAGGGGAAACCTTGGCTCCGTAGACCCGAATTTCAGTGTAATTGTCAAATAGATACCAGTCCCCAGTGCTCTGGGATTTTCCAGCTTGTAGCCAACTCTTCATCTCAGGAAAAACTCTAGGTGAGGGTGAATCGTGGATAATAGTATAGGAAATGGACATGAAATTATTTACAAAACTGGAATAACCCTCCCCCTTAGGTAATTGGCGTACAGAACAATTCCAGTCAAAAACTGGTCGGGGTTGGGAATTCTCCTCATATACCCTATCTAAACCCAAACCCTCAAAGTTATCAGCGTGCTGATGTAAGAAAAGATAGAAGACCATCGAACAGAAACGGAAGTGACTGGCTTTTGAAAGCTCCCGGAACTGGGTCCGAATGTTAGCAGCAAGGAAACCAGGGATATTTAACACTACCCCCTTTTGAGACATTAACCACAAGAAATAGACACATATCCTGGTGATTTCCCCCAAAGCGCCTACACCTAAAAGACCCGCGATGAGAGCAAGGATTGGTTGCACTTCCTCTTGGAACAGAGTCAGCGGGAAATGGTCTGCAGTGGGAAGAGAAGTAGCTTGGTTGCTGGTGATGGAGGAAATGAAGTCGTTTTGGCACTCCGATGGCAGTTTGGTGAACTGGGAGGTTAAAGCCACTTCACTGAAATTGATATATGTGTCGCTGGTGGGAAAGCGGAGGGCTTGCCTGATAATGTCGTGGGAAAGGGAAAATATCTTATTCCCTTGAGGAGAGGTAAACGTGCCTCGCTGCTCATCGTAAGCATCTCTGAGCCAACAAATAAAATAAACCACAGAATAGACTAGGGGGGTAATTTGATTGTATAAACCAGACACAACCACCTGGTATCGGTCTCTATTCCTGATATGTCTTCTAAAAAGCTCGGGTTTAATGCTGCTGATGAGAAAAGGGTATTGGGGATCACGGATTTCGGCTTGCAGGTCGATGAAAGGCTCGAACCCGGGAGGATTTCTGGTTTCTCGGACCTGAGGGGTTTCTGGTTCGGCTTTCTTGGGCATGCCCCTTCCCATGATTGACATATAAAACTTTTAAAAGATGAAAGGAAAGCAGAGAGAAAATGAGGGACGGAATACCTGTGCAATAGGGAAATATACTCAGGAAAATGACGCGGGGGTGTTGATAGCGACTAGGTAGACCTTGGCACCAATTCCCACTTAGTTTATACCATAGCTGGAAGACCTGCGACTTTTACTAGAGTAAACTACGGGAAGACTGTTATTTTACGACTGAGCGTTCTGAGGTAAAAAGACGGATAGGTAAAATAAATGGGGGGAAAGTGTCGTAAGGACACTGATAGTGGAGCATGCGGTGCGTAGGGATTGGAAGTCAGCTGGGGATAGGTGGACACCGCGTGCCGGGTTTAATACTGGTACAGGCCTCTGTACCAGTTCACCTAGAGACATACCTTACCTTTCTGCTGCAATGAACCATACGATTCTTGAAACCTCTTATTCATGAGCCGGGTTAAATACACTGCGTACCAGTCTTTAGGGCCCACGTTCCGATCTGCCACGTTACTCTTTACCTTGGGCCCACCCCATGATGCTTCAATATAATTCCGCGAGGGTATGGGTCTATCCTCCCTTCCGCCTCTTAACCCCCGCGGAAATTCCCATATGGGGAATTTCCTCACGTGCACATTTGGGATGCGGCTGATCTCTTACCAGTTTTCATTTTTTCGTATTTTGCACCATGTATTTGCGCCTTTCTGTGGCACCTTTGCTTTTTTGTTTTATATTTTGGATCCTCCTCGTATACATGTTTTGCTTTAAGCGCAATACTTGTCACATCCTCGTCTCTTTTTACCCAACCTTTTAAATGCTTCATCATCTACCCTAACATTCGATACATGTCTATTCAAAAGTTAACTCCCAGGAATAACTAATGGTAATTCATGACCAACATTGGATCCACCTGGGGATGGCACGCTCGTCCTCGAGCGTGTCGAGAACTTTGCAGACCACCTGTTTATCTTCTGTGAACGCCATTCCTCTTCATGATTCATAACCACACACATTATTTAAGAAAAGATGAAAACATACACTAATATACAATATGATACATCAGGCCCTCTTGGCCTGACTCAAAATTGGAAATAAGGCTTGAGAAACTGACCATTTACAGGGGCGTCGAGCAGATCTCCCTGTGAATTTTCCAATCTGAAGGTATTGTTGCCTCCTTGTTCTGCAATTTTAAAGGGGCCGAACCAAAGGGGATCAAATTTGCCGTGCTTACCTTTATTAGCCCTTCTAATGTCCCATCTGAGCACCAGATCCCCAACCTGTAATTTCCTGTCTTTGGCATGTTGATCGAAGAGATCCTTCATTTTCTCTTGGTATTCAACTAACCTCTGATTCACCTGATTCCGCGTTTCTTCTAGCTCCACCAGCTGGTTGATTCTCCTGGTTACGTCATCCGGTTCTTCCTGAATTTCTTGCATGAATCGAGCCACTGGTAATGCTAGCTGCACAGGGAAAACTGTTGTCCTCCCATATACTAATTCGTATGGGGACTTCCTGGTTTCTCTCTTGCTAGTGATCCTATTAGCCCATAGAGAAAATTTTAACTGGGAATCCCAATTCTTCTGGTTTTCGTTTATATCCTTCTTTAGTGCCCTCACCAGCGTTTTATTTGATGACTCTGCTAGGCCTTTTCCCTGTGGGTAATAGGCTATTGAGTGGCCAAGTGTGATGTTGTACTGTTGACAGAAGCTGACGAATTTTGCAGATTTAAAGGCGTGTGCATTATCGGTTACAATCTTAGCAGGGAAACCAAATCTAGATATGATGTTTTCTTCTATGAATTTCATCACCACGGTGTCTGTTGCGTTTCTGGCGGGTATAGCCTCTACCCACTTTGTGAAATAATCCGTGGTGGTTAATATCCACTTATGCTGACCACTGGATGGGGGGTGTATTTCTCCAATGAAGTCAATTACCCACTGCTGGAATGGCTCATCTACATGGACAGGTATCATGGGGAGAGGTGCTAGCTTCTGTCTCTCGGCAAACTTTTGGCACTTCTCACAGGATCTCACTCGGGTAAACACATCCCCAAATAGTTTAGGCCAGAAGAAACCAGCCTTCAGGATCTTGTGAGTGGTAGCCCTCCAATTGTAATGGCCCCCATAGATTCCTTCGTGAAACTCAGCCATTATACCTTCTACCTCTTTCTCTGTCAGGCATAGGAGCAGGATGCCTGAGGGGTCCCTCCAATATAGCCGACCATTTGCAATCACGTACTTCTGTGACTTCAACCTCAGTGCTCTGTATTTAGTTTTTTCACATCTAGGTGGGCAACTTAATGTTAGCAGATATTCCACTATTTCCTTGTACCACTGGCTGGTGAGGTACTTCATATGTGTCTTCTGGGAAGCTATCTCTACCCCCTGTGGTTCTTCTTTCCCTTCAGATGCCTCGTTTTCCATCATGGACAGATTTATACCCAAAGCCTGGCAATTTGACTCAGATAAGATTTTGGCTAACCCCTGCCCCTTGATTAATTTAGTAGGGCGGATGTCTAGCTCATACTCCTGTATTTTGGCTATCCATTTCCCTCTTTTACCTTCACTATCTCCCTGAACAAGGATATCTTTGACAGCTGTTGTGGGCGCAAATGCAGTGATGTGGGACTGGAGGACATGCATATGAAAAGCTTTGAGGGATTTCACCAGCGCATATGCCTGCTTTTCCAATATGTCATATTTCAGCTCAGCATCACAAAGCACCTGACTAAAAAAGGCAATAGGCTGCTCATACCCATCTTCATTTTTCTGCGACAGAACTCCTGCTACTGTATGAGGTGATGCAAAGGAAAAGATCATAAAAGGTTTGGTATAGTCTGGCCCGGCTAACACAGGGGCTTCAACAAACGCATTCTTAATCCTGGAAAAAGCTTCTCTTGATTCTTGTGACCACTTAACCTCGCTGTTCTTCTTTAGCATGTCAGTAATATGCCTAACTATCTTAGCATAGTTAGGAATGAATCTTCTCAGGAAATTTATACGACCTAGGAATACCTGAACTTCCTTCTTATTTCTGGGGAGGGAAATACCGTTTATGACTTCCACTCTCTTAGGGTCTATCTTTACTCCGTCTCTGGTAACAATATGTCCCAAGAGCTTGCCCTCCTCCAGTGCAAACAAAGACTTTTGTGGATTGAGGGAGAGGCCATACTTTCTGCACTTCTCAAAAGTTCTGCACAAGTGTTCAATGTGTTCTGCATCATCTTTTGAAAACACAGTAATGTCATCCAGGTATACCACCACGAACTTATTCTGCTCCCTGATAAAAGCAATATCCATGGCCCTCTGGAAAGTTGCCCCCGCGTTGATCAGCCCAAAAGGCATCCTCGCATACATAAACGTCCCCCATGGAGTGGTAAAGGCAGTCTTATTTTGATCTTCTGGCAGTACAACCACCTGATTGTACCCAGAGAATCCATCCATCATCGACATTTGAGATGCTCCTACCACTTTCTGCAGGATATGATCCATCTTTGGCAGTGGATAATTATCCTTCAAAGATGCTCTGTTAAGATTCCTGAAATCAACACACAGCCTTATTTCTCCATTTTTCTTTCGCACAGGGACTAAATTTGCTACCCACTCAGAATATCTCAAGGGCACAATGATTTTAATCTTCAACAGTTTCTTAATTTCTTTCTCAATCGAGGGTAGCAATAATGGATTTATCTGCCTAAGCTTCTGCTTATGAGGTTTGGCATCTCCCTTCAGTGGAATTTTATGCTGCATAATGCTGACATCAAAGGTTTTTAAGTCTTGGTAAGACCAGGAAAACACATCTTTATAGGACTGAAATAGCTTCTGGTAAAGCTGTTTATATTCTTCCGGGACCTTCTTGGACAGCTTCACGATCTTGGGGTCAACCTCAGTGCCAAGATTCAGATCTTCTACTTGATTCTCCTCCACAACTTTGTTCGACTGTAAGGGAACATCATTCTTGTTAAACAACCTTTCTAAGGGCACTAATCCTCGAGGAATGACATTCCCTTTCAACTGCAGAAATTTGTGGCCAGCTACCTTTTCTTCCCACTTATCTCTTGGGGTAACCTCTGTCTCTTCCTCTTCACAACTATCAAGGTACAGGGGTCCAATGCTGTGATACAAAATAAACAAGATAATCAGGCTCCACACCCAACAACAACTGTCACAAAGCCCTTTTTCTCTTTTTTCTACCAATTGTTGTGGTGTCAACCTTGTAGTTTTTTCAAGTATAGGAGTAGCAACACTTCCATATTTAGAGATGTGGGTGGTAGGATTCCTTGTCGCCATAATTTTACATTCAATTTTTCTTGCCAACCTGAATATGCCTTCTCCAATGAATCAGGTTCCCAAAGGCGAACCTCATTTTGGATGTTATCCTTTAAAGTCCCTATGAATACATCAATCATGTGTTCCTCTCAAATATCAATTACCCTTATATTCAATTTTTGGAAGTCCTCAATGTGCTCCACCACTAAACCCTTTTGTTTGAGATGTATCAATTGGCTAAAGAAGGTGTTTCTCTTTGTATCGTCACAATGTGCTATAATTTCCTCCATAAAAATTGACCAAGTGACAATTTTTTTATGGGAGCAAAGCCATCGATACCATAAAAATGTATTTTTTTCTAAATGTAAAGTTTCAATGCATACCTTTTGTGTGTTTTTCACATTATTGAGATCAAAATATTGCTCCATCTGTAGTATCCATGTTACGGGATCCTTGCCATCAAACTTTCTCATATTGATCTTTGGAGTATGGTGGGCCTTCAATCCAACATTAGAGTTTATGAAATCACGATTAATATTTATATTTTTCTAATCATTAGTTTCCTCTACTCTATTTTCGCCATTAGGAAACATTTCTTGTATCAACTTTGTCAAACCTTCCTTCAAACCTTCTATGTCTGCTTTTATATCATTCTTCATGTCTTCCTTTTTTTCTTCCATGTCGTACATGCCATTCTTCAAACCATCCATCATGCCTTCAAACCATCCACATTAGCTTCCACACCCTTCTTCAAACTATCCATCTTAGGTTCCATGCCTTTCTTCAAAACTTCCATTTCATTTTTTGTTGCTCTTTGTGAGAGAGAAATTTTCTGCACTTGCTCTTGTAATTTTGATATATCATGTTTCACTTCTTCCTCTTGATGAGTCATAGTAGCGTATTATGAGGGCTTAATGGGTGTTGAATTCTTTTTAGGGGGGATTTTAGAACCCGTTGTGTTCCCTAGAGATAGCCTTGAGTTGAAAAATACCACTGCCTAGGACATCTTAAAATCAGAGGTTAAATGTAGACAACTTATAAGGAAGCCTCTGAAAAATATGGAATAAGAGAATAATGGTTTTGGTGGTTCAAGAATGGAGAATACCTTTGATCCTGATTCCTTTGAATTACCCTATACTACAAGAGGGCTCAAGAGGTTGAATGGTTGGATGGCTTTCAAGTGGGCCAAGTATGAAACAATGAGTAGAGGCTTTCAAATTATGTAGAGGTGTCGAGGAAGAACGGAGGAGGAATCCGCAAAATACAAGCTTAATATCCTTAAGAATATATCTCCTGTGAACTCAAAGGAAATGGATGTAAGTGGAATATAACTAACAATAGATATTTGTGGAGCGTGAATTAAGGAAGTGCAGAAAGTTTAACATGAGCGTTACACATAAACGAATTCATGAATAAAAATTCATATCACCGAAAGATACATTACACAAATCATCAAAGCAGCAGAACATGAGAGATGAGTATACATAAACATGAGATTGGAAATAAACAAGGGAACACAAATACATACTACTCATTTCCCCATATGGAATCAAAATAAACAATGCTATATCATATTAAGTTCAAAAAAACTCTCCCAAATATGTATCTCAGAGCACAAGGAGCACAATCATACTGAACTACAACAAAATTCTCCAAAATTTAGAACCTTTCTTACATCCTTGAACTTCCTACATATAGAGTTCCTATTGAGGGTTCTTGATCGAATAATTAGTCATGATCAGCCTACACATGTGAAAATCAAAATATCCTAACAAACTAGCTGAGAGTGCATCAAGAAATCACTCCTGTTAATAAAATCAAAGCAAAATCAGGTGAAATCGGGATTTCACCAGCAAAACATCACTATCTAACTGTAAAAAGAAACAAAATTATGGGCCGCATAGGCAAAATCCTAGAATATTCCATGGGAACAGTGAGGAGTGGCTGTGAACAAGTGGCTAGTCTGGTTTCCACCACTTGATTTCATCTGCTGTGGAAGGCCTCCACTCTCTAATTCTCATGATTTCCACTTACCGCTGCGGAATGACCGGTTGTGTTGCGCGTGCCTCACTCTTTAGCGGGGATTTCCTCGACCAACAGAATAATCATAGCTATGTTGTTCCACCAAAAACTCATGTTGTGCTTTAACTTGCAAAAAATGGAGATCAGATCTCGAAGGGGGGTATGGATGGTTTTTGGTATTGGATGGGGGGGGTGTAAAATCACTATGGGTCGTTGGATGCATGATATGGAGTGGAGAGGAGGGGAGGATGGCGGAAGAGATAGTGGAGTCAGCAGGGCTCATTAACACTAACAAGAGCAAAACAAAGGCTATGGAAATATTTTGATGACGTGGAAGGAAGGTGGGGCCTATCTCATATCAAAAATCGCAAGCTGGAGAGCTTTGTTATAAAAAACGGAGAGTAAATAATAGAATATCTGATGTGCAATTTGTGGTGGTGGAAAGGTGACATGGCAAAGAGGTGGGACTACCCGTAGATCGCATATCGCAAGTTTTATATGTGAACAACGGATGGTAAGAGTAAAGATTTACGGGGAGAAAAGTGCAATGAGCAGGGATGGATGACGTGGCATGGAGGTGGGGCCACCTGCGGATCGCAGTTCACAGGTTTTCTGTGTGAGTAATGGAAGGTAGAGTTATATTATGTGGGGAGCGAAGTGCGATGAGCGGAGAGGTGTTAAGAGAAGTAAATGATATTACACATATTATATGTAATATATAGTATATGTAATGGTTTGTGGGGTGCGGAAATTAACACAACTTTGGATCATATTACCTTGACCATGACATTTTTCTCTTTTGACTGCGGGGCTTTCCACCCGACCTGCGCTTGAATTGCTTGGCCTTCCCCTTAAACATTCACACCTATGCCCTGTGATTTTCTTAGAGGGATCACTTCTCCATTTTGAGTGCGGTCACAGGCCAACATTGGCTCCATATGGGGGCAACGTGTTGTTCTAAGTGCATTGAGAACCTGCAGACCTGAATGCATGTGCTTTATTGAACACATGGAGTCGCAAATGCATACTGATCAGACAAATTTTTATACCAACAATCAAATGGGCAAAAAATGGAAGATGAAATGGAAGATTATATGGAAAATGAAATGGAAAATGCAAACAGTGGATGAAATAAAATGGGAACAATGGAAGATGAAATGGAAAATGAAAATAGTGGAGGAAACAAAATGGAGTATAGACAGTGGAATGACATATACAGTGAGATAGATTAACCCACATCAGTGATGAAAATAGAATTTGAGGAACTACCCATTTACGAGTGCCTCAAGTATGTCTCCTTCTAAGTTATCTAGCGCAAAAGTATTTTTTCCTTTGACCTCACCCACCCTGAATGGACCAAACTAGAGGGGGTCAAACTTCCCATGTTTCCCTTTGTCTGCCCGCCTGACATCCCATCGCAACATCAAATCCCCTACTTGGATTTCATTGTCTTTAGCTCTTTTATCAAATAATCCTTTCATATTTTCCTGGTACTCTGCTAGTCTGAGGCTTACCTATTCCCATGTTTCACTTAGCTCGACCAATTGATTCATTCTTCTGATAAGGTCGTTTGGCTCTTTCTCAATCTCTTGGAAGGCCATGGGTAATGCAATATGAATAGGAAAGACGACAAATATTCCATACACCAGTTCATAAGGGGACTTCCATGTGGATGTTTTAGTGGCGATACGATTTTCCCAGAGTGAAAACTTGAGCTAGGAGTCCCAGTTCTTTTGGTTTTCATGGATGGTCCTTTTCAGAATCCTGAACAATGTCTTGTTAGATGACTCTGCTAACCGGTTCCCTTGTGGGTAATCTACAGTGGAGTATCCCAAAATGATATTATAGTGCTAATAGAATTTCATGAACTTAGCAAATTTGAAAGCCTGGGCATTATTGGTCATGATTTTAGTAGGGCATCCAAACCTAGATATTATGTTCTCCTCCATGAACTTGATCACTACCCCATCGGTGACATTCCTTGCAGGCACGACTTCAAACCACTTAGTGAAGTAATCTCTGGCGGTGAGGATCCATCGATGTTGATTGCTATAAGCCGGGTGAATGTCTCCTATGAAGTCGATTCCCCACTATTTGAAAGGTTCTTCAACATGTACTGGGATCAATGGGAGAGGTGCATATATTTTATTTTCGGCAAATGTCTGACACTTCTCACAAGACCGTACGTGAGCATGTATATCACCAAATAGTTTAGGCCAAAATAAACCTACCCTTAGGATCTTGTGTGCAGTGGATCGCCATCTATAATGCCCACCACATATCCCTTTGTGGAACTCAATCACCACTTGGTCAACTTCTTGCTCTATTAAACACAATAAGAGGATCCCTTTCGGGTCCTTCCAATACAGTCGCTCATTTTCCATGATGTAATTTTGAGATCTTAGCCTCAAGGTGCGGTATTTTGTCTTGTCATAGTTAGGAGGGAATCTCAATGTTAAAATATATTCCACTATATCTTTATACCATGAGGATAGAAGATACTTTACATGCATCTTTTGTGTGGAGGATTATATGCGCTGATGTGCACCTATATCCTCCTGTGCTTCTCCTCCTTTCATAGACAGATTTATCCCCAGAGCTTGACAATTGGATTCAGACAGAATCTTTTTCAGCCCTTGGCCTTTAATGAGTATGGTAGGCTTTATCTCCATATCGTACTCCTAAATCTTAGCAATCCATTTGCCCCTTTTTCCTTCACTGTCGCCCTACACCAAGATATCCTTCACCGTTGTTATGGGAACATAGGCGGTTATGGAAGATTGTAACACATACACATGGAATGCCTTTAGAGATTTGACCAGAGTGTACGATTGCTTTTCTAGGATATTATATTTCACTTTGGAATCCCACAGAACCTAGCTGAAGAATGAAATAGGTTGTTCATTCCCTTTTTCATTCTTCTATCGCAGCACTGTAGCTATTGTATGAGGAGAGGAAAAAGAGAAAATCATGAAGGGCTTCCCATAATCTGGACCTATCAGCATTGGAGCTTCTACAAATGCCTGCTTGATTCTGTCAAAATAATCCCTCGACTGAGGGGTCCACCTCACTTCACTATTATTTTTAGCATTTCAGTGATGTTTCAGATGATCTCGACATAATTGGGTATGAATATTCTTAGGAAATTTATCCTTCCCAGGAACACTTGTACCTCCTTTTTGTATCTTGGTTGAGAAATTACCTTTATCACCTCCACCCATTTCAGATCAATCTTCACTCACTCCTTAGTTACTATATGTACCAATAACTTTCCTTCTTCAAGGGAAAACATGGATTTTTTAGGGTTTAGGGATAGGCCATACCTACGGCATTTGTCGAAGGTTTGTCGAATATGTTCTATGTGTTCATCGTCACTCTTCGAGAAGACAATGATGTCACCGAGGTTCTCATCCAAATCCCATACCTCATTTCTGTAAGCTCTGGGCCGTGGGTATTTAGTTTGGAATTGGCTCCTGACTTGCCTCAATACAAGCTCTGAATCTCCAAACACCTTGATATTTTGTATATTCATGTTCCGTGTCATCTGCAATCCCAAAAGCAGGGCTTCATACTCAGCCACGTTGTTTGTGGCTTCACATTCCAACTTAAAGGAGAGGGGAACTAAGAAACCTTCTGTTACAAGAGTACCCCGGCCACGTTTCCTTTTCGTGAATAAGCTCTGTCAAAATGCAAGGTCCAAATTTTGTGTTCCTCTGTTCTCACAAGATTCTTCTATGTTAGAGGACATACCTTTGTTTCTTGCAGGAAATTTTCATCCTTCTCGAGAAAAAGACAAGAGAATTCACCCTCTTTACCATAAACTGGAGAATTTTTTGAACAGTCGGCTTTGGTGACCATCTTCACAAACCTGGATTCATGGTATAATCTTGTTTCCTCCCCACCAAATACTAGAATAGTGGTGTAGGTGAGGTAAAGTTTTATTGATCCTCCAATCTTGGAACCCCAGGATCTAGACAACAACATTCCAAAACGAGCTGGGATATCAACTACAACAATGTCCATTACCACACTTTTGGCTAGAATCTGGGCTAAGTTTACTACCAGATCTTTTATCATGACTATTGGGTCAATTTACTGTTGTAAACTAACGCACGTATTTATTATCAATCCGGGTTAGTGGAACTTAAAAGCACCCCCAAAGTATATGGGTTTAAATTGTGATCAAATTAGAAGATGGTTTAATAATAATTTAAGGAAATGCATATTACAAATATAAATCTAACTTAAACACTTTCTAAATTCAGATGTGTAATTAGAAGCAGAAGAATCCCTTAACTTAAGAGATTGGTTTGTCCTTCTCAAACAAGATTACCATATGAATTAGAAATCAAAATCTAATTAATCTAAACAATAGATTCAGATACATGAAGCAGTAATTGAAGAGGTCCTGATTGTCCTTCATCATTCATTCATTTATCAGTCATGCTATTGTTAAAACAAGAATTCAGGAAAGCATGTAAAAGATGAATTCTAGTTTCTAATTTATTGATCGGATAGAAGAAGTATTTAACTTAAACATTGTGTTGTCTGTTCATATGCAAGATAGAAATAATATTAAGATTCATCAACAATCATGTAAAAGCATATAAAATCATGTAAAGGTATGTAAAGGCATGTAAAGATGAATTCTAATTGAATATCTTCATTAGATAGAAATAATGTCTAACTTAGAAATTTGTTTGTCCTTTCATATGCAAGTTAATAACGATCATTAAATTCATCAATACTCAGAAATAATTAGCATAAACAAATCAAACATAAACAAGCTAATTCAGAAATTGCAGCTACAAAATAAACTAAGAAGTGTACTTAGCTCGGTGTGGGGGCCCTCCACTGTTGCCTTGCACACTGAAGGTGAATTCAGATACTTAAAACCTTAATAAATCAACCATCATATAACAACAACAAATATTATAAAACAGGTCTTCAATTATGTCTCCAAGTCTCAGAAATAATATTAAGTCATACAAGTTCTACAAACATCTATATTATTCAAGCCTTCAAATTTTGAGGCTTAAATAGATAAAATATCTAAAAAATCATCTAAAATAGTTCAAATAGTCATAAATATCCTCATATTATCATATCAAGTCGAATTCATCCATTAGATCCAGCAAAATCCAGAAAATCCCACAAAATAAGAATTTTGACATAGTTTCTAGGGATCCTCCATAAAGACTGGTCAAGTTTGACCACCTTTGACTGGGCCTATTAAAGCTCAGTTTGACTAAGCCAATAGGTGTAATATTATTCTTAGTTCCTGAGATTTCTAGAAACATATCCATCTCGAGCCCAAGTGTCCTGCACATATGCATACCTTATGGCTATTACGAGAATTTCGAATGTCGTCCAAAAATGCACTTAAATTCTAATTTTTACAAAAACATCTAAAAATTGAAAAACATAATTTAAATACCTGTATATGCATATTTGGGTGAATATAAGGTGAATAATATGGTGAATGGATGAATAATATGGCAAAATAATATGTATTTCATAAACAAAAGAGATAAAAAACGAGGGCCAACATCTCCCCCAAACTGATGATCCCATCCCTGATCCTGAAACTTTATGTTGTTCTTTGTATAGAAGAGAATCCATATATTTGCCTTGTTCTTCCTTATATATGGATATTTTAACCTTTTTTTTCTCATATTTGTTCTTCCAGGAGTTTTTCTCCTGAAGCCACCTGAATTCCTGTGTATAGAGAATATTGTTTTTGGATTTTAACTTTCCCACTTCCTCACTTATCTTATCATTCTCCTTAACCAATTTCTCATTAGTTATTTTATAAGTTTCATTTTCCTCCTTCAGGTGCCTCTCCATGATTTTTCTTATCTCCAAGCTATTAGTTAATTCTCTAACTCTGGAAAGGTTTTGATCTTCCTCCTTGGTATTTTTAGAAACTATAGAATTTTCAACCTCATTATTTTCAATATAGGAATCTATGTCTACATGATTTTCATACACTTCTTGTTGCATACTCTCAAGGATTTCATTTTCCTATTTTGTTAAAGGAGATGTTTCTATGACTTGTATTTCTGGTTCTGCTGAATGCTTCTTTTTCTGTCTCCTGGAAATAACCAAAAATGATGTTTCTTTCTCTAACATAACTGTCTCCTGATGTTTGTTTGACCTTGTTTTAGGATAAAGAGATGAATGAAAAATATTTCTTGTTTCTTGTATGGGTTTAAGTTTGTTTTCAGTGACTTGTTCTAAAAACTTATTTTCAACCAAGAAATCTTCCCAAACCATTCCCTTAACTTTCAACTGGTAATCCACAAGGATTTTGATGAGCCCCTGATAAATAAATTAAGCCTCTTTGGGTTTTGTCTCTTATTTTATACTTTCAATCATCTTCATCAAATTTTTGTAAAATAAATAGGGAAAATTGATCCTTATATCTCCTTTGATATGTTGTAGTAACCTGACATGATAAAGGTGTACTACACTATATCTATTGTCACAGGTGAAGAAATTCTGAATTATCAATACTCGTTCTGCCCATGGTTCATTGAACCACTCCCTTGGGATCCCTTTTGACCTATCAAAATAACCCTTCCTATTTTTATCCAAGAAAAATTTCCAACCTTTGTCTTTGAAATGTAATCCCCAGTGGTATAATTCACCTGAAGATGGCAAGTCTAAAGGTTCGACAATAAACTCTGGATTCAAAGGGATATGTAGACTACCCACCATGGTTTCATTATGTTTGTAATTGTTTACAAATTCTCTTGCGACATCCTCATTGTGAACTTTGAACTTTTGGAGAAAACCTATTAAACTTGTCTGATATAGTTTTTCAGTTTTTTCCCTACTCCAATGTTCAATTTGGAAGTATTTAGGTTTTGTTCTTAAAGCCACTTGGTCTAAAAACCATTTTATATAACCATCTACCGTCATCAACTTCATCTTTGTAAACAAAAGTTCAAGCACTAGATGTAATCATAGTAGTAGGCTTACCTTTTGTTTACTGCTCTTGTCAATCAATCCTCTATTTTTTTCTCTTTTGAAGAATGTGAGCTTACTGTAAATAAACAAAAGAATTGACAGAGAGGTTTTAAGAAAACACAAAAATTCATGTTTCTAATATTTTACCATCCATTCAATTCTTTTTCCTCTTTAAAAACAATCTCTGTCTCTATTTTGTAAAATAAATTTGACTGTGTAAAAAAAAATTGAAATTTTTTATACAATAGTGTTTTTCATCCATCAATTTCATACAAAAATTCTTTTCAAAACACAGCATGATGTCTATAATTCAGACTCACAGTGTATACAAAAAAATAACTCAAACATCTCATCAAAAATTTCATGATAGGTTCACTACTTTTCTTCAAAACATTCTTCATACTCTGTCCTCTGTCATATAAAACCATGTCTAAATGTCTTCTAACTCCATTTTTCTTCACAAATTCTACTTCGAATCCTTAAACCGAGTGTGCTAAAAATAAATCTATTACACAACTCAGTTAAAAAAAAAACTCACTGTGTAATTCGAATTAGAATCCTTCACTCTCCGTTTTCCATTTATTTCGAAATGAAAGACTGCATGTGAGGACGTGTTTGAGCTTACCTATCTTATGCAATAGTCCTTGTGATCTTCTCTAATATTCGTGATATTTTTCCATTTTAACTGAGGTTTCAACTAGTGGAAATCTCATTAAAATCTTCATTCATTAACTCACTTAATCAATAGAATATTTCGTTGCTTGACTGATTGCAGAGTAGTTTTGAAAGGTGTCAAAATGTTTTTGAGTGGTGTCAATACAAAACATAACGTAATGATAGGCTTACAAATTGAATTAGATCACTTCCTTTTATAACTCTGATTTTGTTTACACAATCCCGAGATCCATTCATGCAACCATTCATTGTTTACACAATCAAATCCAAATTTACTTCTTACCTTCACTTCCACGGGATTTCGCTTCTTGATAGCACGGTCACTCGACAAGTTCTCCAGATTTGTGGCTTTGAAAACTCCAGTTAAATCCTTATCACTCCATTCTTCCTCTTTTCTATATTCTCTGCCTTCTTCTCTACGTTTTATCTCCTTTTCCTCTCGTCTTCCTTACTGTCTTCTCTCTGCATTTTATTTTGTTTTCACAGGGTTGTAAACACGGGTGTGTGCTTTGACTGCATGCTTTCCTCTCTCATTGAGCCTCTTGGATGACAATGATGGTGAAAACACAGAATTAATACCTTGGCAATGGTCATTTCTGGTCTTTGCAATGGTGGAAATGGCAGAAATGGTTTCATATGTTTTACACAGTGCTACGTTAATGTGTTTGAAAACATTCTAATCGTTCATCAACCTGCTTGACCGGTTCATGCACGTCTTTTCTTTGATTGTCGTGCTGGTCTATGGTATACATTCTTCCTTCATTTTATTCATTATGCAGCTCCTTCACGTTTTTTTTTAATGACCATGTCAATTTCCATAATCTGCATTATCTCCATGCTCCATCGTGTTGTCTGCCTCCATAATCCGCATTATCTCCATGCATATATGCGCCATCATTCTTCATCATCATATGTTATCTCCTTTCATTTCTCCACTGCTGCATGCATTACAATCTCATCATAGCATACCATATACCATCATTGTCATGCACTTGGTTTATCTCCACATCATTCCTTAGGTTATTAATTGCATTCATTTGTTCGCATTACATTTTTCTCCATTACCTTAGTTCGTCCTCTTATATGATTGCGCTTGTTTTGCATTGTTTTGACATTCAAAATAGTTTCACTATATCATATGTCTTTTGAACTTTGATTTTTTCCTTTTGTTATTTAATTTTTAAAAATTGACTAATGAAATAGTCACATTTTTAAAATTAAATATTTATGATAATAATAACCTTTTTTTTTTTTTTTTGTAGGTCTTTCGAGGGTTTTCCATAGGTTAAATATTGACCTTTTGTTTATGATTCTCTTTTTTTAGAAAATAGGGTAGGGTATGATATGAATGGGTTATGTAATGTTTTATTTAATAGTGGTATGGATATAAATGTGGATAGAATAGGGCTAGTTAGGATATTGGTATGAATATGAATATGGATAGAATAGGGTTAAAAATCATAAATGATAGAATGTAGATGAAAGTGCAGGAAATAAAATGTAGATGAAATGTAGGTAATGTAGGTGATGTACATGAAATGTAGGTAAAGATGCATAACTAGTACCAAATTAGTCTTTACGATTCTAGAATATTTCGAAAAAAATTGAAATTTTAAGAGTGATTTTTTACTCATTGTACTTGTATTCCCTTTTGACGTTCGTGATGATCGACATCGTGTTTATTGTTACGACAACTCTTGTAGACTTTGTAGAGACTTTATTTATTCTTGCATTTGATTTGATTTAGAATAATTATTGTTCAAGTCCCTTCTGCAGGTTAAAGTATGACATTTTCAGGTCCCATCTGATATGATATTTTGTTGATATAACTCAGGTCCCTTCTGACATGTTAAATTTTCAGGTCCCTTCTGGCATAATTTTGCAATAATGTTCATGTCCCTTCTGGCGTAATTTTGCAATAATGTTCAGGTCCCTCCTAGAGTAATTTTGCAATAATGTTCAATATTTGAAATTTTTTTTTTTCTGTCATAATGATTCAAGTCCCTTTTTGAATAGTTTTCTCAATAAAAATTCAGGTCCCTTCTGTAAATGTTGAATGATGTACTAGGTTGCTTTGTAATTGTAGTTCTTATTCTGTCTTCAATTCAGCTACTGAAAACTATTTTCATAGTTTTCTTTATTTCACACCTTCTCCCAAGTTGATTATTTGACTTGTCCTCTAGTCTTCAGTCTCTTGGATGGTATATCTGCAAAAATTAAGTAAAGTAAAATAAAAACAAAAAGAGAATTCATGTTGGCCAAACTAGTTGGTTTTCTGACATGAATTCGAGTTTGTATTGTGCCAGTTTCTTGGATTTTCACAACCAAACTCTTTTATTATTTTTATTTTTTTTATCATCATTTTTTTTATTCCTCTTGAATTATGGAAGGCATATTGCTATGCTTCTCCATTAGTTCTAGATATGAATCCATTGAAAATTTTCTCAGAAAATCCTCTTTATTTATAGGCTTGATGTAAATTTTAAGCCTATGCCATTGACGACAAATGAAACAGATGCTTCATCAATTGCTTTTATCTTGACAACTCTATTGTCGAAGATTTATTCAATCTCATATGGTCCAAGCCAATGATTCATAAAATTTTCTTTTAAATCTTTGAACTTGGAGTCGAACTAGAGTGCCCAATCTCCTTTCTGAAACACTTTATTCTTTATGAATCGATCATGCCATTTGATCCTTTTTTCTTGGACAAGAGATGTATATTCGACTCCTTGTTGTCATATCTCATCCAGTTTGTTTAACTGCATAAGTCTCTCTTGTTGTGCTTCAGACAATTCCATCCCCAATTATGCTGCTAGCTTGTATGTATGTATTTGAAATTCAATGGGCAATATGAATTTTTTTCCATACACTAACTGATATGTATTGAACCCAGTTGTGTTTTTCCAAGTTGTTCTATATGCCCATAGTGCATCTCTCAACTTTTCGGACCAATCCTTTCTGTTCATTTTTACAGTCTTCGTCAGGATGTTCTATAGGACTTTGTTTGTTGATTCCACTTATCCATTGGCTTGAGGATGATATGGAGTTGATTTTCTGTGTTTGATCTTGTATTTCTCCGTAAGATCTCAAACAATTTTTGATGTGAATTTTGTACCTTGGTTAGTTACTATCTATCTCGGAACTCCATATCTTACAAATATTTCTTCAAACAAAAAAGACACAACAATATCTTCTGTTTCCCGTGCTAGTGCCTTTGCCTCCACCCGTTTAGTTACATAATCTGTACATACAAGGATGTACTTCTTTCCATTGGATGGAAGGTTGATTGGTCCCATGAATCTAAAGCCCACTGTTCAAATGGTTCAATCAGTACTTGTGGCTTTAATGGAATTTCATCTGATGCCACTGATCTACCAATTCTCTGGCAGTAGTCACATCTTTTCACATAAGCTCTAGAGTATTTGAATATGGATGGCCAGTAGTAGCCAAGTTTCAACACTTTGTATGCTGTTTTTTTATCTGCAAAATGACCACCACATGGTTCGTCATGAAATGCTTTCAAAATTGCAATAATCTCATCTTCTATTACACATTTTCTAAGCATTAAATCGACATCGGTATAAAATATATCTCCATTGACCCAGCTATACCTAGCACTTTATCTAATTATTCTTTGTTTGTGCTAGTTTGTGTAATGAGATGGTAGGATGCCAAATGATAAAGAGTTAGCTATATCTACAAACCATGGATTTTTGACATTTATAGCCAATAGATGTTCATCTAGAAAATTGTCTGATACTGGATTTGGATCACCAGGTGAATGTATTCTTGATAGAAAGTCTTCAAATTGATTATCTTTTGCTGGTCGATCTTGTACTGTAATGTTAACTTTTTGTATTAATAATAGCCACCTAGTTATTCTGCCATTTTTGATTGATTTGTTCATTAAATATTTTATAGCAGAATGATCCGTGTAAATATAAACTTGATAAACTGTTATATAATGTCAAAATTTATTAATTGCATGTACTATAGCTAACATCTCTTTCTCTGTAATAGTGTAATTCAATTCTGCTGGTGTTAAGTTTTTGCTGATAAAAAATATGGTAGAATTGCACTGGTTCTCTTTTTGTCCAAGTAATGCTCCAACAGCAGTGTTAGATGCATCAGTTGAAATGTGAAATGGCAAAGACCAATTAGGTCCTTGAATAACGAGTGCAATTGATAATTTTTCTTTTAATTTTTCAAATTCATTCTGACAGTTATTTTTCCATTGGAATTCCACATCTTTCACAAGTAACTTGATTAATGGCAAAGCTATTTTACTGAAATTTTCAATAAATCTCCTATAGTAGCCTGCATAACCCAGGAAAATTCTAACTTCTTTTTGTGTTATGGGTGGTATTAAATTCACAATGACTTGAATTTTTGCAGGGTCCACCTTAATTACTGAAGAGGAAACATGGTGTCCCAATACTATCCCCTTAGTTAACATCATCAAACATTTTTCATTACTGAGTGATAGATTTGTCTCGATGCATATTTTTAACACTTTTTAAAGATTTATAAACAATCATCATATGTAGTACCATACATAGTGAAATCGCCCATGTAAACTTCCACACACTCATGGATCAAATTAGCAAAGATTTCGAGAACTGATCTTTGAAAGGTAGCGGGTGCATTACACAAACTGAAGGGTAGTACATTGTATGCATATGTTCCCCATGGGCATGTGAATTTTTTCCTATCTTGATTTCTAATGCTATATTTATCTGATTATATCCGCTAAATCCATCCATAAATGAAAAGAATTTCTTTCCAGCGAATGAATCTAACACTTGATCGATAAATGGTAAAGGAAAATGTTCTTTTACTGTAGCTTTATTGAGTTCTCTGTAATCCACACAAATTCTTCATTTCCTGTTTTTCTTAGGCACTACAACTAAGGGTGAAACCCATTGACTATTGGAAATTGGATTGATAAATCTGACTTGTAATAGTTTTTGTAATTCCTCTTTCACTATTTCCTTCATCATGGGGTTCATCCGTCTTTGTGGTTGCCTTACTGGTTTAATTTGATCATCAGTGTAAATGTGATGGATACATGCTTTTGGATGAGTTCCAGGAATGTATTTGTAATCCCAGGAAAAAGATTTTGAATATTTTTGCAACAATGTTATTAGCTTTTCCTCTTCTGATGACTGTAAATTATTACCAATATTCAAATGTCTTTCAGGACTGATTTCAATGATTTTTCTATTTGTATTGGTAATTGAATTTACAGGAAAAATGCTTTTGAATGTATTTTTCAATGACTGTATAGTGCAATTTTCCTGAAAACATTCATTTAAAAGATAACTAGCAGCTTCATATTGAGTTACTCTAAACTTCTTTGAAATATTTGGTTTTGAGATGAATATATCTAATAAGTCTTCATTTTCTTCCTCCTCTCTAAAATTATAAACTTAATTAAGAGTAAGAACAGATTGAAATTCTTGTGTTTCCTTTCCATCAAGCCATGATAATAAAGATGGAGACTAAGCGAGAGGATATAATGTAACATGCTTTCTTTCATATCCATGTGTAATAAGCATATTTCCTCACCTACATCCAATGTAAGCATCTGCAGTGGCTAACCATGGTGTGCCTAAAATCAAGGGATGCCCTCCTAAATTTGTTTTTGGCTGCAAAATCAAGAAGTCTAGAGGATACTCCCATGAATCCAATGAGAAAATGAGATCTTCTAATATACCTTCTGGGAAAACTTTAGATCTATCTGCAAGTTCTAAAACTGTAGTAGTCGGTCTAATGTTGTTTAGATTCAAATGTTTCATAGTCTTAGTAGTCATAACATTGATAGCTTCTTCCAATTCTATTAAATTATTTGGCACTGAAAATTTGTTAATCGAAATGGTAACCATAGGAATTCCTGGATCAACATATTTTTCAATGACTGCATTCGTAGACATGAGACTTGATAGACTTCCAATTACCTGGACTGTAGGTGGATCCTTCTTTTTTCTGCCAGATTTCTTAATGCACAATTCCTTTATTATTTTTGCATATATCAAAATGTCTTTAATTGCCTGTAACAAAGGAATTTTAACATATGTGTTCTTCAATTCATCTAGAATATTAAATTCAGGGAGAGATATCAGAATATTCTATTGTATCAATCTCTCCAGATATGGTGGATTCTGTGTCATAATAGATTTACCCTTATGAATTTGCTTTTCTGGTTGAGATTGTTCATTTTGTTCTCCTTGTTCAACTTCTTCTTCAATTATCGGAGGAGAATATTTTTGTAACACCTTCCAAGACCTTAGGTGGACATATTCTATAGGAAGAATTGAATAAGTAGGATAATATGTTGTTGCTTCTTCCACATGATATGCTGGTCTATCCACCTTGTTACTTGGATTAGCTACTGGCTGAGCTGGTAATTGTGTTGGTTTAGGAGGTGGTTGGTTAGTAGGCAGCTGAAGTTGCTGTGGTTGAGTTAGCATTTGTGGGTTTTGAGATGGATATGGCATTGGTTGAGGTTGTTGGAATTATAGATATTGATGAAATGGTTGTGAAGGGTATGGTTGTTGATATTGATAATGCTGAGGATACATATGTTGTGGTGGCCAAGCCTGCCATGGAATTGGTGTGTTCCATGTATTTTGAGGAATTTGAAAATTTTGGGGATTTTGTTGAGGGAATTTTTGAGGCATCCTTGGTTGCTAAGGTCTCCTTGGTGCCATATAGTAGAGAGAATCTACTCCTTGCACTTCTTCTCCTTGCAATTTTTTTAATTTGGGAAATTTTTCTGTTGCATGCTTTTCCATGCAAAGTCCACACACTTGTATACCTTGCAAAGGACATTCCCTGAGTGGATGTTTTTGGCGACACTTTGGACAGAAAATTGCTAAGACTTAATCTTGCTCCTCTTTCTTTTTCTTAGCTTTCAAAACATCTACTTGTGTTCCCAAAGTGCTTAAGAGATCTGTTTAAAAATTTTCTAACAAGCTTCCTATCTCCGCTCTTGTTACTGCACTTGCTACAGATTTAGAAGCTTTTGATGAAATATCTCTTTTCCCACTCTTAGCTTTTCCCCTAGAGTATTTTTGACACAATTAAAAAATTTCTTCAAATGGAAAATTGGAAATATCTCCTTTTCCCATTACATTAAGAATGTCTAAATACTCATCTCTAATACCCTTTAGAAAAATAGTGTGGATGGTATCAGGACTAAGAGAATGATGTTTGGAATTCTATAAATTGTTAAGGAATCTTTCTAAATATTCTTCCAAAATTTCATCTTCTTGTTCCATCATTCTGAAAATATCTTCTTTCAAGTCTCTAGCCCTACAGTAAGCTTGATACTTTTTAAGAAATATTTTCTTCGTGTCTTCCCAAGAAGCTATGGTATGTTCTCTTAATCCCATGAACCATTTTAAAGTTTTTAATTTCAAAGTAGCAGGAAAAAGTTGAAGCCTGTGTGTGTCAACAGTATATCCATAAGTTCTACACAAGATATCAAACTCAAACATGAATGCATCAGGATCTTCCGTTGACATTCCATAGAATTTAGACAATACAGAAGGTGGAATGTTTCTCTTGCATCTAAGATAAGAAAACCAAAAGCATTTTCCTGATCATTGTCAACTTCTTGCTCATTTTATTGTATTCTTCGATTTTGGTTTTCTCTTCTTGCTTCTTCCTGTATTTTTCTAAGTGCTTCAGTTCTTCTGTCTTCCTCTACTTTTCTTTCTTCCTCAATTCTCCTTTATTCTTCTCTTTTTCTTTGCCATTCCCTTTGTTGTCTTTCATATTCAAGTCTTTGTGCAGGAGTCATGTTTAATCTAGTTGATCCTTATCCTTCTTCAGTCATTACTTGTTCAGAGATATGTAGTGTTTCAAGATGTGGTTGACTTTGTATTTCTTAAACTACTTTGATTTACTCATGGACAGGTTGCTCTAGTTGTTCAACAGTTGGCCTTCTTGTGTCTTTTTGTTTCCAAAAGGAAGAAGGTTCTTTAGGTGATTTCTTTTTCTTTAACTCCAAGGCTAACAAGATTTGTCTTTCAACTAAAGTTAATATCTGTCTTGATATCTGTTTTTCCTCTAACTCTTCTATAGTAGGTCTTCCAGCAACTGGTGTTGTTAGTCTTGTAGATGAATGAGTTGTTGGGGGGTTTTGTTTCACAAATCTACCTTTTTTATCTCTCTCTCTAGGCATAAGAAAACATTACTTGAAAGAAAAACTATGTTTTTTTTTTTGATGATTTTATATTGTTTTTGTCTTTTAATATTTTTGTCTTCCTCTTTTGACCGTTTGAAATATTCTTCCTCGGCAACAGCGCCAAAATTTTGGGTCAATTTACTGTTGTAAACTAATGCAAGTATTTATTATCAATCTGGGTTAGTGGAACTTAGAAGCATCCCCAAAGTATATGGGTTTTAGTGGTGATCAAATAGAAGATGGTTTATTAATAATTTAAGGAAATGCATATTACAAATATAAATCTAACTTAAAAAATTTGTAAATTCAGATGTGTAACTGGAAGGAAAAGAAACTCTTAACTTAAGAGATTTGTTTGTCCTTCTCTAACAAGATTACCATATGAATTAGAAATCAAAAGCTACTTAATCTAAAAAATATATTTAGATACATGAAGAAGTAATTGAAGAGGCTCTTCACTGAAGAGGTCCTGATTTCCCTTCATCATTCATTCATTTATCAGTCATGCTATTGTTAAAATAGGAAAGCATGTAAAAGATGAATTCTAGTTTCTATTTTCTTGATCAGATAGAAGAAGTATTTAACTTAAACACTATGTTGTCTCTTCATATGCAAGATAGAAACAAGATTAATATTCATCAGCAATCATGTAAAAGCATATAAAATCATGTAAAGGCATGTAAAGATGAATTCTAGCTGAAGATCTTGATTAGATAGAAAGAATATCTAACTTAGACATTTGTTTTTCCTTTCATATGCAAGTTAATAACGATCAATAGATTCATCAATAGTCATAAATAATCAGGATAAACAAATTAAACATAAAAAAGCTAATTCAGAAATTGCAGCTACAAAATAAACTACGAAGTGTAGTTAGCTCGGTGTGGGAGCCCTCCAACCTTGCCTCGCACAGTGAAGGTGAATTAAGATACTTAAAACTTTAATCAATCAACCAACATATAACAACAAAAAATATGATAGAATGGGACTTCAATTATGTCTCCAAGTCTCAGAAATAATATTAAGTCATACAAGTTCTATAAACATCTATATTATTCAAGCCTTCAAAGTTTGAGGCTTAAATAGATAAAATATCTAACAAACTCATCTAAAATAGTTCAAATAGTCATAAATATCCTTATCTTGTCATATCAAGTCGAATTCATCCATTCAATCCAGCGAAATCTAGAAAATCCCACAAAATAAGAGTTTTGACCTAGTTTCTAGGGATCCTCCATAAAGACTGGTCTTGTTTGACCGCGTTTGATTGGGCCTATTAAAGCTCAGTCTGACTGTGCCAATAGGTGTACTCTTATTCTTATTTCTTGAGCTTTCTAAAAACATATCTAGCTGGAGCCCAAGTTTCCTGTACATATGCAAACAATAAGGCTATTACGGGAATTTTGGATGTTGTCCAAAAATGCACTTAAATTCTAATTTTTACAAAAAAATCTAATAATTGAAAAACATAACTTAAATAGATGTATATGCATCTTTGGTTCAATATAAGGTGAATAAGATGGTGAATGGATGAATAATATGGCAAAATAAGATGTATTTCATAAATAAAAGATAAAAAACAAGGGCCAACAATGCCCAAGCATTTCACTCTCTTGGAATAAAAAAAATATAAGTCTTTATAAGGCCTGGTAATCTGCAACCCCAACTACTCCATGACAGAAAATGGAAACAGGTTATGTGAAGGCCCAGAATCCAACATGCAATTGTGCAATAATAGGTCATGTATAACTAGAGTCACATAGAAAGGGGGAGTGGATGTGTCCTGCTCTTCTACACGAGGTCCAAAAAATACCATGGGTCTTTCTTCTTGGAGATTGAGGTTGTCAGGCAGAGGGCTGACACCATGGGGAAACATGAATTGAGACACTTGGGCCTTGTATGAAGGCTGTTGTAGGAGCTCGATCAGGGGAACCGGGATCTTCACTTTCTCTAATTCTTTTTGGAGGTTAAAGGTTGTGGGGGATTTTTCTGTAATAACTTCTTTGAACTGCTCTTTAGGAGGGTTGGGCAGTTTCAAGGGTATAGCTATGGACTTCTCATTTTTTGGAGGATCAGAGCCTTGTTTCGTGGAAGTGGATGCAGTGGCTTTGTGAGGGCTAGACTCTTCTAATGGTTTTTTCCCCTTATTGGCAGAACTAGGAGGGGTATGTTCTCTTGATATTGACTCTTCATTTTGTTCTTGTACTCGGGTTCTCTTCCTGGAGGACCTCAGATCATACTTCTTGTGGAGTTGAGCTTGCATGAAATCCACGAACTGCCTATAGTAATTATCAATATCTTCGTCTTCTAAAGGGACTTCCTTCTCTTCTTGCTCCCCTTGCAGGGTGAGTTCACCTTCCTCATCATCGGAGTAAGCAAGGAATTGATTCTCTTGCATTTTTGTGACTTCCTCGGTCTGTTCCTCTAGCTCTCTGAGGAGGTGGAATGTGGTCTTGTTGTTCCTTCCTTTCACGTAGCAACAGTTGTAGAGGGGGCTTCTGATATTGGGGATTAAACCCACGGTTTGGAATCATTTGGTTGGAACGAGGAAGGGAATTCTTGGCTTCCAATTCAAGCTTAACCATCTTATTTGAGAGGTTCTTGATCAACTTATTCATTTCTTCCATTCTATACTCTTGTGATTCCCTCTCCTGATTTGAAGTACAAGCCTCCTTTGAAGTACAAGCCTCCTCCCTGCTCTTTCTTCTGGCTTCATGCTCTGTCTTCCCTTTGAATTTACTAGTAGAAGCAAAGTTTGCTTCTACCTCCAGTGCATCAATCTAGAACTGATCCAGAGATATGGATTTTCTTTCTCTTAGTATGAACCCAAACTCCGGTTCGAAAGCTCCTGCGAAGACCACCTTAGCAGCTGCTTGGGGAGGCTTTATTTCAGCAGGTATATTATTATAGATCTTATTGAACCTTTTTATGAATTTTGTTACATCCTCATTATGTCTCTTTTAAGAGCATTGAACTCTGTGAGAATGTATCGATGGTCCCTCTTTTCTCCCGATTTTAGTGTGAAGAAATTCTCCATTTCTTCCCAAGTGGTGACTGTGTTATTAGCTAGATACTTGAACCATTTTCGAGCCTCTCCATCCAAGGATTGGATGAAAAGCCTCAACACCACATCTAAGTGCTCTATATTCACATTCTCAGCAAAGGTGGAGAAGTTTTCAATATGTCTCTGCGCAGAAGTATTATCTTTCCTTGTGAACTGAGGCAGGATCTTTAAATAATCTTGAGGCATATCGTTCAATACTTGGGGTAGAGCTAACAGAGCATACTTTTTCAAGAGGAAGCCAGGCACAGCCATGAGGGGTGGTGGTGGTAAGTTCTGAGGATGATTTGGCTGTGGTATAACACGTATATGCTGAGTAGAGGTTGAGATATTTATCTGTGAAGAGATTTGGAGTGTTGTAACTTCTTTGACATCTTCAGCCCCAGGAGTAGGGTGAAAGGGAGGAAGAGATGTATCCGCGGATTTGGCTTCGTCTTTTATGGCTGAATTGGCTAAATCAGAGGTTTCTGGAGGATACTCAAGTACGCAGGTTGTGGATCCAAGGCCGTAGATGTAAGCTTTCTGAGAGGAGGAAGGTGAATCTTCTAAAGAAAATGAGGCTAGGTCAGCCTAGTTGGGCTGCTTCTCCCTCCAGATTCTCTTAAATGTGATCTTTTCATGATCAGATACAAAAGGGGTTCTCTGCTGAGAAGTATTTGATCGGGTATGAGGCCTGGTGTAAGCTAGGATTACACTTGATTTGAACTTTGATAATAGTGGATACGCCAAGGTGAGTGATATGCAACTCTCAACCCTTCGTGCTCACCTGATTGAAGGGTGAAGATAATATTGTATCCCAGGAAAAATATTTTCTCATTTGTTCCCCGACAACGACGCCAAAAAGATGTTGTAGTCCCTAGAGACAACCTTGAGTTACAACAGACCAGAGCCTAAGACATCTTAAATCAGAGGTTAAAATTATACAACTATAAGAGTGCCTCTAACAGATTATGGAATAAGAGAATAATGGTTTTGGTGGTTCAAGAATGGAGAAGACCTTTGAGTCTGATTCCTGTGAATTACCCCATGCTGCAAGAGGGCTCAAGAGGCTAAATGGTTGGATGGTTTTCAAATGGGCCAAGTATGAAACAATGAGCAGAGGCTTTCAAATTATGTAGAGGTGTTGAGGAAAAATGGAGGAGGAATCCGCAAAAGATAGACTTAATATCCTTCAGAATTTATCTGCCGTGAACTCAGAGGAAACAGATGTAAGTGGAATATGACTAACAGTAGAGATTTGTCGGATGTGGCAATTAAACACAGCTTTGGATCATATTACCTTGACCGCGACACTTTTCTCTTTTGACTGCGAGGCTTTTTGCCCGACTTGTGCTTGAATTGCTTGGCCTTCCCCTTGAACATTCACATCTATGCCCTGTGATTTCCTTATAGGGATCACTTCTCCATGTTGAGAGCGGTCACAGGCTAACACCACCTACCATTGGAAAGGTCATCTCAAGGGCTACATGATGATGTAGCTTTCCTTTGCATTTTCCTTGAGTTTAACCACTTATTTCTTGAATTTCATGAAGGGATTGTCCTAGCTTTCATTTCTTATAGCTTTGAGGATTTAAACACTTCTGCTAGATGCTTCATCTACTAGTTTTGACATCATTTCTAGGACCTTGGTGGGGTCAAACACTTCTATTTCCTTGGAAGGATAACTTATGCTTCGTTGGAGGCTCACCTTTGATTGGTTTTGACATCAATGACAACTCCTTTCAACACAAACAACCATCATTTATGAATCAACATTCACCCTTTTCCTTTTCTTATTAAATAAAAGAAAGCAATAATAATTATGTATGCTTTAAGTTCATAAGTGACCATCAAATAATATTATCATTCAATAAATTTTATTTCATCCAAAAAATATCAGAGCATAACTTAGGATCAAAAATACTTAAAAAGACTTTACTAAGCAAAAATAAACTATAGTAATAAAAAGACTACTATGCAAAATTAGGTGATAAATGCCTAATAAAACCCTATAAATGCACAACATGTTTGTAAAAGGTAATCCATGATTGTATTATATTTTGAATTTAAGTTGTTCAAGTTGTTGGAGGTATGGTTTACGATATTATACATGCGCATGTTGTTAATTTTGTAATTGCAATTTTAAAAAGGGTCGATATAAGGGTAGATGTGCAGAAGGGGCAAAGTTTGCCTTGTCATTTGGAATGTCAAAATTGTACCAAGTGACCAAATTAAATGCATGTTGAAGCTTCTTTTCATCTCAAAAAATTGTTTTATAAGTTGTCAAATGAGGTATATATATGATAATTTTACCTATGTCATTTAAAATGCAATTAAAGAAGATGAGAGGTTGCTTTTATGCACCAAAATTTGGGATTTCATGTAAATTTAAAAGAAAAACTAACTAAATGCATGCCCTAGTCTCAAATTTGACCCAAATTGAGTGGTTCAAATTTTAGAAAGTGTAATTTGTGATTTTACACCTATATATAACCCCTATATTGGCATTTTCAGGCAAAAAAAAATACATGTTATGCATCAAAAGATAAATATTAAAATTCATATAAACTTTGATTCTACTCAAACAACCATCATTTATGAATGAACATTCACCCTTTTCCCTTTCTTCTTAAGGAAAAGAAGGCACCAATGCTTCCGCATGTTTCAAGTTCATAAGTAATCATCATATATTATTATCATCCAATAAATTTTATTTCATTCATAAAATATCATAGCATAACTTAGGATCAAAAATACTTAAAAAGACTTTACTATGAAAAAATAATATATAGTCATAAAAAGACTCTACTATGAAAAATTAGATTAAAAATGCCTAGTTATACCATATAAATGCACAATATGTTTGCAAAAAGTATGTCAAGGTTGTATTATATTTTAGATTCAAATTGTGCAAGTTGTTGGAGGTGTGGTTTATGATATTATACAAGTTTATGTTGTTAATTTTGTAATTACAAGCTTAAAAAAGGTTGATGTAGGGGTAGATGTGGAAAATGGGCAAATTTTGCCCTGTCATTTGGAATGTCAAAACTATACTAAGTGACCAAATTAAATGCATGTTGAAACTTCTTTTCATCACCAAAAATTGTTTTATAAGTTGTATGATGGAAGTATATATACGATAATTTTACCTATGATATTATACAAGTTTATGTTGTTAATTTTGTAATTACAAGTTTAAAAAGGGTTGATGTAGGGGTAGATGTGGAAAAGGGGCAAACTTTGCCCTGTCATTTGGAATGTCAAAACTATACTAAGTGACCAAATTAAATGCATGTTGAAACTTCTTTTCATCACCAAAAATTGTTTTATAAGTTGTATGACAAAAGTATATATACGATAATTTTACCTATGTCACTTAAAATGAGATTGAAGAATATGAAAAGTTGCTTTCACGCACCAAAATTTGCAATTTCATGTAAATTTGAAAGAAAAACTTCCTTAGTGTAAAATGCATGCCCTAGTCTCAAATTAACCCAAATAGAGCGGTTCATTTTTTAGAAAGTGTAATTTGTGATTTTACACCTATATATAACCCTATAATGGCATTTTCAAGAAAAAAAATGCATGTGCATAAAAACTAAAGGACACACTAGGCTACACTAAAATGCATGCATGGATCTCGAAACTCATTCCATTTCAATGTTTCAATTTGTGAATAATTTGTTAAGTCAGTTGACATAATCCTATAGATTTAATTTTTCATTTGTTGTTATAAAAGACAATGTTGTGCAAAAATAGGCAAGAGATACATAGTAAAATAGTCGAAAAGCAAAGCCTATTTATAACAAGTAATCCAAGGTTGTGTTATACGTGAGATTTGAGTTGTGAAAGTTCTTGTTGGTGTACTTTATCATACTATACCTATTCACAGTGTTAATTTTGCAATTAAAAATTTAAAAATGGTTTTTGTGCAAAAGAGACTATGTCTACTTTATAATTTGAAGGTCAAGACTGTAATAAGTGACCAAATTAAAATGCATAATTCAACTTCCTTGTAGCTCCAAAAAATGTTTAATAAGTTGTCAGATGGATTTAGATATATTTTAAATTTAATGTCATTTGAAGTGTAATTGAATAATCTGAGGGGCTTCTTTCATATGTCTAAATTTGGGATTTCATGCAAATTTAAAGGAAAATTGTTAATTTTGGGCAACTAGATCTAAACTCCATGATGTACTGCTCAGATGATGATGCCACTATTTTTAATGGATTCCTCTTTCAGAGATGTGCAAGATTGATCTAAAGATCATCTTGATCGGATGAGCAGGACATTTATTTTGAATTTATTCCACTTATGTGCAAGGTCAGCCAAAATTGTAATGTAGGCTTGGAGCCCCAACAGATGTGTCACACACTCTCATAGATGGATATAAATTGGACAGACTTGGGGGTCATTTCATCGCACACTTCTCTCTTGTGTCTGATTGGTTTAATCACCTTTTGGAGGCTTTTCTTCTCACACGTGTGGAAAAGCAGCTAAGGTTTATGGTACGGATCTGTCTAGGGTTTCAATGCAGGTTTGATAGCGTTCACTTTGGTCAACGCTTGGTCCTTTTGACCTCAAACCTTCACTAAACTTCTGATTTCTGAAGGCCGCATTCATTGGCACATATATCGAGGCTAGATGTTGACCTTTGATCTGTTGCGTTGACTTTTTGTTGTTGTTGTTTTGTGTTGACTACGTTGACTCAACAACATTGACTTTCGTTGACTTTTGTGGAGTTGTCTTGAGGGTTGTGTGACACTTCTGGTTGGGTGACCATGAGGAGACTTTGCTGATTGAAGCATCTTGTTGATAGTCGTAATGCACCACAACACATATATTTCCCTGATCAAAGTTAAGTGTATTTTTGGCTTGTCTTCCATCGATCTATTGGTATATTCTATCAACATTTTACTTTCATGTTTATGTGATTTCTATTTGGTATCGAGTTTGAAGTAAATTTGCATCAAGCATAGAACATCTTCAAAAATTTACATGGTATCAGAGCTAAGTTGAAGACAAAGCCCAAGTTTGTTTTGAGAGCAATCACCAAAGTAGTAGCATTTTTCAAGGACCCATGGGTACCTCAAACTATAACGACTTCCAAGCTGATGATAAGTTGACTGGTAAGTCTAACTATCATGCTTGGAAGAGGTCTTTGGACTTGGTCTTGGAAGATCAAGATGTCATGGACTATGTGCAGGTAAAATCCAAGAGCCTCCATCATCTGCACTCGCTGCCACAAAGACGAAGTATAGAAAAGGGGAAATCAAAGCTAAGTTGATTATCCGGGATTCCATCCACAAAAGTCTAGTTGCTTACATCTCTGAGCTGGGCACATCTAAGGAGATGTGTGATAAGATGGTCAATATGTTCAGGGCTAACAATGCAAATCAAGTTCTTTTCTTTAAGAACCAATTGAAGAATCTCAAGAAAGGCAAGGATGAATCCATTTAATCCTATTTTCTGAAGTTGACCAAAATCAAGAATAACATTCTCGCCATTGGGGAAATAATGGTTGATCGAGAAATGGTTCTCACTGCACTTGGAGGTTCCCCCTCTAAATGGCATGTATTCATTACTACCATTCTCAATAATAATGTGATTCCTGATTTTGATGAAGTATTGTCAAGATGAACTCAAGAGAAGACAAGAATGATGGAATATGAAAATGAAGGTAATGCTACCTTCACCGCTCGTGCTAAGAAGAAGAACAATGGTTTTCCGATGAAGGATGGAAGAACAGGGGCCAAAGGAAATAAAATAAGATGTTACACATGTAACAAGTTTGGCCACTATGCTAGAGAATGACGTAATAGAAGGGATCCTCCCGGGGATGGTGATAACAACAACAACAGGGGAAATGGAAATCAAAGGAACAACAAGTTGAAAGGAAAGAGGAAGGCTCCCTCTAGTCGTAATGGAAATTGGAAACCTTTCAAAAGATCAAGAAATTCCAAGTATGAAGAATCTAATGTTGTTGACAATAAAATAAATGAATTCATTCTTGTATCTGCCCTCTCTGTTGCATCTCCACCCGACACCTCCATTCTTATATCTACCCTCTCTGTTGCATCTCCACCCGACACCTTGGGCGTCTCGTTGATTGATAGTGGTACTTCAATGCACCTCACTGGTTTTAAAGAAGTCCTCACTAATTTGATTGAGAAGGATACTAATCCGTAAATTATCCTTGGAGATAATGCCACCTATCCCGTGAAAGGGACAGGGACTGTGACCCTCCATTTATCTCAAGGTCAAGTCCTCTGTTTGTAAGATGTATTGTATGTACCTGATTTGAAAAAGAACCCTGTGTCTATTTCGGCCATGGAAGACAAAGGTATTGTATGTACCTGATTTGAAAAAGAACCCTGTGTCTATTTCGGCCATGGAAGACAAAGGTTTCAAGGTGGCATTCGTTGATGGAAAGGTACACATCTGGAAGAAGAATTCAAGGAAGCTCCCATTATTGGCTTTAGAGTTGATACACTCTACCAGGTTGGAGGAAGTCCATTGGGGGCTATGACATGTGATACAATTCCTCAAACCGAATTATGGCACCGGAGGTTTGGACACCTTCATTACAAAGCCCTTCCCAAAGCAAGGAAGGTGGTGACAGGGATACCTGAATTCAAAAATGAGCATGAATGTGTATGTCAGTGTTGTGCCAAAGGAAAGCATACAAGGGGACCTTTCCCCTCAAGTGTCACAAAGACATCTGATGTCTTGCAATTGATACATTATGATTTATTTGGTATGTTGCCCGTGACATCCTTGGAAGGATGTTCTTATTACATGAAGTTTATAGATGACTTCTCTTGCAAGACTTGGATATATTTCTTGAAGAAGGATGAAGAATTCATGTGGTTCGTACCTTCAAGGCCTTGGTGGAAAATCAAATAGGAAAGAAGATCAAGATTTTGAGGACCGATAATGGCATCGAATATGAGTCAAACGAGTTCAATGACTTTTGCAGAGAAACTGGCATTAAGAGGGAGACCACAACCATGTATACTCCTGAGAAACATGGTGTTGCTGAAAGAAAGAATAGGACCATTGTGGAAGTTGTCGGTGCCATGCTATGTGACCAAGGTCTTCCAAAGTTTCTAAGGGGAGAAACAAAATCAATACCCGCATTCCGCTCTGGACTCCAAAACTCCTGAAGAAGTCTTCTCTGGTAAGAAACCTAATGTTTCTAATTTTAGAGTTTTTGGTTGTCCTATTTACTTTCATGTGCCAAAAGAGAAGAGAAGCAAGTTGGATGCTTCTGGAAATAAGGGGATGTTTGTGGGCTACAGTGAAACTTCAAAGGCATATAGAATCTATGTGCCTGGTCAAAGAAAAGTGGACATATGCCACAATGTCACCTTCGATGAAGATGCTTCCCTCAGGAAAGTGATAAATCTTCCTAGCTCCGAGGAAGACCATGATGAAAGACCAGGGAAGCAAGAAGAGTCAAAGGATGAGATGATGTCCGATGTTGAAGGACCGATGGACCCTATTGATCCACCTCCTTCAATGAAGAGAAGACCATCATGGCTCAGGGATACTCTCGAGGATGCCGAGAGACATATGGCCCCAAGGGGGACATTCTGAGAAAGCAAGAAGCTGAATAAATACCAAGGGTATCTGGCATCCATGAGTACAATCGTACAATCTGAGCCTGGATCATTTGAAGAAGCCGTAAAGCATCAAGTCTGGAAGGATTCTATGCACGAATAGTATGAGTCCATAATGAAGAACGATGTCTGGGATGTGGTCTCGAGACTGGAGGGCAAAGCTATTGTCACCTCGAAATGGCTCTTTAAGATAAAGCATGGATCTGATGGCAGTGCTGAAAAGTACAAGGCAAGATTCATTGCCTGAGGCTTCTCTCAAAAGGAAGGCATAGACTATGATGATATATTTGCACCTATGGCTCGCTATACCACCATCTGATCAATCATTTCCCTTGCTGCCACGCAAGGATGGATTCTCCATCAAATGGATGTGAAGACTATTTTTCTGCATGGTACAATAAAGGAAGAGGTGTATGTGGAGAAACCTCTGGGGTTCGAAGTCCAGGATAGAGACTCTCATGTATGCAGGTTGAAGAAAGCCCTCTATGGGTTGAAGCAAGCCCCCAAGGCTTGGTACGAGAGGATAGATAGCTACTTGATGAAGCTGGGCTTCACTCGAAGTAATGTTGATCCAAACCTTTACTTCAAGGTTGATAGAGAAAAGCCTCTCATTCTGGTTCTCTATGTGGACGATCTCTTCTTGAAAAGTGTTGACCCTCTCATTCATCAGTGTAAGAGGGAGCTCACTTCCGAGTTTGAGATGAAAGACCTAGGACTAATGCATTACTTCCTAGGCTTGGAGGTCTAGCAGAGACCTGACGAGATTTTCCTCTCTCAAGGAAAATACATTGTGAAGCTGCTGGAGAGATTTGGTATGGTGGATTGTAAGTCCGTGTTGACACCGATGGAGCTCAACTTCAAGAAGTTGTGTGGAAATGTTGTTGGGCCCGCATTGGGAAATCCTACCGAGTATTGTCAACTCGTAGGAGCATTGATGTTCTTAGTGAACTCCCGTCTGGAAATATGTTTTGCAGTGAACACTTTGAGTCAACACATGGTTGATCCTCGTCACATTCACTGGGTTGGTGACAAGAATCTCTTGAGATATCTTCGAGGCATGATAATCCATGGGCTGAGATACACTGCCGAGAGTTTGAGACTCCATGGATATACCGATGTCGATTGGGTTGGCAGTGTGGTGGATCGCAAGAGCACATATGGATGCCGCTTCACACTTGGGTATGCTTCAATATCTTGGATGAGCAGGAAGCAGAAGTCGGTGGCTTTGAGCACCGTTGAGGCCGAATACATTGTAGCTAGTATGGCCTGTTGTGAAGCTATTTGTTTGTGAAAGCTCTTCAGTGAGTTGTTCGGGCATGTGCTAGATACCACTGTTATACTTTGTGATAACCATAGTGGGATTAGTTTGTCAGAGAATCCTATGTTCCACAATCGATCCAAGCATATATCAGGTACCTTTTTATCCGGGATATGGTACAGCGAGGCTCCGTAAGGCTCCATCATATAGGAACTAATGAGCAGGTTGCGGATATTCTCACTAAGCTCTTGGGAAAGGTCAAGTTCCTAACCTTTCGTGAGAATCTTGGAATCGTGGAATGTAAAATTTTGTAGATGTTTTATGCTTGATGCAACTTTACTTTTTATCCCCAATATCAATGAGAAATCACATAAACAAGAAAGTAAAATGATGATAGAACATACCAGTAGATCGACAGAAGACAAGCCAAAAATATACAAGTGCGTTGGTGCATTACAGTGGTCAACAAGATGCTTCAACCAGCAAAGTCTCAATACGGTCAGCCAACCAGAAGTGTCATACAACCCTCTTGACAGCAATATCAGTCAACCCAAAGTCAACGAAAGTCAACGCTGTCATAGTCAACAGTTAATGCAAAACAGCAGCATCAAAAGTCACTGTAGCCCGATCAAAGTCAATGGTCAACCTCAATTTCTGTGCTAACAAATGCGAACTACAGAAATTGGAATTTTGACCAAGATTTGGGTCAGTTTGAGCAAGCGTTGACCAAAGTCAACACTGGTCAACTCTGCACTGAACAACCCTAAGTCAGAAAAACAAAAATCTTCTTGTTGTGTTTTCCCATGTGTGAGAAGAAGAGACTACAATAGATGATCAAAGCAATCAGATGAGGAGAGAGAATGTGATGTGATGGATGAGTGAAAAAGACCTCCAACGTTGACCTATTTATATCCATCAGTGAGGGTGTGTGACACAACTGCTAGGGCTTCAAGCCTACATTTCATTTCTAGCCAACCTGCACATATTTTGAATAAATTCAAAATAAATGTTTTGCTCATCGGATCAAGATGATCTTCAAATCGATCTTGCACCTCTCCAACACAGGAATCCAATAAAAATATTGCCATCTTCATCTGAGCATCACAACATGGAGTTTGGACCTAGTTGTCCAAAATTAACACTCCCTCTCAACTAGGGAGAATTCCATCCACCTGTGCCATCCAAACATCGTGCTTCATCCCGCGATAACTTGCTTTGTTGGCTTCTTTATTTCAGAACAAAAGTGGGTCAGTCACAAAGACATCATTCACGGCTAACAGATTCATCCCAGAGGTCTGAAACCTCTATGGGACTCAAAAAGAGTTTCATACCAACCCGAAGTTGGTTTACCTGACCCTAAGTCAGTTGGAGGTCTGAAACCTCACTAGACTTGATCCCAAATCAAGTGGTTGGACACATGCCATCCTAGACATAGAGAATATGGCAATCTTTGATGCGTCCATCAGTATTTTCTACTAGTCTCTAGCTTTTCCCACCTCATTGGCCAAATGAGAGGTACTTTCCATGACTCCGAGACTCAATGGATAGGATGCATACGGGGCATAGATCATGAGAGGTGAACCAACACAACATCATAACGGTGGGGCAGAAGCACCACAAGGTTCGGCAAGCCTAGCCCTGTGTGTGCTTATAGCTCCGAGAAGCTATCCCCAAAGCCCCCCCAAAGCTCCAAGAGCTCATCGTCCAACAATACACTTAGCATAGGGTCCTTCCACGATACCAAGATTCTCACGAAAGGAACTTGACCTTCCCCAAGGGCCATGTGAGAATGTCTGCGACTTGCTCATCAGTTCCTATATGATCAACCTTTACGGCGCCTCGCTGTACCATATCCCGGATAAAGTGGTACCTGATATCAATATGCTTGGATCGATCGTGGAACATGAGATTCTCGGACAATCAAATCCCACTCTAGTTATCACAAAGGATCACGGTGGTATCTAGCACATGCCCGAACAACTCACTAAATAGCTTTCACAACCAAACTGCTTCACAATAGGCCATACTCGTTGCAACGTATTCGGCCTCTGCAATGCTCAAAGCCACCGACTTCTGCTTCCTGCACATCCATGATATCGAAGCAGAACCAAGTGTGAAGCAGCATCCAGATGTGCTCTTGCGATCCACCACACTTCTAGCCCAATCGGCATCAGTATATCCATGGAGTGTCACTGCTCCCGGCAATGTATCTCAGCCCATGGTTTATCATGCCCCGAATATATCTCAACAGATTCTTGGCACCAACCTAGTGAATGTGATGAGGTTCAACCATATGTTGACTCAAAGTGTTCACTGCAAAACATACATCCGGACGGGTGTTCACTAAGAACATCAGGGCCCCTACGAGTTGATGATACTCAGTAGGATTTGCTAGCACGGGCCCAGCATCGCTGCCACTCAACTTCTTAAAGTTGAGCTCCATGGGTGTCGACACGGACTTACAGTCCACCATTCCAAATCTTTCTAGAAGCTTCACAATGAATTTTCCTTGAGAAAGGAAAATCTTGCCAGGTCTCTACCAGACCTCCAGGCCTAGGAAGTAATGCATCAGTCCTAGGTCCTTCATCTCGAACTCAGCAGCGAGCTCCCTCTTACACTGATGAAAGAGGGTCAACACTTGTCAAGAAGAGGTCGTCCACATACAACACCAGAATGAGAGGTTTTTCTTTATCAACCTTGAAGTAAATTTTTGGATCAGCATTACTACGAGTGAAGCCCAGCTTCATCAGGTAGCTATCTATCCTCTCGTACCAAGCTCTGGGTGCTCGTTTCAACCCATAGAGGGCCTTCTTCAACCTGCAAACATGGGTGTCCCAATCCTGGACTTTGAACCCCAAAGGTTGTTCCACATACACTTCTTCCTTTATCGCACCATGCAGAAATGCGGTCTTCACATCCATCTGATGAAGGTTCCATTCTTGCGTAGCAGCAAGGGCTATGATAGATCGGATGGTGGTATATCAGGCCACAGGTGCAAATATATCATCATAGTCTACGCCTTCCTTTTGAGAGAAGCCTCGGGCAATGAATCTTGCCTTGAACTTTTCAACACTACCATCAGATCCATGCTTGATCTTATAGAGCCATATCGAGGTGACAACTGCTTTTTCCTCCAGTCTTGGAACCACATCCCAAACATCATTTTTCATAATGGACTCATATTCTTTGTGCATAGCATCCTTCCAGACTTGATGCTTTACGGCTTCTTCAAAAGATCCAGGCTCAGATTGCACGATTGTACTCATGGCTGCTAGATACCCTTGGTATCTATTCAGCTTCTTGCTTTCATGGAATGTCCCCGTTGGGGCCATTTGTCTCTTGACATCCTCGACAGTGTCCCTGAGCCATGATGGTCTCTTCCTCATTGAAGGAGGTGGATCAATAGGGTCCATTGGTCCTTCAACATTGGGCATCGTCTCATCCTTCGGTTCTTCTTGATTTCTAGGCCTTGCTTCATGATCTTCCTCATATCTCGGAAGATTGATTACTTTCCTCAAGGAAGCATCTTCGTCAAAGGTAACATCATGGCATATCTCCACTTCTCTTTGACAAGGCACATAGACTTTATAAGCCTTTGAAGTTTCTCTATAGCCCATAAACATTCCTTTCTTCCCATAAGCATCCAGCTTGCTCCTCTTCTCCTTTGTTACATGAAAATAAACAGGACATCCAAAAACTCAAAAATGTGAGACGTCAGGTTCCTTACCAAAGAAAACCTCTTCTGGAGTTTTGGAGTCCAGAGCGAAATGTGGGCATCGATTTTGTATGTACACATCAGTGTTTGCAGCTTCTCCCCACAAAAACTTCAGAAGACCTTGGTCACATAGCATGGCACGAGCAACTTCCACAATGGTCCTGTTCTTTCTTTCAGCAACGCCATTCTGCTCAGGAGTATAGACAGTTTTGGTCTCCCTCTTGATGCCAGATTCTCTGCAAAAGTTCTTGAACTCGTTCGTCTCATATTCAGTGCCATTATCGGTCCTCAATATCTTGATCTTCTTCCCTGTTGAATTTTCCACCAAGACTTTGAAGGTACGGAACCACATGAAAGCCTCATCCTTCTTCAAGAAGTATATCTAGGTTTTGCGAGAGAAATCATCTATGAACGTCATATAATAAGAACATCGTCTGAAGGATGTCACGGGCAACATACCAGACAAAACAGAATGTATCAATTGTAAGACATCAGATGTCTTGCGACACTTGAAGGGAAAGGTCCCCTTGTATGCTTTCCTTCAGCACATCCCTGACATACACCTTCATGATCATTTGTGAACTTGGGCATCCTCGTCACCACCTTCCTTGCTTCGGGAAGGACTTTGTAGTGAAGGTGTCCAAACCTCTGGTGCCATAGTTCAGTCTGTCGGATAGTATCACATGTCATCACTCCCAGTGGACTTCCTCCAACCTGGTAGAGTGTATCAACTATAAACCCAATTGTGATAGCTTCCTTGAAACTCTTCTTCCAGATACGCACCTTCCCATCAATGAATGCCACATTGAAACCTGTCTTCCATGGTCGAAATAGACATAAGGTTCTTCTTCAAATCAGGTACATATAGTACATCTTGCAAGCGAAGTACTTGACCTTGAGACAAGTGGAGGGTCACAGTCCCTGTCCCTTTCACGAGATATGTGGCATTATCTCCAAGGATAATTTTCAGATTAGTATCCTTCTCAACCATATCTGAAAGTGCTTCCTTAAACCCAGTGATGTGCCTTGAGGCACCACTATCTATCAATCAGACATCTAGAATGTCGGGTGGAGATGCAACAGAGAGGGCAGATACAAGAATGAATTCATTTCTTTTATCATCGACAACATTTGATTCCTCATACCTGGAATTTCTCGACCTTTTGTAAGGTTGCCTATTTCCACTAGAGGGAGCCTTCCTCTTTCCTTTGAACCTGTTGTTCCCTTGATTGCCATTCCTCCAATTGTTGTTGTTGTCGTCATCATCAGGAGAATCCTTCTTGAAAGGAAATTCTCTATCATAGTGGTCGGTCTTGTGACATGTGTAACATTTACCTTTCTTTCCTTGGGCCCCTTCTCTTCCTTTGTTCCTCGAACCACCAAAGTTCTTCTTCTTAGCACGAGCAGTGAAGGCAGCGTTTCCTTCATTTTCATATTCATTCATCCTTGTCTCTTCTTGTACGCATCTCCATAGTACTTTGTCAAAATCAGGTATCACAATGTTATTGAGAATGGTAGTATTGAATACATGCCATTCAGATGAGAGACCTCCAAGTGCGGTGAGAACCATCTCTCGATCAACTATTGTCTCCCCAATAGCCAGAAGGTTATTTCTGATTTCGGTCAACTTCAGAAAATAAGATTGAACAGATTCATCCATGCCTTTCTTCAGATTCTTCAGTTGACTCTTAAAGAATAGGACTTGATTTTCATTTATGGCCTTGAACATGTTGACCAACTTATCATACATCTCCTTGGATGTGCCCAGCTCAGAGATGTAGGCAACCAGACTCTTATGAATTGAGTCCCTAATCATCAGCTTTTCTTTTATTCCCCCCTTCTTATACTTTGACTTGGTGGCAACAGGTGCAGTGGATGGAGGCTCTTGGATTTTACCCTGCACATAGTCCATGACGTCTCGATCTTCCAACATAAGATCCAATGTCATCTTCCAGGCATCGAAGTCTTCCTTCCTAGTCAATTTGTCATCGGCTTTAAAGCCATTGTAGTTTGAGATACCCATGCTCTTCTTTGGTGATTTCTACAAACTTGGGCTTTGTCTTCACCTCAGCTCTGATTCCATGTAAATTTTTGCAGATGTTCTATGCGTGACGCAACTTTACTTTTTATCCCCAATATCAACCAGCAATCACATAAACAAGAAAGTAAAACGTTGATAGAACATGCCAGTAGATCGACAGAAGACAAGCCAAAAATATATATGTGTGTTGGTGCGTTACAGCAGTCAACATGATGCTTCAACCAGCAAAGTCTCAATACGGTCAGCCAACCAGAAGTGTCATACAATCCTCTTGGACAGCAATATCAGTCAACCCAAAGTCAACGAAATTCAATGTTGTCACAGTCAACGGTCAATGCAAAACAACAACATTAAAAAGTCAACGCATCCCGGTCAAAGTCAACGGTCAACCTCGATTTCTGTGCCAGAAAATGTGAACTACAGAAATCAAAATTTTGACCAAGATTTGGGTTAGTTTATCCAAGCGTTGACAAAAGTCAACATTGGTCAACTTTGCGCTGAAAAACCCTAGGTTAGAAAAACATAATTCTTATTGTTGTGTTTTCCCACAAATAGATGATCAAACCAATCAAAAGAGGAGAGAGAATGTGATGTGATGGATGAGTGACAATGACCTCCAACGTTGACCTATTTATATCCATCAGTGAGGGTGTGTGACACAACTACTAGGGCTTCAAGCCTACATTTCATTTCTGGCCGACCTGCACATATTTTGAATAAATTCAAAATAAATGTTCTGCTCATCAGATCAAGATGATCTTTAGATCGATCTTGCACCTCTCCGAAAGAGGAATCCAATAAAAATATTGGCATCTTCATCTGAGCATCACAACATGGATTTTGGATCTAGTTATCCAAAATTAACATGGAACGACCCTATTCTGAGGGTCATGTTGGACGATGAGCTCTAGGAGCTCCAGGGGGCTTTAGGGATAGCTTCCTGGAGCTATAAGCAACCACAAGGCTAGGCTTGTCGAACCTTGTTGATGTGTTTCCACCCCACCGTGATGATATTGAGTTGGTTCACCTCTCTTTGATCTGTGCCTCGTATGCATCCTACCGATGGAGTCCCGCACTCATGGGAAGTACCTCTCATCTTGGCCAATGAGATGGGAAATTTGGATAGAGACCGATAGCAAGACCGATGGACGCATCGGAGATTGTCGTACTCTCTATGTCTAGGATGGCACGTGTCCAACCACTTGATCTCGAATCAAGTCTAGTGAGGTTTCAGACCTCCAACTGACTTCGGGTTAGTATGAGACTCCTTTGAGTCCTATAGAGGTTTCGGACCTCTGAGCTAATTTCGGGTCAGCCGGGAGTGATGTCTTTGTGACTCACCATTTGAAACAAAGAAGCCAGCAAAGCAAGTTATGGCGAGATGACGCACGATGTTTGGATGGCACTGTTGGATGGAGTTCTCCCTAGTTGAGAGGGTGTTAATTTTGGGCAACTAGGTCCAAACTCCATGTTGTACTGCTCAGATGATGATGCCAATATTTTTATTGGATTCCTCTTTTGGAGAGGTGTAAGATTGATCTAAAGATCATCTTGATCGAATGAGAAAAACATTTATTTTGAATTTATTCCACTTATGTGAAGGTCGGCCAGAGATGTAATGTAGGCTTGGAGCCCCAACTGATGTGTTGCACACCCTCACAAATGGATATAAACTGGACAGACTTGGAGGTCATTTCATCATCCACTCATCACACACTTCTCTCTTGTGTCTGATTGGTTCGAACACCTTTTGGAGGCTTTTCTTCTCACACATGTGGAACAACAGCTAGGGTTTCTGGTACAAATCTGTCTAGGGTCTCAATGTAGGTTTGACCAACGTTGACTTTGGTCAATGCTTGGTCCTTTTGACCCCAAACCTTCACCAAACTTCTGATTTCTGAAGGCCACATTCATTGGCACATATACCAAGGCTAGACGTTGACCTTTGACCTGTTGTGTTGACTTTTTGTTGTTGTTGTTCTGTGTTGATTGCGTTGACTAGACAACATTGACTTTCGTTGACTTTGGGTTAACTTTTGTGGAGTTGTCTTGAGGGTTGTGTGACACTTCTAATTGGATGGCCGTGAGGAGACTTTGTTGGTTGAAGCATCCTGTTGACTGTCGTCACGCACCACAACACATATATTTTGTTCATCAAAGTTAAGTGTATTTTTGGATTGTCTTCCGTCGATCTATTGGTATGTTCTATCAGCATTTTACTTTCATGTTTAGGTGATTTCTATTTGGTATCGGGTTTGAAGTAAATTTGCATCAAGCACAGAACATCTTCAAAAATTTACAAAAAATTGACTTGGATTAAAACACACACCATAGTGGTTGAATTTATAGAAGGTGTAATTTATAATTTTACAATTGTGTATAACCTTATATTGGCATTTTTAGAAAAAACATCTACCTCCTATGCATAAATGCTAAGTTACACTAAAAAGCATGCCCACATTGCATAACTCATTCATTTTGAGCATTTAAAATTGTAAATGTTTTTTTTATGTCATTTTACATAATATTATATACTTAATTCTATATTTGTGGTCTTAAAAGACTATCCTCTGCAAAAATATGAAAAAGGTGCCTAGCAAAAACCTAGAAATGGACAGCATGTTTGTAAAAAGTAAGCCAATATTGTATTATACCTTACATTTGTGTTGGCATGCTAAGATTGTATTATATCTTAGATTTGTGTTTTTCAAGTTGTCAGGGGTGTGGTTTATCATATTATACCTATTCATATTATTAATTTTGCAATTGCAATTTTACAAAGGGTCTATCTGCAAAAAATGCAAATTTTGCCTTGTAATTTGGAAGGTCAAAACTATACTAAGTGACCAAATTAAAATGCATGCCCGAACTCCCTTATTGCTCCAAAAAAAATGTTTTATAAGTTGTAATCTGGAGTTATATATATGGTAAATTTACCTATGCGTGTGATTAAAAAAAATAGAGGTTTCTTGCATGCACCTAGACTTGGGATTTCATGTAAATTTGAAGGCGAATTTGTCTTAGAATAAAATGCATGTCCTAGTATCAATTTTGACATAAATTTTGTGGTTCAAATTTCAAAAAGTGTAATTTGCGATTTTACACCTGTATATAACCTTATGTTGGCATTTTTAGACAAAAACTTTCTTGCTATGCATAAAGAATGATATCAAGGGTTGTAATTTGAATTTGAAAAATAGTGTCAACAGTGATTGTGTGCATCTGCCAATTGAGAGTAGCTTAGGTGGTTTGGAGGAATGTTGTTATTGTCCCCACTTGGATTGAATTCTCACAAGTTATATGTTTGAGCTCATAATGAGTATAATATTGTAATGGTTTCAAGGCTTCTTGTTGATTGGCCTTGTGCCCTTGAAGTAATTTTGAAAGAAAAATAAGAAAAGTAGCCAACTCTAATACAAACACACACTCAATCTCAAATTACATGGCTAAGAAAGATATCTTGCATACATTTGAAATGAACCGTAGGTGTGGGATACTTACATGTACTTCTAGTTTCCAAGATTCCAACACTTAGGCATGGATACTTTTCTCTGTGCTTGCATTTTTAAGTTATTTACATGTTTTTATTTCATTATCTAACTTTCATCTTTGTAAGACTTAGGTTCTCTCTTGAATTTAACCCCTATTTCCATAATGAGACAGCTATAGAATCCACCATCAGAGCATACTTGGAAACAAAGGAATTACAACTATCAAAGGAATACAATCTACCTTTCTATCCATCATTAAAGAAGATTGTAAAATAGCCTTCATTCATTTTCATTAAGGTTTAACAATTAAAAACCTAACATAACCATATTACCCTGAATTTTAGTTTCAAGCAATATCATTCCCAAGAGTTATAACAACTAATTATACAAGGTTAACTAAGTAAATATGTTTCCAAATAGCTTGTCCACGGGGGTTTATGATCGATGTAAGATGCCATACTAGCATCAATATAGAACGGATCAACATGTTAGTTTTTGGTAGCAATGGACATGTATTATAATCTCTATGATGTTTAAGAGGCTAACGAACGCAAGAGGATAATTATCTCCAAGACCCAAAAACTATTTCTAAGGAAAATGCCTCAATTAGATTAATTAGTCAATTATTAATTATTTTCCTAAGTCTAACTTAGGAAAATTGGTTAATTAAATAAGATTAATTGAGGAAAATCAATTATTCTCTAAAGACTTCCATAAAGATCACTTGATGGGGTCATGATCTTAGCCATGAATTTTGATTAGATCATGGTCATTGATTTCTCAACGAGAGATTATAAAGAGCAAATCGACGAGGCTTTGGAGATAACTAGGGAAGTGTGATTTGCAGTGATAGCAAGGGTGCAAAGGGAGGCACCAGCAGTAGGGTTTCAACAAAGTTGGGGAGAAGATTTTCTTAGTGGTTTCCAGTTTCCAGTGATAGGAAGGAGATCGATTATCAACAGAAAAGGAGGTTGAAATTAGCAGTGTCAATTACCAGTTTACCAACGCGAGTGGCAGAGGAGATCGTTTTAGTGGGCCAGTGTCAAATCTATCACCTGGAGGCAGAGCGAGTGGGACAAACAAGTTACTGGAGGTTGATTTGCTAGTTGGAGGCGGTGCAGATTTCTGGAGCAGCTAATGCAAGTTTCCAAGAAGAGTGTGAGTTGCACAGGGAGGTTTATTTCATCTACATAGGGAGACTCTTGCGTCTCTAGATCGATTTGGTGAAGAAAATATTATTTGTCATAACTTCTATAGTGAGAGGCAAGCAATTATATTTCTCAAATTTTGAAGAATTAATAATATAAACCGTCATTTGTGGAATTGGTTTTCCCCACATTGGGTTTTTTCCAAGGACTATTGTCCAAAAATTTTGGTGTCAATAATTTTGTGTATGCACTATTTCTCAGTTCCTATATTTATTTGTGAAAATAATAGTAGTGAATTAATCGTTATTTGACGAATTAAAATTTCAAAGACAAATAATCTCTAGTGAATAGAAGATTAAATTTTGGTAACTACAATTAAGGAAATTTCGCACAACATCCATTTTCATTCATCTTCCTATAAAAAACATTCATATGATCTAAGCAAGAACCGTTTAGGGTTTAGAACATCATAGCGCTACAAAAAATATCAACCCTCAACATGAGTTCCAAATCAATACTTTCCAGAGTCTTCTTCATAGTGCCCATGTGGCTAGCCCCACTTCTATGAGTAACGGGAAATGACGTGGCATCTTCTCGAATTATGGTGGTCAATCACACTAGATCAGCTTCCAAGAGGCATAAATTTCTCATACAAGCTCCAATTGACGTGATTCTTGCACTATTGGAATGGTATTTGTGTGTGGATTATGAAATCTAGGTCTATAGTAAGTTTGAGACCACAACAATTGGCCATTTAAGGCCTCAAAATGGCTTATGAATTTTTTTACCCAAATTTTCCCAAACTAGGACAACCAGAAAAAATATCCCTGCGAACTAATTCCTCCAATTTTTCCACTTTAAAAACATCAAGATGGAAGACAAGTAATAGAATGATCCAATCCAGATCATATTGTTTCCATTATTACTTTACATCGTCATGCATTCACACTCTTATATCCATACTTAACTCCATTTACCCAAGGTTTAATTAGACACTTGATCTTGGGGTTTTCCATTTTCATCTTTTATTATCACATCACTCACTTATACATCCATACTACAACCATTCATTATGCATAGACTTACTCTTCAATATATCACCTTGTGCCTTCACTCTATAGCCTTAGCCATCCTATTCTTAGGAAAGCCCCATTGAGTTAGAGAAGAGTTAACCAAAAGTAAAAAGAACCATTTTAGTGACAATGTGTACCCTTCTTACATCATATAAGTGCGTTAAATTTTGTTGTAACACGCTACAAAGTGTATCCCTTGTATTTCTATTTAATTGTTAACATCAAACAAAATCTTTCTTCCCAATTATATATTATTTATTAAATTTTCATTTCGTAGAAACCAAAAACTAAAACCCTTGAATGTGTAAAAACAATATATATATATATGACATAGGATGTAGATTTACTTATATACATGCGCATGTATATAAGTAAATCTACATCTCAAATCCCATGTCGCTCTAATGGATATTTTGGATATAGTTCAACAAATACTCCCATGTACCTATTCCAGTTATAATATTTCTCGTGTCTCTCTTCTGTACATAAATAAAATTGCATGTTTATTTGATAAGTAATAAAACAAAAATGTAATTTAACCCAAAATCTAAAATCTTAAGCATAGTTAATAACTTACAACTGCACACCAATAATGGCTATGAATATCCAATGCAAGCCAACCTCTAGCAAAACGTCTCATAGACAAGTTAGAGTAATTACCCTAAGAAGTTGGACAGATGATTCGTAAATGCATCCTTAGCATCGGATCTCATATGTACCACCTCTTGTGATATAGCGAACCCACTCAACTGTATTGTAACCACTCTTTTCCCAGACCTGTGAGCAGGGCAAAGAGCGGGGTTAGTACTACAGTCATATCCGTATATATTCGTATAGTCCAAAAAATTGAACCATTGTCACAGTGAAAATGACCAGTACACCAGCCACATATATATATTTATTGTTTCTTTCTTTCTGATAGTCCAAGAAATGACCCAGTGCCACAGTGAAACTGACCTAGACATCAACGATAAAATGAAATAGACAGTAGAATCAAAATTGACAGTAGAAATCCCAACAACGCATAGTCCCCCAGTCAAAGGCATCACACTTTGAAGTTTGTACAAATGAATTTGGAGTGGCGGAGGTTCATGGATTGAGATTTCCTACATACATGAACTTCACGCCCAAAATAGTGCAATAAATTTTATGAAATGGTCAACCTAGCAATCTAGAGTCAGACATGGTTATCAACTGAACCCAATAACAAATCACCCTCCGTTCCCCTAGAAAATCGATTTTGAATCTACCATTGGAGAAGCTTAAAAGCATCACACTCTGGAAAGGTATCTGGAGGGAAGGGAGTTGAAAATGCCTGTGAAAGACCTGGGAGAGGAACATTAAATAAAAATAGCATTTCCCGTGAAGTAAACGTTAAGAAATACTAAGTTCATGGTGATTTCTTACGAAGTACCTTCAAAAACCTCACACGTAGACCTGATGCTGTGAACATGGGAACCTGAAATATAACATACAATCAGAAAAATATGCTGTAAGAATGGAAATCTAACAAAACATATCAGAAAAAATTTATGCTTAGATAATGAAAAGCGTGAAACTACCCATTTCAGTATAATATCTTCCTAGTTATTCTGATCCTACCGGTACTCTATATCCATATTTAATAGGTTGCTTAGGAGTAACTCCAAAATACAAATCCGAAATGACAATATTATTAATAAAATTAAAATAATATTGAGTCCTCATATCCTAATAGTATCCTGAGGAAAACATTGGCAAAATAAATTAATAATAGAAAGGGCCAACCAATTATTTTTCTGATATATCCACATAAGCAAGCATCAAGTGATAATACGCAAACTGTACCTCGGTCATTTTCATAACTCCCAACACTAATTGTCATGGCTTATCCGTACTACATTTTCCTTGTCAGCCATATAATCTGCTTACCAGACTTGGTGTCAAGAAGATTCTTCAGTTTCAAAATATCATCAACTTGAAACATGCGTTCTCTTAAACGGATATAAAAAAATTAATCCTGTCACCACCCATAAACCAGAATGAAAATACATTTCCCAGGTAATATCTTGACCTTAGGACTGCTTCCATATAAATTTCCAAGGTAACGTTGATGATGAACATGTTATCTTCATTTCTTTGATCCCCATGATAATTACCAGGTTATTGTAAGTGGCAGTTAAATTTAATAGTGAATTTACAGTCATCTTCAATAAAATATTGGTTCCCATCAATTTCGTATGCATCCAAGACCTGTGTGATGAAAAGTTGTGGCCTGATGTATATTTTCTCTAACTCAAATAGTCAAAGACGTTTCTTAATTTATGCGTCAAACATGTCTAACAAGACCCCAAGGAATATCAAGACAAGTTGTTGCCTTAGCTAACAGCCAGAATTTTTTCACAAGGAGCTTTCTTGTACCTAGGCATATATATGGGACCCTCAATTGTAACCAAATCATATTCTCAATTCATACATTTTTTATTATATATATATATATATATACTTGTATTCTCAATGGACATTTTCATATTCCAAGTCTTCTGAAGATTATTGTCTGTTGAGAAATCTAGGGCATAGTAATTAAGTGATTAATCTTCTATTAGTAACTTCTTGTGAATGTTTTTTACTTTTTTATATTAGGATCTTCTTTTACTTAGGTTATTAGTGTTCTTCTTCATCAAACAGCGACCAATGCATAAATCATAAAGAGACAAGAGACATAGAATATAGGCTATCATCCAGGGCCAAAACCTCTTCCACTTGAGAGGAAAACCCAAACAAATTCTTCTTCTTTTAGAGATTCCAACTGACAAATATCAAAACCAAGACCCTTGACCTATTTGCCACTCCAAGACCAAGACACAAAATCCTTAGTCAATGATAGTCAACCTTCAGCTCCTTATTCCTTCTTGTCTTCTTTAACCTTGGCTTTCCTCTACTTTAGACCTTTGACCTTCTTAACTGTGAAAATTCCTAGATCTGACAATCTTAGGAATCCTACTGCAACAACTGAGTGTATCTATCCTTTTATGTAAATTACTTTTACAGAATTAATTCATACATGAATTATTGAAGTAACTACTGAAGTAGCCTACATTGAATATAATATGATTCTGAAACAAGGAAACTGAGCAAGAAATCAATCACATATAGGACACAATTATTTTTGGACACAAGTCCCCAGAAAAACCCAATGCGGGAAAACCGGTACAACAGATCTGAGGGTTTGTATTATTAAGCAGTAGAAAATCCTGAATACATCTCTAAATATCTCAAGGGTTATTCAGTTACAAAGAGAAATACTAGCAGAAAAAAATGTGAGTTTTACCTCACTCAATCACTAGAAAATCCAGCTAATCTAGACATTGTAAGAACTGCCTCTGGAGGTCTCTGTGCAGTGACTGCGTAGACATTGCATCACCTCCTCTAAGGATTGCATCAACCTAGAAAAAAAATCGAATCGATTTGACTCCTGAAATCTCAAATCTGGGCCTCCCAGCCTCACACCCTGGCTTTTGGCTTCTGGATCTGATCTGACAATTGAATCTCAGAAACCCTTTGAACCTCTGCGCAGCCTTGACTGGCTCTGCGCTAGCTCTGTTGGACATCTTCCTGGCTCTCTCTGCTTATGATTCTCCGACTGAGAAAATCTCTCTCCGAAAGCTACTCTACCCCTCACTGCACTAAATCACTTAGATCTAATCTTCGTCTAAGCACTGCTCCATCAGAAGAATTCGATCTCAAGATTCACTCCGTGTGTGTCTTTCCAAATGACCCTCAAGTCTTCATTTATAGTCTTCTCGTTGAGAAAACAACAACCGAGATTAGATCTCTAATCAATGGCTAAGATTATATTAGACTTGATCTCCGCCTTTTCTAGATTATTCTCACTCTGTTTTATTAATACCTTTTAATTATTTAATTTCCCTAAGTTAGGCTTAGGGTCTCCATTAAAATAATTGATTTTTATAATAAAACATGAACCAAGTGGAATTTTCACAAACGGTTTCTGGATTCTTTGGAATACCAATGTCTAAGCCTCTCCTCCAAATTTGGGGCTTAGAGCACTTTCCGATGCTACAAAAAACAACACTCCCTCTTAGCGAGGAAGGTGCTCTAACAATATGCCTGTTGCATACTACTCTGTCCCTAAAGCATCCTCCGCGCTGCTGAATTCCATCAATCTCTGCATTGTTGTTGCTACTATACTACTGCCCATGACACTGCCAGTGCATCTGTACTACAACTCCCTCTCAAGTGTTGCATATTCTATGCTGCTAACAATGCCATTGCTAACACTACATTTGCACTACAACTCAGCTATTGAGAGAAACAGCTGAACTCACCCAAAAACTAAACAAGTGTTCAGTGGATGCACCTCGGTGCTAAAGACTCTGACTGCTGATAACTACGACATTGTCCCTCTAATGCACTGCGATGTTGCTGCTCTGAACTGCGCAGCACTACTCTACACTGCGCTGCTCTAGAAACAGGCGTTGCTACCTACAGCATTGTCGTCTTCATCACTCCTCGGCTCTCACTGAAACTCCTCCATCCCGCTACTATTAATCATGGGCTCCCGTAGCAAGGTAATGATCCATGAGGTGAGCTCCTTAAGGATCCTACCCAACTGAAGTTCAGAGTGAACTACATCTCAATATCACCCCACTTCTCACCTGAAGAAGCATGGGCACTCATGGAGAACTCATCCTACTCGATATTTGCGGCTGCAACTATTGGATCATGCTTCTTATCGTTGTCCTTTTTCTTCAAAGGACACTATGATGCAAAGTGGCCCATCTCACCACATCTAAATCATTTCACCATCGAGACATCTCTCTTTTGTCTTCATTGCCCTTGCTGCCATTTCGATGCGAGGGTTGCATTCTCCTCCTCCTGTAAAGTTTTTGATCAGCTACCGTTGTTGTTGTCAAGTTTGCACTTGACTAGATCTCTCCTCAGCTCTTCCTTCTGAAGTGTTGACCACATCTACTCCCAACTAGGGAGCGTAGCCCTTCCTAAAATGCTTTGGACAAAACTTGCCACTCCTTCGTGACTGCGTTAAGGGCCAGCCTCACCATAGTCGCTGCAGTTGGGGTGGATCCCATGGCTACCAACTAGTCTCGTATCTCTTGAAGTCTCGTAAGGAACAAAGCAATGTGCTCCCCCTTTTGCATCTAGATCATGCGGAGCTTCTGCTCCAAGTACATCTTTTGTTGCTCGGAATTTCCTCCATACCAGTGTTGCACGATCCTCCCTCCCCCCCCCCCCAAGGATCCAAAGACAGAACTGCGTCCCATACCGATCCTTGGGCGATCCTCCGACGGAACCACGAATCCGAAAATCAGATTCACGGTTCTACCATTTTGAGGCGATTCCTGGAAATCTGGAACTACACAAGGCCGATCCATGGTTCTGGATTACCGATTCGCGAATCCAGAAAAGGATCCAGGGAGGTTTGGACACGGATCTGCACAGATCGCTAGTGGATCTAGAGGGAGATGGGTGGTTCTGTGGGGTTCTAAATTTTTTTTTTTTTTAAATTTATTTGACTTAAATTGAGTTGGGGCTTCCTAGACACTCCCAAGGTGCTCCCTTCATGCTCCTTAGATGCTTCCTAGATGCCCCGTCATGGTAATGTTAAATTTTTAAAGTAAAAGAGACATTGTGAATGTCTCTTTTACTTAAATTTTTAACATTACCATGAAATGACTCAGGATGTTTGAGAGTGGTTCCAACCCCATCGGGCTTCATATGGAGAAAATAGAATTTCATATCCTATTCAAAATTCAACAGACTTAACAATTTTAAGGAATTTAGGATCAATGAGATTGTGGCTTTTCATTAGATTATATCATGTATGAGAGTATGTGATTGGCATTTAATCAAGAGCACCAAACCCTCTATGTGCTCCTGTACCCTAGTGTTGGTGGTGTTAATTGTTGAACTTCTTTGTCATGGCCTTAGCAAAAAATTACCTTTCAATCAAAAGTCAAAATCATTGATCAAGCATGTTAAGCTTTTTCCACCATATTTTAAGGCTTGGATTAGGTAGTTTGATTAAAATTGGGAAATGTTAACTAATATCCTTGGACAATCAATGTAGAGGCAAAGACGAGACAAGAGGAGAAGAACCAAGATTCAAGATGGTTGATGCTCAAATAATTAACCATTGATGTACAATGGATGCCATATCTATCTTGATTTGTATACAAATACGCATGTTTTCATATCTTCTACAACTAATTTGGTATTTTGGATGTTTTTTTTAATATAAATGCAAATATATATATATATATATATAGTAGACGGTTCCGAGGCGCTTCGCTTCCTAGATTTTGGGAAATGACGCTTTTGCGTATCCGCTTCCAAAAACCGTCCCCTATTCGTGCAACATTGCTTCATACAGCAAGGACAAGGCTTCCCACATCTCCTTGGCAGGCCCCTTGCCAGCTAAATGTGAGACTATGTGATCCTTAACACCATCAAGGATTAGCCTCTTGCACTTTGCCATGTCGACCTTGTACTTTTTGTTCTGATCCAAATCTGTAGATATAGCAACCACATTTTCCACGAACGCCTTGAGATCGTATTCATCTAAAAGGAATCGAATCCTTTCCTTCCAGATTACATAGTTGGAGGAACCCTCCAACCGGTTCTGATCACTAAAACCATGAGATGCCATCTCAACCGAAAACTGTCGAACTGCTCCTTCTTTTTTCCCCTCTACGCAACACTAGGCTGGCTTACGCACTCCTTGTGGAGCTCGTAGATCTGCTGCCCGCTTATACTGCTTAGATCTTGGAAAAATATTGAATTCCTCGGCTAGGAACTCACTAAGGAAGAATTCCCTGCTATGTGTTTTTGCTTTCTTCTGACGCTTCTCTGCTTCGGCAACTACCTACAGAAAAACTGCGTCCCTCTGGCTCTACGCAACTCCCTCTGCCTCAGCAAAATCTCGAACTGGAAGTCCTACCTCTCTGTCGACTCACTGAGAAAGAGACAACCTCGAAACTTCAACCCTCCTGGCTAGATCTGCACAATCCCTCTGTGTGAAAAATTCTAAATCCTTATTACGAAAACCCTACTACAGTATTCTGATTTACTTCTCCTACTTGTTTGATTTAATTAACAAGTTATTTTTCTGAATTATTCAGTAAAACATCAAAGTAAATACTACTGCAGCCTACACATACATACAAATCAAGTACTGAAAAATAAATCCCACATGACAAAGGACACACAATATTTTTCAGAAAAATGTCCTCAAAAAACCCAATGTGGGAAAACTGATGCAACAGCCCTTAGAGGGTTTTATTATTATGCAGAATTTTGAATACAATCAAGGGCACCAGTAGTGGTTTGCCCAACAGAGAAAATATCTATCTCTCAGAGACAGAAAATATGGTTGATTCAACTTAAGGATGAACCCCAATGGTGCCTACACAGTCATTGCGTAACCCTTCAGTGTCGTTGCTTCACACCTTCTGGATCTACTGAAAACGAGCCCTTGTTGGCCCATTGGAACCCCGGCGCTGCCTTTCCCAGCCCTGTGTGAGCCTTTGCGTTGCCCTGGCTAGGTTTATGTCACCCCTGCTAGGCCTACGCTGCCTTTGCATGAGCCTGGTTGGGCTACATTACCCCTGCAGGTCTCTGCACTACTCTGGTATGGATTTTCCTCTCTTCCAATGTATTCTCGGCCTCGAATCTGAAATCCCACTATCGACCTGCCCCTCATTGCACTGCAAGCTCACTCGAACATTCTCAGCAAACCGCGCCCTATAATTTCGACTTAGCTCAAGTGCTACTACTCTGTGTGTCTCCTCCAACTAACCCCAAGTCTTCTTTTAATACTTTTCTCGTTGAACAATCAACGGTCATGATCTAATCGCTAATCAACTACTAAGATTAGAAAAGACTTGATCCATGTCACTTAGAAAATTCTCACCCACATGTTTAAATAAATTCCCTTTAAATATTTAATTTCCCTAAGTTAGACTTAGGGTCTCCATTAAAATAATTAATTATTGGTATAACTTAGGCTTCAGGTGGAATTTCGCCAAACGATTTATGGGTCTTGGAGATCTCATGTGTTCTAGCCCCTCTACAAAGTTTCGGAGCTAGAGCACATCCAATGCTACCCAAAAATCAACACTCTATAGCGAGGAATGTGCTCTAGTAACACTTCACTCCAGAAGCGTTACTCTGATCCATGGCATCGGTCCCCTATGTTGTTGATGATCAGCATGTTGCCCCTCATCCACTGCACTGCTGCCTTTTGTACTGCTGCCCATAGCACTGCCACTACTAACTGTTGTGCTGCAACTCAATTGTTGAGAAGTAAGCAACTAAATGACATCACCCAAAATCTTGACAAACAAGTTAGTTTGGCTGCATCTCGATACTGAAGCACTCTCTGCTGCTGAACTGCACCAACCCTCTGATGCTCTACGTCGCTTCTACTCTGCACTACGTAAGCACTGCCCCTCTGTGCTGCTGAAGTCCTATCAACCTCTGCGCTCCTGCTTCTATGTTATTGTTGCCTCTGCACTGCTCCAGTCTTCAGCATCCTAGCACTGCAAATGTGCCTCCACAATCCTCTGAACCAACTAACTCTAGTCATCCTGCTACTATCTTTAAGGGTTCTCGTAGCTCATATGTGATGCAAGAGTTTGGGCACCTCAAGGATCCTACCACTTTTTTCCACCTGTAGCTCAATTTACAGATCTATGTCGCCCCACCTCTTCTCTCGAGGCACATGAGCACTCATAACCACATCATCATCACTGCCATCATCCCCCTTGGTTGCCGCAACCTTGGAATCTGAATTTTCCTTGCCCTTCTTCTTATGAGGACAAGTATTGGCGAAATTTCCCAATTCGTCACATCTGAAGCACCGGACCTTTGAGAGGTCCTTTTTCTTCATCCCTTGTTGTTGTCGTTGTCCCTTAGATGCAAGAGCCGCATCTTCCTCTTCCTCCTTGATCTTGGCTCCTCTGCTGCTGCTGCCCATCTTGGACATTCTCCTTATCTCCTCTTGATAAAGAGTTGTCCACATGTCCTCCCAATTTAGAAGTTGTGCTCTGCCCAAGATACTTTGGACAAAGGTCTCCCACTCATTGGTGACTGCATTCAGGGCAGTCCTCACCATGAGACCATTATCAGTATTTGCCCCCATAGAAACCAGTTGATCTCGAATTTCCTTCAATCTAATGAGGAAGGGGTCAATTTCTTCTCCCTTGTGCATCTGAAATAGTCGCAACTGACTCTCCAGAAGCATCTTCCTCTAGACAGAATTACCTTGATACAATGTGGTCAAGGTCGTCCACATCTCATTTGTTGTATTCTTCTCGACAATGTGTGGGACCACATGATCCTTTACCCCGTCCATTATCAAGCGCTTGGCCCTTGCTTGCACTTCCTCATACGTCTTCAATGGATCATCGTCAACAGGAACAGCTACAGCCTTCTCGACATAATCTTTGATGCGATATTTGTCAAGGAAAGACAGGATTCTAGCCTTCCGAATGACGAAGTTAGATGCACCATCTAACCTGTCCTAATCCCTCAATCCATGCAAGGCCATCTCTACTCAAAAATGTCGAAACAAATGCTCTTCTCCCTTCTTTTTTTGTTGCTCTCAGCAAGAGACCGGATCTAGGTTTCTTGGCGATAGAAACCCTCTAGAGAATATGCTCCCTCTGACCAGTGATTTTCTTCCCGGAAATCCTCCACCAATTCTGTCAAATCAACCCTTTCCAAACACTCCACTGATCAGATCTCAGACTTCTTGGCTAGAAAGTCTGTTGAGGAACTGTTTCCCCTTACTTTGTCAACCCTGCTAGACACTGCTCTGCACCGGCAGAAACAATGCCCCACCAGCGACTTCGAAGAACAAAAACTGCACCTCCAGCCGCAGCAACTGGCACAACGTCACCCCTTCTCAGACTGCGCCACCCTCTTGGGCCTGCGTCAGCTTCTGTGTCAGCTCTACGTGAGCTAGACAGGCTCTGCGTCATCCTTTTGGGCCTGTGTCAACTCTGCGTGAGCTAGATAGGCTCTGTGTCACCCCTGCTGGGTCTACGTTGTCCCTCTGGTGCTGCGTTGCCTCTTTCTGGATCTGTGTTGTCTCAGCCGCCTTCCTGCAGCAAAAATCTTTGTCACTTTGTTGATGGCTTCAGCTCTCTCTGATCTGCAATAGCTCTGATACCATGTGAAATTTTCTGAATCCTTATTACAAAAACCCTACTACAGTATTGTGATTTACTTCTCCTACTTGTTTGATTTAATTAAAAAATTATTTTTCTGAATAATTCAGTAAAACATCAAAGTAAATACTACTGCAAATTACACATACATACAGATCAACTATTGAAGAATAAAGCCCACATGACAAAGGACACAACATTTTTCGAACAAACGTCCTCGAAAAAACCCAATGCGGGAAAACCGGTGCAGCAGCTCTTAGAGGGTTTTATTATTATGCAAAATTCTGAATACAATCAAGGGCACCAGTAGTGGTTTTCCCTACAGAGAAAATCTTGGCAGATGTACCTCTATCTCTCGGAGACTGAAAATATGGTTGATTCAGCTGAGGATGAAGAACCCCACAAATACCTACGCAGTCATTGCGTCACCCTTCAGTGTGGCTACTTCACACCTTCAGGATCTACTGAAAACGAGCCCTTTCTGGCCCACTGGAACCCCAGCGCTGTGTCATCCCTCCAACCCTGCGTGAGCCTCTATGTTGCTCTGGCAAGGCCTGCTTCATCCCTATTGGCCCTACACTGCCTCTGCGTGAGCCTAGTTGGGTTGTGTTACCCCTGTTGGGTCTTTGCGCTGCTCTAGAACAAATCTGCCTCTCTGCCAATGTATTCTTGGCCTCGAATCTGAAATCCCACTGTCGATCTGCCCCTCACTGCACTGCAAGCTCACTCGAAAATTCTCAGCAAACTGCCTCCCATAATTTTGACTTAGCTCAAGTGTTACCGCTCTCTGTGTCTCCTCCAGCTAACCCCAAGCCTTCCTTTAATACTTTTCTCGTTGAAAAATCAAGGGTTGTGACCTAATCTCTAATCAACAGCTAAGATTAGAAAAGACTTGATCCACGTCACTTAGAACATTCTCACACATATGTTTAAATTAATTCCCTTTAATTATTTAATTTCCCTAAGTTAGAATTAGGGTCTCCATTAAAATAATTAATTACTGGAATAACTTAGGCTCCGGGTCGAATTTCTCCAAATGATTTCTGGGCCTTGGAGATCTCATGTGTTCTAGCCCCTCCACAAAGTTTCGGAGCTAGAGCACATCCGATACTACCCAAAAATCAACACTCTGGATTCGATCTGCTGTTGCTGCAGCAATTCGGCCTTCACTTCACACTCGGATCTGCTCTTCCTATTTCACATCAAATGCTCTGATACCATGTGAAAATTCCTAGATCTGACAATCTTAGGAATCCTACTGCAACAAATGAGTGTACTTCTCCTATTACGTAAATTACTTTTAAAGAATTAATTCATACATGAATTATTGAAGTAACCACTCAAGCAGCCTACACTGAATATAGCATGATTATGAAACAAGGAAACTGAGCAAGAAATCAATCACACATAGGACACAAATCCATGAAAAAACCCAATGCGAGAAAACCAGTGCAGCAGATATGAGGGTTTGTATTATTAAGCAATAGTAAATCCTGAATACATCTCTGAATACCTCAAGGGTTATTCAGTTACAGAGAGAAATACTGGGAGAAAGATATGTGAGTTTTACCTCACTGAATCACTGGAAAAATCGGTTCATCCGGACACTAGAAGAACTGCCTCTGGAGGTCTCTGCATAGCCACTGCGTCACCTCCTCTAAGGACTGCGTCACCCCAGAAAGGGATCGACCTGACTCTCGGAATCTCAGATCTGGGCCTCTCGGTCTCACACCCCGACTTCTGGCTTTTGGATCTGATCCGACAACTGAATCTCGGAAACCCTTTAAACCTCTGCGTAGCCCTGACTGGCTCTACACTGGCTATGCGCCAGCCAAACTGGCTTTGCACTGGCTCTATTGGACATCTTCATGCCTTTCTCTGTTGATGATTCTCCAACTGAGAAAATATTTCTCTCTGGAAGCTACTCTGCCCTTCACTGCACTAAATCACTTAGATCTAATCTTCATCCGAGCACTGCTCCATCAGAAGAATTTGATCTCAAGATTCACTCCATGTGTGTCTTTCCAAATGACCCTCAAGCCTTCCTTTATAGTCTTCTCATTGAGAAATCAACGACCAAGATTAGATCTCTAATCAACGACTAAGATTATATTAGACTTGATCTCTGCCTTTTGTAAATTATTGTCAATCTGTTTTATTAATACCTTTTAATTATTTAATTTCCCTAGGTTAGACTTAGGGTCTCCATTAAAATAATTAATTTTTATAAAAAAACATGATCCGAGTGGAATTTTCACAAATGGTTTATGGGTTCTTTGGAATACCAGTGGCTAAGCCTATCCACCAAATTTGGGGATTAGAGCACTTTCCGATGCTACAAAAAACAACATTAACTAGTCTTCTTCCACTTCGGCTCCTTAGGAGGACTGCACTTCTCCTCGACTTCCACTACTGCAACAAACTTCTCCTTTCCCTTTACTACTGCAACAGACTTACCTTTGGCCTTTACTGCTGTAACAGACTTCTCCTTTTCGGCCTTTACTGCTGCAACAAATTTCTTCACTTCTGCAACATACTTCTGATATAGAGGTTTTCTGCCCTGAAAACAATCCCAAAATACCCTTAAGAACTTCTCTTTTCCCTTTTGTTACTTCGCTGGTCTTTGGGCTTCCCCGTTGCACTTTTCACTCAGACTATATGATGACCAAATCTTTCAAATTCTGCTCTGAAATGAATATGAACAACCCTATTTATAATTGTTTCCCATCAAAATAAGCCGGCATGACATGATAGTGAGACAACATCTCTATTTGAGAGAATTATATTATGCTTTTGAAGCCGACTTGAAGGAGGTGACTTTGTCCTGGTCTTAGAGGGCTTTCTAACTTATTTAAGGACTTATATATGTGAAAATTCCAAGATCTAGATCTGGAATCCCTACTGCAACAAGTTGAACTACTTCTCCTACTTGCAAATTTAATTTAACGAGTTATTTAAAGATTACTTCTTAAAATATCGAAGTAGTTACTGAAGCAGCCTTCAGCCATTAAAATACATTTGTGAAAACAGAAACTGAGCAAGAAAGAATAATGCAAACACAGGAAACTGTTATTTTTGGACAAACGTCCCCGGAAAAATCCAATGTGGGAAAACCAGTGCAGCAAATCTGAGGGTTCATATATTATGCAATAATTTTCTGCATACAAATCTGGGATGCCTTTCTGGCAATCCCTGCAGAGAATATGACTGACAAAGAGTTAGTGAGAAAAGTCTTACGCTGACACTGGAAGCTTGACTGACCAACAAACCCTGGATGGCAAGCCCTCCACTGCGTTGCATAGTCTCTGCGTCACTCTGCATGGTTTCTGTGTTGTTGGTCTTCTGCTAGCTGGATCTGAACCTCTGGCCCCTTCGAGTCTCACACCTCGTCTTTCTGACACTGTATCCGACTGATCCTCCACTGAATTTTGGATTTCCTCAAGGCTGCAGCGACGCCTCTACGTCGCTGCTACGCTGCCTCTACTGATCTACTCTCTATCTTCTCCGCGATGCATTCCCAGCTCAAGAAAATCTCCAACCGGAATTACTATGCCCCTCAATTGCAATCAAGAATCACTTAGCTCTGATTTTCGTCTAAGCACTACTCCGTCAGAAAAACTTGATCTCTAGATCCTCTCGGTGTGTTTTACAAATGACCCTCAAGTCTTCCTTTATAGCCTTCTCGTTGACAAATCAACAGTCGAGATTAGATCTCCAATCAACAGCTAAGATTATATTAGACTTGATCTACTTTATATAGAAGATTCATCCACAGTTTACATTAATATTGATTAATTATTTTAATTTCCTAAGTTACACTTAGGGTCATAATTAAAAATAATTAATTTTTCTTATAAAATTGTTTCTGGGTGGAATTTCCCAAAACAATTTCTGGGTTATTTGTAATGCATATGTCTAAGCCTCTCCACAAAGTTTGAGACTTAGAGCACATCTGATGCTACCAAAAATCAACAATATAAATATATAACATGCCCAAGAAAGGTTCTTCATACACGACATAGACTCAAATTGGCTTTTATGACTAGGCAAATCCTAAAGGTTCACAATGGGAGCCATCACTAAAATAAAATTCCTTGCTCATGAAACCCGTGAGACAGGCATTATAACAATAATTTTATTTTCTTCTTTTCATCAATTACATAAAATCACAATTACACATGTCATTATGAAGACCGAACCTAGTTACACTTTTCAACACTCTCTCTTAACTAAGGAGGTATTCATAATGGTACTTGGTCATTCTCAATCTGAAGAATTTCTCATAAGAAGAATTGGATTGGTAACCCATCTGTTTAACATCATCTCAACCAACATTGTCACAGAGCAAGGCCTTGACTAACATCTCTATCTCTCCACGAAATTTGAGCACAATGTTGGGGAGACCAATGTGATGTATAGACACTCTCATCATTGTCTCTCTTATAATATACCCCACCCAGGTTCTCAACGTGTGTTCCACCAGGACTATTCTTATCTTGGATTGCTAGTCCTCAAAGAATATCGGTTCTCAACGACTACTCTTATCTTGGATGCCCTAATACATCCTCAAAGAGCATTAGATGCCAAATGTTTACCTAATCCTCCATTCTGTCTTCCCAAGTGAAGACAAGAATGATGTGTCTATCTCTCCCTCTTAATTAGGGAGGACATATCTATTCCAATAAAGGACTGTACTCATTCCTATGGAAGGAATGTACCTAAGCTCCCTCTTGGCATAGGAATTTCCAAGTTTCTTCCAAATAAGAAACTTGCTTCCAGGCTCCCTCTTAATTAGGGATTTACAGCAGCTCCTCAGGTGGAGATGATGGGACAATCAGCTGCTTGAAGAACTCTTCACAATGTCATGAACTTCTTTTTGTTATCTAGGAGTTTTCATGTTAGGGACTTCTACATAGGGCACTGACTATCCATCACTTTCATCCATGAGTCAGCCATGTCATCATCGGAAAGTTATCCATCATTCCATATATGGCCTTCCTTCATGCCATGCTGCTATCTTCATGCCATGTTTACCTAAGGATCTTTCATCCTACTACATGTGCATCTGTGGTGGAAGACATCCATAGATCTTCCCTTGGCAGCCTTACATAAACTTGTCCAGATAAAAATAAAGGAATGAACATTAAAGATCAACATTACCTTTGTGATAGTCTTTCATCATGACATCTGCTAGTTTGCATCAACATCCTGCATACATATCGACACATCTCCCAAAGATATATATTGTCAAGGGTCTCTTTCTTTTTCAGATTCCATCAGAGTCTTCATATCTTTCATGGAGATATCTAGTCAAATCTTCTTGGTCTTTCAGATGTTGATTGTCATTACCATGGTTGCATATTCCACGATCGCTTCTTTCCTTTCGTCGCACATCTCATTCCCGGGAGCTTCCAATCAAAGTTCCTCAATTATTTTCAACCACCTCATACTTCATATGAGGACATATTATGTTGATTTCATCTAGTGAATGTGTGACCCATGCATTACTGCGTTCCTTCGAGGGAGGATATCCTTCCTTTTGATTATGCTCTCAAGATAGAGCATTGATCCATGTTACTAGCAACCATATGACATGACTCTTTAATATTGAATATAAGCATACATACCTCATTTTCCTTTGGGTCATCTAGACTTCCTGCAACAACTTCCTTGATTGAAAGAGCTTCAATCCCTTGATCTGCTTCACTTTTATGTCATCATACCATCATCCCATGAATTCCACAAATTTGGAATTCGTGATGAAACACTTGCTTCCCTTCATGATCGATGAACCTTTCAATGAAGATTCCATCAGAGATGCTTTAGGATCTAAAGTATCCCCATCAGCAAATGTTTCGATTTGACAGATGTATGATGAACCTTGTACTAGATGACCTTGCCACTTGTGTTTTCAATGAGATTCCCAAGAGCTATATACTTGACTTCCATATATTCTAACTATCTTTCATGCTTTTATATGATGACGTCCCAAGCTATTTCTTTCAATGCTTTGATGATGCCTTGATGCATCCCATTATTTTACTTTGTGAATCATGATAGTCATATCTTAGAAGACATCGGAATCTGAAAAGAACTTATGTGAGGAAGACTATCTCAATAGTGGAGATCTATTACTTCCTCCTTGGATTTATTATTTCAGTTTCCTCCACTTCCTTGGTGATGTGGGCTTCTTCTCTTCCTCTTTTGTTATTGTCCTTCTTGAGCTTAGGACAATCTCTCCTATAGTGTCCATATTCCTGACACCCATAGTAGTGTATTTTAGCCATGTTCTTCTTCTTTTTCTGAGGACCAAACTTTCCAAATTGTCCCTTTCTTTTTGTCATTGTAGCATAAGATTGATTTTGCTCACCTGCTCCCACATCAGATTTGGCCTTTAATCTAGATTATTCAATCTTGCACAGTGACCATAGATCCTGGAATGTCGTAGCTTATTTCTTTCCATTAATACTTGAAGTAAAGTTACCCCACTCTTCCGGTAGTGCATTTAATACAACTGTAGTCATTTCTCTATCAAACATAACTTCTCCCAGATCATGTAGTTGATCCTGGATCTCAGATATCGTCATAAAGTATGAGGCTATTCCATCTTCCCTTGACATCTTCAGCTTGTAGAGTTCTTGCCTTAATGAGACGACTTCTCCTGCAGTGCTTACGGAATATAGCTCTACCTGTTGTCATAGATTTCTTTTGAAGTTTCGAGTTTATACATATGGGATGAGGGGATCCTTGATGGATTCTATGAGAATCCTTTGAGCCCTAACTTCCCCTTTCATATACTTGGCAAGAGCTTGAGCATCTTCCCTTCTTGTTTTAGTGACAGAACTTTTGACATGTTCCATATACTCATTTTCATTGAGATTCGGATCTGTCATTTTCTTCCATGCAAGATAGTTTGAAGCCCCAACCAATTTGTTGCTTCCTTGCAAAAAGAAATTTTGACAGATTCAGTTGTGGACATGATGCTCCTTCTTCTTGTTGCTTCCTTGTTGTTGATGATGATATAGAGGATAGAAAACTTCTCCTTGATGAAGGTGGTTTTCTTCAAGAATAATCCCTGATCCCACAGAGAGTGAGATGACACCGCTTTTTGATCTAGCTTCCCGTGGATGAATAGTCTTCAAAACACATTAACTTGAGTAGATGTAGGGTTTTGTCCTTCTCCCTCTTGATGATGATCCCAATACTACTTTGTAGACTTCTTTGATCTAGGGTTATGATGCTTCCTTTGACTTCAAGATGATCTTTGCTTTGATGTCTTCCTTAAGATTCGATCCTTGAGTGTCCCTTGATGAGATGCCCTTCCTTTACTTAGTCACCTTAGCTCTGATACCATGTTGAGAAATCTAGGGCATAGTAATTAAGTGATTTCTCTTCTATTAGTAAATGGTTGTGAATGCTTTTTACTTCTTTAGATTAGGATCTTCTTTTACTTAGGTTATTAGTGCTCTTCTTCATCAAACAACTACCAATGTATAAACCATAAAGAGACAAGAGACACAAAATATAGGTTATCAGTCCGGGCCAAAACCTCTCCCACTTGAGAGGAAAACCCAAACAAATTCTTCTTCTTATAAAGATTCCAATTGACGAATACCAAGACCAAGACCCTTGACCTATTTGCCACTCCAAGACCAAGACACAAGATCTTTAGTCAATGATAGTCAACCTTCAACTCCTTCTTCCTTCTTGGCTTCTTCTTCAACCTTGGCTTTCTTTTGCTTTAGACCTTCGGCGTTCTTGACTAGTCCTTCCACTTCGGCTCCTTAGGAGGACTGCACTTCTCCTCGACTCCCACTGTTGCAACAGACTTATCCTTGCCCTTTACTACTGCAACAGACTTACCTTCGGCCTAAACTGCTACAACAAACTTCTCCTTTTCAACCTTTACTGCTACAACAGACTTCTCCTTCACTGTTGCAACAAACTTCTTGTATAGAGGTTTTCTTCCCTTAAAACAGTCCCAAAATACCCTTAAGAACTTCGCTCTTTCCTTTTGTTACTTCGCTAGTCTTTGGGCTTCCTCGTTGTACTTCGCACTTCAGACTATATGATGACCGAATCTTTGAAATTCTGTAATATCCCAAATGGGAAAATAACAATAATAACAGACTAAAAGATATTAAGGAGACAACAAAACAAAAACTGATATGAAAAGACCAACGAAGCCATAAAATACTGCTGAGCCATTTTATTAATTTGCTAGAAATGAGTACGATGGAGGTGTTGGAATGAAGGCACCTGGGCTTGCTCAAGGAAAGCTAGAGAAGCCCTCTGAATCAATGCTGAAATCCCCCACTGATGGTACGTTGTATGGCTATAGCTTTGCGCTGCAATCTGCTAGAAATGTTTTTGCTGCTCCCAAAGAAATGCTGTTAGGGCCTGCTACACTGCTCAGAAAATTTCGGGACATGAAACCCCGGACTCTACTCAAGAAACACACAAAAACCCACAATGGAATTGGCCAAATGTTGACCTAGGAATTTCGACCCAATTTCCCGTAGCTCCTTTATTTGCTCGCTGAGTTAGGATCTTTATTTGACACCTCAAATCAACCCAGAAAATTCTGCCAAATTAATCTTGGCTTCTCCTCAATAAATCCAGAAAAACCCAGAAAGGGTTTGCCCAAAGCTTGACCCCGAAAATTGGCCCCACTACACTGCTGGGAAATCGATCCTCCTCTAAATCCTGCTACTGGAAGTCTCCAAAATGCCACAAAAATCCCTGTTAAGAAGCTCCAAGCCTCCCCACCAAACCTCAGTTGCAATTCCCTCTCTTCTCACCTCCCGGAACAAGCAAGTCCTCTCTGCACTACGTCCTCCCCTACGTGGTCTCCTCCTCCTTTGCGCAGTCTAGAGCTGGCCACGCTTCCTCCTGATGCTGCTAATGGAAATTCTCCTCACAAGGTGTGGAACTCCTCTCCTGAGTGGGCATTCGAAGTTCCCCGAGGTAGAGGTTGAGATCTCCACTTGAAGATCTCATGTGCTAAACAACACTGCAAACTTGGCTCTCCGGCTCAAGCGTGCTCTGTCAAAATGATAAGAAGAAAATAGCTGAATGAATGAATGCCAAATGATCCCTCCCTTCTTCCTTCTATCTATTGAGGCCCAACGTATGCCTTGGGTCCGACCTTGACCTGCACTGCCTCTCCTTGGCCAATCATGTGCTGCCTTCCTCTAGCAAATCTCACGTTGTCCTTTTCGTGCCTCTTCTACGACGCCGCATAAGGCCAACTCGACCCCTCCACTAGAGCATTAATTTTCCCTTAATGACTTTAGGAAAAGACTTTATTTGGCCTAATTATTAATTGTGGGTCCCCTACCCACTTTATTTCTACCCAACATTAGGATTTGCCAAAATTAATCAAAATTAATATCCCAATTAGTTGACTGCTAATTTGGGGATATTACAGTCCTCCCCGCCAAAAATTGCTTGTCCTCAAGCAATGGTTGAACAAGCATCCTCTCTATCAGAGGCTCCCCATTATCACTACGAAGTTGTGCCAGGGTCACAGATGCGCCACTGAACAATCCATGACCTCTGCATCCCCCAGATATGAAGGGATCCCTCATTACCCGAATCCCAAGCCATCATGTCCAACATGAAGCTCCCCCTACTCCACTCACCATCCTGCCAAGAACAAGTAGCAGAAGCCCTCTGAATATCATCAATGACTAGGGAATCATGATAATGTGGCACTATGCCCAACTCCTCATGAAGTTTCCCACTTTATTTCTACCCAACATTAGGATTTGCCAAAATTAATCAAAATTAATATCCCAATTAGCTTACTGCTAATTTGGGGATATTACAGTCCTCCCTGCCAAAAATTGCTTGTCCTCAAGCAATGGCTGAACAAGCATCCTCTCTAGCTGACACTCCCCACTATCACTACGAAGTTGTGCCAGGGTCCCAGATGCGCCACTGAATCATCCCTGACTTCTGCATCCCCTGAATATGAAGGGATCCCTCAATACCCGAATCCCAAGCCATCATGTCCAAAATGAAGCTCCTCCTACTCCACTCACCATCCTGCCAAGATCAAGTAGCAGAAGCCCTCTGAACATCATCAGTAAGCAGGGAATCATGATAATGTGGCACTATGCCCAACTCCTCATGAAGTTTCCCTAACAAGTAGTCCACCCCACGCACTCCAAGAGTAAACCTTCAAAGATACCGCCTAATCCCTTCAGAGATAGCGTCTCGCTCACATGAGCCCCTCCTGCTATCATCCCGCTGACCAACCTACCATACTAATGAATTCCCCACCCCATTAGTGACTCGCTAAAGCCCAGTGGAAGATCTACATGATCTCCCCATGTAGTATATAGCTCACCCTTAGCAGTTATCGAGCTGTGTAGAGCTGTAATGCTCGGGTCCCCTGCTAATCTCATAGAGGTGCAACCATGTTGTCGCTACGCCACTCTGACTATGAGATACTCCCCATTGTGCGCAGACTGTATCCTTATCTCTCGGGGCCTTGTGGCAAAAAATCTGTGAAGGCAAAGCTCATCTTGCCCGAGAATCTCCATGATGTTGATATCTACCCCTCCACTGCCAATCATGACCCTAAGAAACAACATGATAAGTCTGCCTTGCCATGCAATGGAGGTCTCAGTGCTCCCCCACGTGTCAAACCCAAGGTGCACTAAATCATCGTCTGCTCTGTCCCTGCTCATCACAAAGTGGAGTGATCCACCTGCCCAACAGACCCCTGGATCCCCCAACCATACTGGGAGCTCACAACTCCCAAGCCCCGTGGGATGTCACTGCATAGCACTGCTACCTGCTAGAACCCATATGACCCTCATCTCTGACCCCTGTTTGTATCCCCTGGGTGGACCCCAAGTATCAGGAGTTTGTCCCACGCATGCGTACTTGCCCTGCTCCTGCCAGACCACATCATGATATATGCTATCCCTACTCACGCTAATACACCTGGATACCGCTCGGAGTCTGGGTACCCTCCTGCAGGCGAAGTCTACCATCCACCATCCCTCCAATGTGAGCCCAGGGGTGGAACATATGCTACCTTAGCAATCAACCATGCCATCCCTAAGCCTGGACCCATCAACTCATGCACCTACCAAGTGTCTCAACTGGAGAGTCTCCTCCCGGTTCATGACATGCGGTATCTCATCCAACTATCTAGGGTGAGCCTCCTATTTCCTGCTGCCTGAATGGAGAGTGTCAAGGGGCACCAACCAAACACTCCGCGACCATAAGCAACATTAGAGGATGATGGGTAGGTATGTCCCAAAGGGTGTGACCAAGAGTCTACCTGAATGCTCAACAGTAATCCTCTAGATTACACTCTCTCTACCTCGGATCTGCTGATAACACCCTCGTAGCCTTGTCTCCGCTAAACGTGGTGTCTCCAGATGCTCAACAAGATCCTCATCGATCCTAGGTCAACTACATCCCATGGTACACCTAGTGCTCCTGTCCATATGCCTCTTTGGAGGCAACACTCCAAGATACCACTGCTCTGCATCATGTGTCACTGCATACCACTAAGTATCATTGCACCCATCGACCTGCCACAGTATGCCGCAACCTACCCCTGTACACCAATGGATACCCCCGGCAACTGCTATATCATCTTGTACTATCATGTGTCCATCCTGCGTCACCGCACCTGTCACTTCCTACATGTACTCAATGAGATGGGAAGCACTCCTACTCCACAATGCAGTCCGACATACTACAACACACACCCATGATTCTCCATGCCCATCTACAGACCAGTGCCCAATGACGGATTCTCCTACATGTCCCAAGGTGTGATGGCCTAAGGCTGTATCCATATGCGTCAACCCATACTCGATCAGTACCATGACCTCCACTGTTAGGTCCCTATATTACTAGTATAGTACCTTATTGTTGTTAGTGTAACCCCTTTATTGTTATTATTGTACCCTTGTAACCCCCATTCTGTTATTATTGTGCCCCTAAATTATTATTGTTAGGTCGGCTAGGATTACATTGTGGCCCACTCGGATTACATTATGGCCCCATGGACTCCTATATATAGAAAGGAGGTTTTGTAAATTGTATCATCCAAGAATTGTTCATTTATGTAATGTATTGGAGGTTTCCCCCTCGAAGTGGCTCATTTCTAAGGCGTTGATATCTCTTTTCTTCTGTTTTTGGAGCTGGTTACACAACATTTAGTATCAGAGCTTTGGATTCTAGGGTTTCGCTGCTCCAAACAGGTCATCATGGCATTTGCGCTATAATTTTTTTTCTACGAAGTTTCAGAAGCTGAAATTTTTATGGTGCGAAGCCGAAATCCCGAGGAAATTCAAATGTGTACTCTTCTAACTTGCTCCGCAATATTTTTATGATATGATCCGTAGCTGCAGTGCCGGCTCCTGAATTTCATCTCAAAGAGGTGATCGTGGGAAAAGTTCAATAAATCTCTTTCTGAAGATTGGATTGGAGTGACGTCAAAAGTGGTCACAAGTACACAGCCTGTAGTTTCTTCGCTATCAATTTCAGAGACAAAGGACAAAACAGTGACACGTGGCAAGTCGTACAAGTTCGCTCTACTGAACCAGTCCAGAATTAGGTCATTGTGGGAGATTGGACACAACTTTGTCTTGGAGAATCAAAATCAGGTCAGACCTGTGGCATTTGAAAGAAGCTTCAGAGGGCTACTACAAGGCTGAATTTCAGATATCGAAGATTTTCAATTACAGAGATAATTCAATTTCAATATCGATCTCCTAAAAGCTAGTAAAAGGTGTGTATTTTTTTTCCGAATTGCATAAGTCTTGTTTGAAGAATCAAGTTGAATTGATTCCAAGGGAATCTTGTAGAATAGATATCAATATTGGATTCTAAAATGGCTCCTAAAAAGAATTCAACACCCATCAAGCCTTCAGAAGGCTCTACCATGACTCATGAAGATGAAGAATTGCAACATGATCTATCAAAATTACAAGAACAAGTGCAACAAATTTCACTCTCGCAAAGAGCAGCAAAAAATGAAATGGAAGTTTTGAAGAAAGGGGTGGAAGTGAAGATGGATGGTTTGAAGAAAGGCATGGAAGCTAAGATGGATGGCGTGGAAGTAAAGATGGAAGGTTTGAAGAAAGGCGTGGAAGCTAAAATGGATGGTGTGCAAGCTAAGATGGATGGCGTGGAAGCTAAGATGAATGGCATGGAAGCTAAGATTGATGGCATGGAAGTGGGCATGGAAGCTAAGATGGATGACATGAAAGACAACATAGAAAACATGAAGAATGATCTAAAAGCATACATGGAAGGCTTGATGACAAGCTTAAAACTAGAAATGATTCCTAATGGCGGAAATATAGGAGAAGAACCTCATGATGAGAACAAAATAAATGTTAATCATGATTTCATAAACTCAAATGTTGGTGGGAAGAACCACCATATTCGAAAAATGGATATGAGGAAGTTTGATGGAAAGGATCCTGTAACATGGATACTACAGATGGAGCAATATTTTGATCTCCATAACGTGCAAAACACACAAAAGGTACGCATTGCAACTTTACATTTAGAACAAATACATTTGTATGGTATCGATGGCTTTGCTCCCGTAAAAAAATTGTCACTTGGTCAATTTTTACGGAGGAAATGATAGCACATTATGAGGATACAAAGAGCAACACCTTCTTTAGCCAATTGATAAATCTCAAACAAAAGGGTTTAGTGGGGCAGCACATTGAGGACTTCCAAAATTGAATATAAGGGTAACTGATATTCCAGAGGAACACAGGATTGATCTCTTCATAGGCACTTTAAAGGATAACATCCAACATGAAGTTCGCGTTCTGGAACCTGATTCATTGGAGAAGGCATTCAAGTTGGCAAGAAAA